>CM033113.1:9267824-9423096 GCA_019321725.1 Paulownia fortunei | reverse complement strand
TTCTTCTTGAGAGTGTTTGCACATTCTGATTAAATGTGTCCATACCCTTCACACTCTCTGCATTGGATCTGTTTATATTTCTTGTCATTAGTAAATGAAAAAGAATTAGAAGCATTTTTATATCTAAGAGTATCAGAATCCTTACCCTATTTAGATTTCTGGGTTTTCAAAAACTTTTGAATGTTTTGTGTAAGAAGAACCACTGGATCAGTCATGTCCTGATCATCAGTTTGAGCAACATCTTCGATTTCATGAGCTTCAGCTTGCAGCACAATTCTCTTATATTTCTGCCTTTTGTTTTATTTAAAATTCATCTTGAATGTCTATAGTGAACTCATAAGTTCATCAAGACACATAATGGTCACATCTTTGGCCTCCTCGATGGCAATAACTTTGTGAGCAAACCTATCAGGTAGGGATCTTAGTGTCTTCCTTACCAGCTTTGTGTCATCATACTCTTTTTATTTATTTCTTTCTGGATTCCTCTTCCACATCTTTTTTTTCTTTCTTTTTTCCCTCTTTCTTCCTATATTCTTTTATTCAATCAGGAATGAATTTGAGGGCTTATGACATAAAAGTTAAGGGGTTGTGCTGATGATGGTCATTGTAAGAATATGGAAATAATTTTTTTATTTTTTTAAAAATTTATTTTGAGTACCCGATTGGATAATTCAGGTAGAAAAATTCTATCCGATAATCGATCCAAAAATTATGAAATCGAGTTTGGGTTACCCAAAATTTGAATTTTTTTTAAAAAATCCATTCCGATCGAATTTTACCCGATTGGATTGGGTTGGAATCCAAAAATCCGAAACTGAATGCCCACCCTGGGTTAGAAACATATGGAAGGGTATAAATCAAGAATGACTTAATCCAGCGCCATTAACAATGTGGCAATTCCGATCCTTAAGCGTGTTGTCAAAATAGCACGCCTGATAAATCTTCTATGTACTGATGAAGATGGGTATGGCATTTCAAAAACAAAGCTAAAAGACTTGATAAAACATATTTATATTATAAATATAAACATATATCTGTGAGAATATACTATTTATTTATGCATATACATTATGTGTACCTTATTAATATAAATATATGTTTATGTTTATATCACTAATAATTAATAAATAGTATATTCTCATAGATATATGTTTATATTTATAATATAAATGATATTAATACTATTAATATATATTAACATGTTTACAATATTAATATTAATATTAAAATTATATCATAAATAATAATATATATTTATACTTACTTTACAAGTAATATATTTGTATATATGATATAAATATATGTTTTTAATATATGTTATATTTATTTATATTTTAAAAATATATCATATTAATAACATAAATACCAATAATATATTATAAAATATTATAATACCCCTTCTAGGTGGTCGAGTGGTGTTGGGTAGGAATTTGAGGTCAAAGGTTTCAAGTTCGAATCCTCTACACCACTCGACTTTTACCCGTCATACCGAACTTGCCTAGTGTGACTTACCCATCCGTGTGGTTTGCGGGCTATTGCATGGAAGCGGGGTTTACCTAGTGCACATCTTTGGGTAATAGCTACGGGTTTCTCGTCATAAAATAATTATTAGTGATATAAACATAAATATATTTTGTACAGATATTTATATAATAATATAAAATATGTATACTTAGAAATATATATTTGTATTTAGATATAAATAATATAATATTTACAAATTTATATTATTCATAATATATAATACTTAGTATAATATGCTACAAACAATATGAATACTATATATTAACATGTTTATGATATTAATATCAATATTACTCATAAATGATAATATATATTATATTTATATTAAGTAATACATTTACATAAATAATATAATATATATTTTTCTATGTGTTTATGTCTATTTCGTAAATAAATTTATTAATATTTACTTAATTATTTATATATATATATTTTTAATAATAATATAATATATATAATATTAGTAATATAAACATCAATACTATATTATAAATTATTATAAGTATCAATAATATATATATATATATATTTACAAAATGATATGAACTGTGTATATTTAGAAATATATATTTGTATTTATGATATTAATAATATATTTCAATTTATATGTATATAAATACTATAAATGTTTATTTATATAAATATATAAATAATTATAAAAACATACTTACATATATAAAAGCAATACAAATATATGTTTTTGTTTATAAATATATATTAACATAGATTTAATTTTAAAGGGTAAAATCGATTTTTTATTATGTATTCTACACAATCTAAATATCAAACCAAACAATGCTTATTGATTATTTATTAGATATCAAACCAATTCATAAGCTCTATCAGACTGAGAAAGGATGGTATTGTTACACTATCTTTACAAAGTATCCTACTTCAAATATATCCTTTCTTATACCATGAAACCTTATGAACGAGCCCTAAATCTTTGTGCTGGTGGAAAATGTTTCAAACTACAACTGTTTACCCAAAAGATAATGCGACATGATAAGCTTAAACTATATATGATTTTCATGATGCTTTTTGTAAACTTATTTATATGAAAGAATCCAGCAGTATATACAAATTGAATAAACAGTAGTATGTAGATTTAATTTGATGTTTACTAACGGCAATTTTTTTTGATAAATGCTGATGGGGTTTCTAGTAATGTAGCATTTAGGTAATCTTTAAAATTTATGTACAACATTCTACTACATATAGCCACTTTTACTTTAATTTGAAACTTTTTTTATCAAAATCACACATTTTTATAGAGTAAAATCTATATTACGTAATGGTGAAATCATAATGGAATCCTATGATTTTGATAGTCTTTTCATATAAAATTTTGATTCAAAAAATCATATCTAAGGTTCTTTGGTTTATTCCTTCGGTCCCAAATTTATTATTTTTATTTTTTATTTGAACATTTTAAAATAAGGCTCAATTTCCTAAAATGAATTTTTTCACTCAAAAATACATTTTCATTTAAAGTAACAAATATGACACCACTAACTCTAAACATTTAATTTTGAGAGCAATAATATAAAGGATAGCGACATATATATATATATATATACCTACAAAACTTTGGAAAATACTTCCTCCATTCTACAAAGATGTATTCTTTGATTGTTTTTTTGTAGAAAATAAGAAATATACCACCACCTTGAAAAGAGGTTCAGACCAAGGATAAAGCCATTGATGTAACTTGAAGAGCATAAATACTTTAAAATCTTCTGAATATGCACCTAAATTTAATTTTTTCTTTTCTTTTTTATACTCCAATAGCATGTCTAGCCAACTGCAGAAAAATTAATTGAACAAAGTCGAGCAATTATATAAAATAGAGGGAAGCTAATGGTTTCAGAAACCCTTTAATGGTTGATTTACTTTGAGGGCGCCACATCCACACCATGTGGCGCCTTCATGTTCAATGTGCATTCAATACATTGAAAAATAGGATTGTGAAATATGTGCAGCTGTTTCAAATGTTTTTAATGTTTTTGAAAATTTGAATTGTGAAAAATGTACAGCTGGATTTGCAAAATGCCTCCCGCTAGCACCAAGCCCTTTGGAGAGGCCTATAAATACCAATAAACAACCCGCATTGACTCAAATATAATCTTCAAGTGAATACCCAATACTACCTGTTAAGTAAGTGTGACTTATATAATTTAATTGGTATTATTTGATCAAAATAGTAAGTATAATTTATTAAGTTTTATAATTAAGGTATGTTAGATTTTGCTTGTTTAATAAGAGTTTTAATGTTAAACTAACTGTTGCTTATTTGTTTTCTTGTAGGAATCAAACTCTCTTACTTTTTATATTGGATTGATTTATTAAATACAAACTTGTAGTATTTATAAAAATAAATTTACAAGATGTCTTCTAATAATTCTATGTCTAATTGGAAAGAAAGTAGAGTTATTATGGATTTACCTTATGAAGAGGAGACTTGACAGATTTCCTACCTTCCAAGAAGCCATGTATCATTATTTAGAGGAGGAAATTATTATAATTTTGAACTCAAAGATTCTGATATCATAATTTAGAGAAGGAAATTATTGTAATCTTGAACTCCAAGATTCTGATTTATACACGGTAGTTAATGGTAGAATTATGGAAGGAAAGTCTTTGTAATAGACTAGGAATCTTTCCTTATATTTATTTAGGAATTAACTATAGTGTTTTGTGTATTTAAACACAAACACACATTAGTTTGAGCTGCTGATTTTAGAGAAGAAATCCAGAGAATAGAGGCAGCCGATCCCCACTCCAGTGCACATAAAAGATTATGATTGAAATTTGAGTTTCAAGCCACCACTGGAGATTTAAGTTTGTTTCAAACTATGTCAGAACAACACATTAAACATACTTCGGGAGAAGGAGGTGAGTTCTCGGAAGAGAACGCTTTTTCATTTTGATGGGAGGTCAACGTTGAAGGGAGTTCAACAAGGTAGATTCAAGTCGAGGGGATCTCATAAACAAGTATATAGATGAAGTAATACAAGAACGACATCAGAACAAAGATGGAGTCTTTGGTTTTGTGTTATAAGTCCTATTATTGTATTGAGTTAAACTTTACTGATAATGGATTATTTTATCTCTAGGTGTGGCATCGAGGAGTAGGATATTGAGATCCGAACCTTGTTAAAATTGTTGGTGTCAATTTTAAATTCCGTTGTATATGTCGTTTTATGTTCTAATCTTTGTTTAAACATTAATTGGAACATAACGAATCTGGTAAACTGTTGAATCGAATTAATTGAACCCGATAACAAATTCTAACAAGTGGCATCAGTAGCAAGCACTAGATATACTTAGTGAGATCTTGGATTAATTTGTTGTCAAATCTTTGCAGATATGGATATCCTACGAGAGGGAGGTTCGGTTTCACGTCCACCATTACTGGAAGGTTCCAACTACTCATACTGGATAGCTAGAGTGAGAGCCTTAATAAAATCAGTTGATGAGAAGGCATGGAAATTTGTTGTGTTCAGTTAGCAACATCCAGTTATGGAGAATGAGAAAAAAGAGAAAAAATATAAGAAAACTGAAAAAGACAAAAGAAGAAGTTGGGGAGGAGATTCCGGAAGGGGAGAGGAAAGGGGGAAGAAGAAATAGAAAAAAGAGAAGAAGAAGAAGAAGATGGGATGAGCAAAGGGGGAAGAGAAAGAGAAAAAGTAGAAGAAAATGAAGAGAAAACGGGGGAAAGAGGAAGAAGGAAGAGAAACAAAAAAAGAAACAAAAAAAGGAATTCAGGACTCAGACTCGAGAGAAACAAAGGTTAGCATAATTTTTTTTAAAATAAAAATCTGAAACCCGACATATCGGGTACAGAAAAAATTGGGTACCCAACCGAGTATATTGGGTTGGTGTCGGGTAGCATTTGCTACCCGATAAAATTTTGCAATAACAGGTAATTACTTACCTATTTTCAAAACACGTATTGCCCTTTAATTCCATGACTGATTCTAAGGGATGAACTATTCTTATTTTCTTTGAAAACCTTTGAAGATAATTAATGGCCATTTACTTTTGTGATTGAAAGGGATTGGCCTTTCTTATTTTCTTTTCTTAATATTGGACATTTTACTTTAATCATTGAAAAGGGTAGTTTTCTAGGATTTAATTTATTTTGTTGTTAGGTTATTCAGTAATTTAGCTTTATAAAATAAAGTGATCCTAATAGAAAATGATTCAACGCTGAAATAATACTTGTGAGAGTTTTCGTCAATGGTTTTTCAAAGAACTATTTCCTTAACTTATCAAAATTGTTCTTGTGGTATTCATCCTTGACCTATCACTTACAATCTTTATCATATACTTTGAGCGTGGCATCTACCCAAGTTTCTTATACTTTTTAATAGATAATGCGCCAAGATCGTTATTCTTGCCAGATTGTGAATCTGAATTAAGACGATCATAGAAAAATGCCCTCAAGGATATTCGGGTCTCATTTTTCATTATGACGTTCTTATCTTTTAATGGTGAGAATAATGGAGTATCATTAAAGTATGCATTGAATGGTCTTGTTGGGCTAATAATAAGGACAAGGGCTAAAAGGTTCAAAGATGCATTTATTGGACCGATTCATTAGATTCGAGTTGATTCTAATATGTTGCAAATTAAGTTGGGTCCAAAATAAGATCATTGGCTATCAATGTCATTAAGGAAAGTTTTTCAATTTGTCAATTTCAGGATATTGATTGATTTGGGCAAGAGCAAATCCTACAAATTTTCAAATTTTTGTAAGTTGTTATGAAATAAAATTTTGCAATAAAGGGTAATTACTTACCAATTTTCAAAACACGAATTGCCCTTTAATTTCTTGATTGATTCTAAGAGATGAACTATTCTTATTTTCTTTGAAAACCTTTTAGGATAATTAATGGTTATTTGCTTTCGCGATTGAAAGGGATTGGCCTTTCTTATTTTCTTTTCTTAATATTGGACATTTTACTTTGATCATTGAAAACGGTAGTTTTCTAGGATTTAATTTATTTTGTTGTTAGGTTATTCAGTAATTTAGCTTTATAAAACAAAGAAATCCTAATAGAAAATAATTCAAGGCTGAAATAATACTTGTGAGAGTTTTCGTCAATGGTTTTTCAAAGAACTACTTTCTTAACTTATCGAAATTCTTCTTGTGGTATTCATCCTTGATCTACCACTTAGAATCTTTATCATCTATTTTGAGCGTGGCATCTACCCAAGTTTCTTATGCCATTTAATAAATAATGGGCCAATATCATTGTTCTTGCCAGATTGTGAATTTAAATTAAGACGATCGTAGGAAAAATACCGTTAAGGATATTCGGGTCTCATTTTTCATTATGATGTTCTTACCTTTTAATGATGAGAATAATGGAGTATAAATAAAGTGTCCATTGCATGTGCTTGTTGGACTAATAATAAGGACAAGGGCTAAATGGTTCAAAGATGCACTTATTGGGCCGATTCATTAGATTCGAGTTGATTCTAATATGTTGCAAATTAAGTTGGGTCCAAAATAAGATCGTTGGCCATCAATGTCATTAAGGAAAGCTTTTCAACTTTCCAATTTCAGGATACTGATTAATTCGGGCAAGGGCAAATCCTACAAATTTTCAAATTTTTGTAAGTTGTTATCGAATAAAAATTTTGCAATAACAGGTAATTACTTACCAATTTTCAAAACACGAATTGCCCTTTAATTTCTTGATTGATTCTAAGAGATGAACTATTCTTATTTTCTTTGAAAACCTTTTAGGATAATTAATGGTTATTTGCTTTCGCGATTGAAAGGGATTGGCCTTTCTTATTTTCTTTTCTTAATATTGGACATTTTACTTTGATCATTGAAAACGGTAGTTTTCTAGGATTTAATTTATTTTGTTGTTAGGTTATTCAATAATTTAGCTTTATAAAACAAAGAAATTCTAATAGAAAATAATTCAAGGCTGAAATAATACTTGTGAGAATTTTCGTCAATGGTTTTTCAAAGAACTACTTTCTTAACTTATCAAAATTCTTCTTGTGGTATTCATCCTTGATCTATCACTTATAATCTTTATCATCTATTTTGAGCGTGGCATCTACCCAAGTTTCTTATGCCATTTAATAAATAATGGGCCAATAACATTGTTCTTGCCAGATTGTGAATTTGAATTAAGACGATCGTAGAAAAATACCGTTAAGGATATTCGGGCCTCAATGTCATTAAGGAAAGCTTTTCAACTTTCCAATTTCAGGATACTGATTAATTCGGGCAAGAGTAAATCCTACAAATTTTCAAATTTTTGTAAGTTGTTATCAAATAAAAATTTTGCAATAACAGGTAATTACTTACCTATTTTCAAAACACGTATTGCCCTTTAATTCCATGACTGATTCTAAGGGATGAACTATTCTTATTTTCTTTGAAAACCTTTGAAGATAATTAATGGCCATTTACTTTTGTGATTGAAAGGGATTGGCCTTTCTTATTTTCTTTTTTTAATATTGGACATTTTACTTTAATCATTGAAAGGGGTAGTTTTCTAGGATTTAATTTATTTTGTTGTTTATTCAGTAATTTAGCTTTATAAAATAAAGTAATCCTAATAGAAAATGATTCAACGCTGAAATAATACTTGTGAGAGTTTTCGTCAATGGTTTTTCAAAGAACTATTTCCTTAACTTATCAAAATTGTTCTTGTGGTATTCATCCTTGACCTATCACTTACAATCTTTATCATTCGTGACTACTCAAAAATCCGACTACCTGATCTGATGCCCACCCATATTTCTAACTTATTTCTTATTCACCAATTGCCTCCTCCTTTTTTATTCATATAATATTCCACCACGTACAATTATTTTACACACTGCAATAAAAAAAATAATACAACTTGGTATATTTTAATTAATCCCAAAATACATAGTAATTTTAGTCTAATAAGTATCAAAGCCCATCCTAAAAGGCTCAAGTCCCAAAGGTATCACATATAAATATCTCATTCGTTTTATTTCAAAGGTATGTTAATTCACTTGCATATTATAGCTCTGCAGCTCAATTCTTGTTCTTTTTGGATAATTACTGACTTAATTATCGGAGGTTTTTTCCAAAACAGCACAAAACCTTCTAGTTGTATGTTCGTGTCATAGGCAGGGTCCCAACATTCAAGCTATTGGAGAGGAGTTAAAGCTATTGGAGAGGAGTTATCACTAGAGGAGCTAACTTTTTGTCATTTTGACTTATGCCAAGGTACATACAGCATCGCAACTCTTAGATAATAACATCTACATAAAATTATTATTACACCTCCTACAAAATTTAATGCTCATATTATAACTTGACACACAAATTACTAATTACACTAAAAATTGAAGTGTGATGTTGTGAATTTTGTGAACGCAAAATGCATGTTATCTTTAACAAGTAATAAAGTGATGAGTAGAGAATCGTACCACGAGTACTGTTGAATTATTAAGTACCAAAATTTTGTTAACTCTAATTTTATTTGAATAAATGGAAGAATATATTAATAATTATAAATTAATCTAACTAAACTAAACTAATAATTAAAATTAATTAATAATGAAATTCAATGACTTAAAAGTCTAGAATTATGATTTTACCATAATTAATTCAAATTGAATAATTTATCTCATCAATCTTAATTTATTTCCCAAGTGATAGTCAAGAATCCCTAAATTATCCACTAACCTCTGCCGAAATATAATGAAAATATCATTAATTGCTAACACACTATATTCCTATGTGAATTAAACAACCAACAATTCATTAGATTGTATGGATTTCAAACAAGACTACACAAACCATGCAAGTATATTCCCATCTTACATGCAATTTATGATTTTCTATACATAAAACTAGATACATATATCACCTTTCAGGTCAATATGATTAGCAAATCATTCAATTAGTGGCCAAGTAATTGAAAGCATTAGGAACCATGTAGAAAAATTAATATGAAAAATAAATCAAGAATTGAATTGATAACAATATTCAAAACATTATAATTATATTACATCACAACCCTAGAAAAAAAATTAGTTCATAATTGTAAAAATGAATAATGACTTAACAATATTCATAAACATAATTAAATAGAGAAAGAGAAAAATAAAATAGAACTTGAAAGATGATGAATTTCTTCCTTTGTGATGTTTTCTTCTTTAATATTGGAAGAAATCTCTCATCTTTTCATTGTATTATTCTTTTCTTCTTTCTTAGCTTATTTTCTCTTTCTCTCCCCTCCCCCCCCCTCTCCACCCCCCCCCCCCCCACCCTTCCTCTCCCTCCTAGAAAAACTAACTTGGAGTTACCCTTGGGATCCTTAAAATTAGATGACAAATGCCCTAAAGAGGGCAAAAATTTCATTTTTACATTTACTTGTGTGTCTGGCAGTACCTAGGCTCTAATTGGCAGTGCCTAGCGCCTAGGCGCTGCCTTCATTAGAAAATGATTATTTTTCAATAGCTGCAGCTACTGGATTGTGATGGTATTTTATTTTATTTTTTTAAAATATAAGATGAATGTATATTTTAGTACATTCAAGTAACTTTCTTTCTTCATCCTAAAATCTACAAAATAACATTAAAAACGATGATAAAATTCACAATAATTTTAAAAACTAATCAAAAAGTTAAGTAAATTATTCTAAATTAATGGGTACAAAACTTACTCATCATGAGTCTACCTTGTAATTTCATGTAGCTCTTCCTAATGTATCATTTTCAGTTGATTCAATCCAGTTTCGCAAAATTTAGTATTACTTCCTTCTGTGATTCATATTTTTTATGCTTAAACATGAATTGTTTTGTGAACTGGCAGCATCAAAACTTCATTAGTTTGTGTAGCAACTGATTTGTTCATATGAATGGTAATAGAGCAGGTCTAATAACAAAAGTTCAGTTTCTTTATCCCGCCTAGGACGTTGTGTAGTTAATATTGTTGGCCTTGCAATGGAATGACAAAATAAAAGTTGAATTATATGACAAAATGTGTTCATTGAGCAATTTAATCTGTCCAACATAACTACATAATTTGAGGCAAAATGTGTTCTATCACTCTCACTCTACAATAATACCTTAGTTATTATGTGATTTCGTAAATAGATAAGCAGACCTGCATGAGAGCCAACCCCTTATCAACATCTTCCATTCTAACCTTGTAGATTCCTCAAATAATTCTGAAGCATAAGATCAATCAGTTTTATGCTCCACAGCTGTCAGCATTGGCCATAGGTATAATGGGATCAAAGCTTTATGCCATTTATGCCATGATTGCCCTGTCAATGGTAGCACCAAGTCGCTCACCCTATTGCTGCAGTATTGCACGGTGCAAACATCGACACCCACAACAACCAGGGATTACATGGAGGGAGGCATGTTGAGGAAATTTAGAGTGAATTGGTACAACACTATACAAGCGAACCAAAAACTATATTGTATTCCTTTTTGAGAGAAATAAAGATCTTGACAATAATTAATGATTATTTAGCAAGAATATAGAGGAAGAAGAGAGAAATCAATTGACTCAAATTGATTTAGGATTATGAAAAAGAGTTAGGGGTCCTTACTTATAGACTTTTGAAGTGTCCAATCATGAGTGACCATATCTATTGGTCTAAATTAATCTAGATTGCTAGATTGCATCTCTTAAAATAATCTAATAATTCAAATTGTATTTGTTTGTGATGATCCACTACTTTTATCATGGTCCTTTGCCACTCCGACAATGCGTCCAATCATTACATCCTGTTAGCATTATCAACCAGTTGCAACCTATTACTTGCACCTCGTCAGCATCCATGTGCCCGATCATGTCCATTCGGCACCCCTTCAGCTATGTAGTATGCCACACATGCGCCATCATTACATGTTTACAATAATACTGTCATGTCATCAAGCCACTTTACCGTACCTCAAATCAATTTCTGAAAAATGTAAGGCTTATCAACGACGAAATGCATATGCAAAATAAAAAGTGCACCCTAAAGCACTCAATGCAATCTTTACAATATGGATGCATGCTTGCGCATGTAGACACCACCCTCATAACTCCTTAAGGTTAGATAAGCTAGTCAAAGGTCCACTAAAATGCAGCAAAAGGAGATTTCTACAATTTTGTTCATCTCTCAAGTGCAATTGTTTATAAGCTAGTCATATTACCTTTCTTTTTTCCATTTGAAACACATTCCACATTTCTTAAGCTTGAAGACTTTTCAATTCACACATGTTAAATACCTTGTAATGTTCCAATACACAGACGTGCTTTTATAAGCTAGACATATTAGCTTCTTTTTTTCACGTGAAGCGCATTCCACATTTCTTAAGTTTAGAAACTTTCAATTCACACATTGATTGCCCCCCTATTATTTCAACACACAGATGCTCTGATACATTTCTCTAAAATACGTTTTTTCAAATTATTTTTTTTAAGCATCCCAAAACAAATCCAAACCTTTTGATTCCAAGGGACAGACTTAATTTACTCAAAAGCCATAACGATATTCATATCCCACTCTACTTAAATAATCAATACAATGCAATAAAGTATGCATTAGTATTTGCAATAAAAATTCTATATGTACTTTACCATTCATCTCCAAATTAATGAACGACTACTTAAACATTATCCGGGGAAGGGGATTAAAGAAACAAAAAGTGATATATAAGTATTTGTATTACTAAAATAATATAGAGGTTTTTAAAAAAAAAAAGGTTCGCATATGAGTCGTTGATTTCATGGATTTGAAAAAAACATGTTTGTTAACATTCAGTACTTACAAAGCAAAAAAAAAAAAACAGCAAAATTAAATCTAGCTTATGGTAATTGATTAGTTAAGATGTTATTGAGTAAGATTTAGTGGGTTGTTGAACTAAAAATTGAGACATTGCAACTATTTATTACACGGGGCCAATGAGTAGGCCCCACATTGATAATTGTGATGTCTTGGGATTAACAATCCTAAGATCCACTAAGAATTATACTAATTTTCTTGATAATTTTTCTCGTGCATGTCTCGGCATAATAGCTATTTCACGACTAAAACTCTATAATATGGGTCTGAGATTTTGATCTCCAAAAATAATATACTTGGCACAATGGCTATTTGATGACTAAAATTTTATAATATGGATCTGGAATTTTGATCTCTAAAAATAATATACTTCGCAAGCAATAATTTTATCATAAATTAATTCATAACTTAGTTAAGTTCAATTTCCCAAACTTAATGGGCGAAACTTGACTATTGGTCATAATATCAAAAGAGTCCACTCTAGTGCTACAATCATAGAAAAGTAGGTGAATACCAGCAAACACTTTAACTAAATGCATTGTCAACAAATCTTGAAATTGAATTGTTCCATTAAATCACTAAATAGATAACACAGATTCACGTCCAAGATGACAGACTCGATTAATCTTAAATATAGTTCCATTTTATGAAGTCTTTTATTGATATATTGTAACTTTATAGGGAAAGTTGGGGAGTACAAGATTCACCCTTCCACACCATTCCAACTTGAATCTTTAAATTATCACGGGCTCAAAGAATAAATAGTTTATAAAGTTTTTCGTCTTAAAATTGGCATTGGTAAAGAAAATTTATATAGTTAGCAAGATTGACAACATTCGTAAGGATTGGTGAAGAGACTTTTTTTGATTGAACGCATTCTTCTTGATTTATTCTTAAAATTCAACAAAACAGTTCATCTGAGAGGCACTATTTTGATTCATATAACATTCCACTGCCGAAGATTTTTTTCTCAAACTATGAAAAATTAGAGTCAAAATTTCTGAAATTGACATAAAGTCAAAACATTTAGTATATCCAAGATCACTGCATTCAATAAATGGATGTAGTGTAAATTTAGTATGGAATTTCTGTTTCTTACCCCAAATCCTTGCCATGTCATCCATTAATCTACAAATTGTTCAAAAGCATTAAATACATTAAACGGCCTGCACGTTTTTCACAATCCTGTTTTTCAAAAACATTAGCTAGAAATATTCCACACTCTAAACATTGTAATGTAACTTGTATTAATTTGGGCTCAGTGTTTAGAAAGACCCGATCCAATAAGTCCAAAGGCCCAAGCCCACGAGCATTGAAAATTCCTATCAATACAAGCATACTTTCACGTATTAATTAGAAATGATAATAGGGTGGGTATAAATTCGAACTCACTTCACTTGAGGTGGGTTTTTTAAGTTATAAATAGATTTGGAGTGGGTCTTGATTTTTATTTTCAAACCCGCACTGCTTAAATTATTTATTTATTTTTTATTTTAATATATATGTATTTATTTAATATTATATATTAAAAATACATTTTTCAAAAAAATTAGGTAGTGTTATTTTTAAAATATATATTTATTATTATTTTTAAAAATATAAAACGAGTCTAACCCAGACCCACCGAGTCTAAGGGGGGACGGGTCTCGGGTCCTTAAAAACCTTGGCGAAGCAGATCACGGGTTTTAACAAACTCGCTTGAACCCACCCGTTGTCATCCCTGCCAGTAGCATAAACCTATTAGAGCAAATATATATAGCCACACTATTTTCATATGAAGTTATGTGAAATCCATTTTGCAATTTACATGCTTTGTGCATTATTTCGATATTATCTATTCTATACTAACTTGATCATTGGAGGGTTATTGTATGGACAATCCCGACGCCCCTAATGGTCTAAAGTAGGAATGTATCGCTCGACCAACTATTTAGAGAGGAGTTAACTTTTGTTAGTCTAACAATTATTACACAACATCATTTTGGCACCGTCTGTGAAAAAACTTACCACGACACTGAGAATGCAAATAAGATTTAGAGTAAGAGAAGTTAGCGTTGAGGGCACTCATCAAGAGAAAATGATTAGTGGTCATGGAGCATACAAGCAGCAGTAAAAGAGCCCCCCCTCCCCTCCGCATATGATCCACCACCACCATAGCGAGAAAATTCTACCGAAGCAGCAGTGTTGCAGATCACGTAAAAAGCCTAGCTAACTCTAATAGAGGACATATTAGCGAGAGATGCAGCGAGAGCAGTAGCCTAGTATACCGAGACTCATCGCAAAAATAGCCCCCACAGTCATCTTGTTGAAGCCGAGAATCATCCCCTACTGTAGAGAATGATAAGGCAAAACTAGATGAATCAAGAAGGAAGAAAGTTAACACTCACAAAAGGTTAAAAGTCGAGCATCCATTCTAAAGAGGACATGAGGCTGAACTTAGGGAAAGGAGAACAAACCTACACAATACACAATACTACTCTGTTAAGGTCAAAAGGTTAAGTTGAGGACTACTTGCCACTCATGGTGAAACCTCCAAGACGTAGTTCCTTCTTCTCTGCAATCTTGGCAGAGTTTCTCCCTCCAGGAATCAAGGTGCTGAATTTATCAAAGTATGATAGAACCTCATGAGATCCCCAAAAACATCCAGATAATTTCTATGTCAAGGCGAATTTGGATAACTTGAGTGATGTTACATACTACAAGAACTTTTGCGCCATGATCTCCAAATATGTCTTATCATTGTTCAACCAACTACATGTTGGTAGTATTACCAGCCTTAAACATTTGGCCCAGCATTTCTCGCATTAGTACTCCATCAATATAAGGTACCAAAAGGTTGCCCGCTTATTAATTTACAGTATCTCAAAAAGAATGGGAGCCCTTGAAGGAGTGTGTCCAGCATTTTGTGGAGGCAATGCATAAAGTGCCTCATGTCAATCACAAGCTACTGGTTGGCATTATACAGTAGAACCTCCAACTTGGGAAGTTTAAAGAGTCCATCACGGGAAAACCTCCAGGAACCCTTGAGAAGTTGCTGTCAAAATGAATAAATATATCCCTATTGAGGAGACAACTAACACTAGTAATAGAATAAAGTTGAAGTAAAATGAGGAAGAAAAAGTAGAGAAAAGAATGGGGAAGAGAGTCAAGACGTCCCCCTGCATACCCTCATTACACACCTTTGAATGCATATGGTAGAAGTTTTAATGGTAGATGAACAACTAGATTTAGTTCAAACCCCAAGAAAAATTAGGGACAACCTCAAGAGGTTGAAATTGGATAAATATTACCTCTTTCACTGAGATAGGTGGCACACTACAGAAGAATGCCACCACCTCAAGAATGAAAAAGAGAAATTAATACAAAGGGGTTACCTAAAAGAATTCATGGGCTGGCATCACAAAGCCCCCCAAAATAATCAGCCTAAGGGTCAGCCTCAAGGATAGCCAAGTGGAAGCCAAATGAGAGACCCTGATAATGACAACCTTCCTACAACAGAGGTGTTGGTATCATATAGAGGACCCAGCAACAAGAATTTGTTAAATGACATAAAGGCACTCATTCAGGCAGTGGAAGAAGTACACTCTCAAAACAAAATCCCTCTAAGCATATATACCTTCTCTAAGAGCAGCATGAGAAGATTTTATTTGGGGATCGTGACCTAGATTCACAAAATACAACCACATAATAATGTGATAGTCATCTCTACCACATTATTGAACTTTTGAGCTAAGAAGATATTGGTAGATAGCAGGAGCTCCGGCGACATAGTCTATTATGATGCGTTCGCCTAGTAGGGAATAGGCAATGCTCAGCTCCACAAGGTAAACATCTTGCTTATGGCTTCACAAGAAAATTTATCAAAAAATTAGGAAAGATCTCTTTTCCTCTGTTCTTAGGGTCGTACCAAAAAAAATCAACTAAAATGATCAAATGCTTAGTAGTGAAACCTCTCTCGACCTACAACATGATACATAGGAGACGAGCCTTACCTTTTTTGAGTTGTAGCTCTACAAATCATATAAAATTGAAATTTCCCATTCTTAACGGGATAGAAGAAGCTATAGAAGATCAAATAATGGCATGAGAATACTATGCCAACACTTAAGAAGGTCTAAGGAAGTAAAGATATCAAGCGACTGCATTGAGCCAAACTAGGATAAGAGTAAAATGAAGGTTTTCTTCCCCAGATCCCATGAGGCATAATTGCCCCAGAAGAAAAATCAAAGAATAAAAAAAAATGGAGAAAATAAGAGTGGGCGTAGTAAGAAAATCGAGAATAGTTGAGCTCATTGAACTTACCACATATGGTGGAGCTAAAATAATGAGGATTGAGTCTAACATAAATCTATAATTGAAAAGTAGATAACTCTCTTAGATTCCTTAGGAAAGAGATGGACTGAGTGTTAGAGGCCAATACATACAACTCACTCTGTACCCGTAGTGACAGGCTAATAATGCTCTAGTTCCAAAGTTTGAAGATAAATGGTACTCAGCGACTTTGCAGACTTGAATAAGGCATGCCCGAGGGATCCTCCTCCACTTCCACAAACAGACACAAGGTCAAACTTGACCCTAAAAGTCAATTTAGATATTATATGAAATGGCTAGCTCCTGAATGAGTATTTTATCACAACCATGTCAGTCATAGACTTGAAGCCCAAACACGAGAAAGTATCAAGATTAACCCAACCAAAAGTGTTTCAAGTATGCAGAAAAGAAAGGTTCTCAAGTGCAAGACTCTAGAGAGGGAAATTGAGGTTATCCAAGGAAAAGTTCATGATATCACAACTATGCCCCTCCCTAAAGCATCAAGGACACATAAAATATGACAAAACTGCAAGTGACCTCAATTTAAATCATCTCAAGATTGGGGGACATAAGTCGCCACTCCTACCAGTTACTTCGTCGTGGGCTACTTGGTCCCTAATGGAACAAAGCAAAAGCAAGAGGAGCCTACCAGGAAAAGGATTTGAGTAAAGATGGAAACAGTAATCAGAACCTACCCCAGTGTTCCTCTAGCGATAGTGCATCACCCATAGAAATGCCCCTCTACCGATACAGCGACAAGGGCTCAACAATACACTCCTTCAGTATGGTGGCAAGACTCCCCTAGAGCGCACTTTGCTAATATAGTGACCAACACCTCCCCTTAGAGCACACCGCGATATGGGCATAATAGCCTCTTTTCAGGGTGATTTCTTCAAAGCAGTAGTCAGCATATCCCTCTAAGAACAGCTATCTTACAAGTGGCAAAAAATGCATTGAACACCATGAATCCAAGATGAACCCAAGATATACCTTGGTTTCTAGAAGAGTCAAGTAGAGATAAGAAATCTCATGAACAAAAGAACCAGTGAGAATAAGGAAGTTAGAAGCAAAGTTTCTTCTACCTAATTTTTCACGGATACATCATCACACAATCTATCAAGAAAGTAGAGCATCCTAAAGTTGAGATGGTAATAGAGTAAAGGCAAATATTGATCAATTCAACTTAGAAATGAGAAAAAGAATGGGGGATTAGATCAATCCTGCACCTCTATGGCAGACTCAACTAGCTTTATTCCTTAACCTACTATATCAGCTGACTCCGTGTCTCGACTGATAGCCTTAACTAATTCTGCTCGCAAACTAGAAGCCTCTGGCGACTCCAAGCCTTGGCTAACAGTCCCTTAGCAGCTAACAGAAGTGAATATAGACATTATATACCTTAAGTGTTTATTCTCGAAGAATGTGAACTATGTACTAAAAGAGATACATAAAGGGATTTGTGACTACCGTCTCAAAGAGATAGCCCTAGGGATGATATTGAAGGAAGGTTATCCATGGCATATAATGCTTAAGCATGCCTATGATCAGGTTCTGTATTGCTAAGCATGACAAAAGCATGCCAATACCTACCATTAGCTAGTGACCCCAGTACAACCTATCAGGAGTTCATCTTTGTTTCTCCATCAATTCGTTCTTGAGGGGAAAAATTGTAGATTTCTCTTTTCCTTAACAAATCACTCTAAGAAAGTGCTAATTTATGCATCCAAATACTCTTTATTATAGCAACATGAGAAATCTCTTAAATAAGAAAAGAACAGGGCCCCCGAAAGTTGCGAGCTTTGAGGGTCAATAATCAATACATAAAGGATTTGGAGCTTTGAGGCTAAAAACCAAAACTTCTTGACACGCAAGGTTAATGAGGAGAAGTGGCAAAGTCCCTCACACAAGCACTTAGTGTGATAAAGGCAAAGCTCCCTGAGCCCAGAGCTTAGTATGATAGAGGCAAAGCTCTCCTTGACCTCAGCACTTACTGTGATAGAGGCAAAGCTTCCTTATTCCAACACTTAGGTAATTCGAGATTAAACTGTGAATCACCTCGCTCACCTCCAGCGAAGTAATGTCTCACTCAGACAAACTTTACGGGCTAGGCATCACACCAATTCGTCAAGCACGTGAAGCTATGGCATAAGGCAATGTATTGCTCGACTCACGCCAACTAGTCGATGAACCATTGCCTCGCCTCTCCCAACTTGTCATGCAAGGCAATGCCTCGCCCATCTTAATCTACTCATTTGCACCTGCTCGTCAGGCAAACAATGCTTATCTCAAGCTAAGATCCTGGGCAAAGACACACCTCGCCAACTAAAGGTTTAAACACCAACTTTTATACTTTACACGATTGCAGACCAAGCCCAACCAATCAAATGACATACTCCTGGATATCCTACTCTTTGCATAGCTTTCCTGGTAATAGGTGACTATATGATACACCCTAAAATAATTTGAATTCAATATTTAGAAAAATGCAGTCTAATAAATCAAAAAGACCTAATCCATAAGTAACTATAAATACCTCCACTCATTTCATTTGAAGGTATGTGAAATTTATTTTTCACTACATACTTTGTACATTATTTCGATTTCTTTTGTTCTGTATTGACTTAATCGTTGAAGGATTATCGTCGGAACAAACCAGAGCCCGTAATAGTCTATTCGTGCACAAGTAGGAACCTATCACTATTAGTCCCAAAAATTATTACAGCACATCACATTGTATATAAAATTTGAACATTTTTGTTAATCCCGAGATGTTTGGAAATGATAAATTCAGTAAACATAAAAATGGTTCAAAACAACCCCTAAAATTGGAAGCTGCATGGACGATTCTACATGACAGATTTAAATATCTAGTTTCAACTAAGATAGCTCATACTATAAAATCTTTTAAGAAAATTAACTAAAGCTTGATAGGCTAATTGAAGTGTGTATCACCTACTTGAATAAGGGCTATTATGCCGCTTCTCAACTCTACTAATGAATCTTTAAATAACTAAATTATCAAATTTCTATTTATATAATCTACAATCAATAAACCAGTTCAATATAGTATTTTATTCTTTTCAATATTGCAGGTTATAGCTACTAAAAGTAGAATGTCTATTATAGATTGCTCATAATTAACATATTTTTTATTATTTTGTAATAGTATAAATTGTTATCAATATAATCCTGACAATTGATCGAAAGACCACATCAAGATTTCATTGAGTAATTAATTTGTCTATAATTATAATTAATATTTAATTGATATAAAAATCTTGAATCTAAGCAGTGGCATGCACATGTTCATCTAGCTACAATTGAGATATTTACAAATGATAATTCATTGAAAGGGTTATTCAATAATTAATGATAAATTAAAAAAAATTATTTACAAAAGAATTCTTTCAAAAAAAATTAATCGTTTACTTCAGAACTTGAGTTCACGTGGCTAGACAATATCTTTTTTATTTTCAATACAGCTTTTTGCTTCTAAAGTGACCACATGTGGTACGCCTTTAATATAAAGGTACATTATAGTCCTCATGTTGTAGATATATTAAAGTTACAATGAAGGCGGACCACATGTGGTCCTTCAATGTACCTTCAATAAATGAAGGTACACTGATGGCGATCTCATGTTGTGACAACACAATATGAACGCCGCCTTTGATGTACCTTCGTTGTGGTCCTCATGTTATAGGTATGTTGAAGACTAAGCTCATTGGCCCTTCAATGAATTCCCTTCAATATATGAAGGTAGTGCTATACCATGAGCGCCAACAGCATAGGCGCTCGCCTTTATGCACCACATTTAAGGCGCCATGACATGAGCGCCACCACGTCAAATTCTAAAATGACCAAAATTACCACTTTATAATTATAGTATCAATTTTGCAATTTTGACATTATCTCATCCTCCATCCAAAAAAGATTTCATATCCCACTGTTCCAACATCTTTAAATTACTACTACAAAAGATGTGCCTTCTTTTCTTTCAGCCAAACTACAAAGAACTTGAAGATATGACTACATATATATTATTGGGTTAGCATAAAGGTGAATATGGAAAGGATATGTATTACTAAATAAAGGAAAAGTGATACATATAAGACAAGTAATCAAAGAAAAGAAAATATACAAAAGGGAAAAAAGAAAAAAAAAAAACTTACCAAAGTAAAGAGTTCTAACTTAATAAGGAAATGAATTCAAGTAGGAATACAAGTATTTTTGTATTTCATAATTTAATAAGAAAATTATCGAAGTTGGCAAATTTTGAAAATGACTGATTAAATATTATTTGGGGAGGAGGGAGGATTTGCATTTGGAAAGAATTTGTATTACGAAACAAAGATGTTACACTTAGTTATGCGCATTACATTATATATTTTACACATACCATATGTATGTGTGTGTAAATATATATATATATATATATATACACACGGCGCATACCACAAAATGTAATATTTACAAGAATGAAACAAAAGTGATATATAAATACTAGTATTACTAACATAAAAGAGAGGGTTTTTCTAAATAAAGTTTGCATATGAGTCATTAATTTCATCTTGGCCACATAGCATTTATTAAAATATGCAGTGGAGTCTCTCCATGACATATGGTTACGAGAGAGGAGTCCCATTCCTATTAAAAGATGCGCAAACAGATGATAATCAATATTATATATGCTATAACAAATCAAATCTGAAACAAAACGGCAGGTTTCTTTTTTCCTTTCTTTCTTTCTGTCTCTTTTTTTCAATTTTTGTGATATGGTGTATATTCCTAAAATATTTTGCTTTTTTATTACTCAAAATAAAAGGATTAATGCCTGTTACAAAACAAAGAAGAACAAAGGTTTATGTTTCAATGAAAAGGTAATGTTGTCTTTTAAACAATTTAACGCGCATAACGCTTGGAGGTATTTAAAATTTTCTAAAAACTCAAAGAGGCAACTACTCTTTTTTTTTTAAATAGTGTGTTGTTGTGCCTATTCAATATTTACAAATACAAAGAAAGAAAGATAAAATCATATTCAGATTATGATAATGATTAGTTAACATGAGAAATACAAATAAAACCACTGGCTTGTAAAATTATTTATCGAACCATGACAAAATTCAACAAAAGGCATAAACAAGTTCACTATCTATTTTAAATCAAACATTACATGGAGTAACTTTGATACAGTGTAAAATCAAGACTTGTGGGCAGATTGACTCATCAAGCTCTCATGTCACATAAAAAAAAATACTTACTTTCTCTATGAAATAGTTAAATTACTAATTCATTTCTTCCATCTTTCATAAATTATAGAAACCTTTACTCTAAGTTTAGTATATCTTTTCAAATTTCCCCTGTAGTTAGAGATTTAGACAAAAAATTATGCAAAAAACAAATTTGTGATTTTTTTATTTTGCCCCTGACCCAAATATCATTGAATTTTACTAACTAAAATACCCTTGACAAGATTTAAAAATTAGAGTAAATGTAAATATAATAATTAGACACAAAAAATGGGAAATATATAACAACATACTGCTTCAAAAATATAAGCAATGGATTGAAAAAAATAAATTAGTTATTTTAAGCCAAAATATTATTGGTGGGTTTTTTGTTTTTTGTTTTTTTTTGCCTTCTCAAATATATAGTAGGCTAACTATCATTCTTGCATTTGTTGAAAAATAAAAATGATTTGCTCAAATACTTTTCTCTACTCAAACTTACTTTTACATATAAAAAAGAATTAAAAACTTCTCTATGTTTTTGTTTCCTTTTTTTTTCATTTTTCTTTTCTTTTCTAGTTTTCTTCTATCAATTTTTTTTTTCTATTTTTCTATCATGACTTTTCTTCTCTAAAAAGAGTGTCAATGGAAAAAGTTTTGAAGAGAGGAACAACAGGGAGAAAGAGATGATGGGATGGACAACAAAGGGGAGCGATGCGAGGGAGAAAGAGGGGGGAAAGGGGGTGGTGAGAGGAAAGGTCGCAGGAAAAGAGAAAGAGGAGTGGAAGATAACAAGAGAGACAGTGAAGCGAAGAGAGAGAGGGGGTGGATGAAGAAGGGTGGGGGAAGAATAATTGGGAAAGAGAGAGAGAGAGAGGCCATGATAGAAAGAGAAAAAGAATGAGAAAGCGGAGGGGATTGAAGGCATTAGGAAGGAAAAGTAAGAAAGGGAGAGGTACATGGAGAGAGAGGGAGATGGATGTTGGTGGAGGGAGGGGAAAACAACAAAAATTGATATTAATTCTATTCTAAGAGCTCAGTTCCAAAATTGAAAAACTCTTTATATTATTGGAGGGTGAATATGACATTTGTAATTTAAGATATTTCAAAAAAAATAGAATAATGAGATTTAATTATAGATTATATTACAAAAACATCCCTTCAACTAAGAAACATTACAAACATACTGCTTCACAAATATATAAACATTATCAAGATATTTAGGGGTAGAATGATAATTTAATAAAATGGATAATATAATTAATTTTTTAATTTTTTAAATTGAGGATAAATTGATCAATTCACGACTTTTATCTAGATTTTTCAACAGAGCAAATTTTTAAAGAAGAAATTTTTGTGATTATGAAAGATAGAATAAAGAAGTTGATAATTTAGTAAGTATAATTATAACACACACAAAACACATGTCATTGCATTTGGTTATTAGACAATTATTAAGTAAAGATAGCAACTGAGGGAGTTTAATGGATTGGATTTAAATTCGGACCACTCCACATTCTTTTTTGAGGCGAGTTTTAACAATATAAATAAATTTATGTTGGGTTTTGAATTTTTATTTTCAAATTCAAGTCTACCCATTTAATTTTTTTATATTTTTTAAATTTATTATATGTACATTTACGTTATATTATTTTAAATATATATATAAAATTTTAAAATATTTTAATAATATTATATTAAAAAATATATATTTTTTAATATTTTTAAAATTATAAAACGAATCTAATAAATTTATCAAACACCTCAGAATTTAGAGCGTTTCTAAGCATGGATGTTCAACAATTTTACAAGGATCGGTCTCAAAATTTTGATAAACTCCACCAAAACCCATTGCAAATCCTATTATTGAACCTTTCTTTGTAGCTCTGTAATAAGCACGGCCTAGTCACGTGCAGCGAGCCCCAGTGCGTCATCCACCATATGGGCCTTTTTCCCATCCCCACATCGTGAGGCTGTATTTGGGCTCGAAGTGGGCTTTCACTAACCAATCTAATTAAAACAGTCTTAAAACTGCAAATAACAAATAATAACAAACTGAAATCCGCATGTCAACTTTTTCTTACATATGAAATCACTGCCTTAATACTTTTAATACTACTTCATCTATCCATCGTCTTTTCGTTGAGACAGATTCCCAGTATTCAAATCCAACCATACATCAGCAATGAGCTATGTTCATCATTATCCATTGTAAAACATTCATTTTCTTTTGCAAAGTGAGATGATATTCCAACTTCTTGTTCGGATATCTATGCACCCTTTTTCCCTGTAACAAGCTCAATTCCGAGGACTCAAATGTATATTTCTAGTATTAAAATTAAAACTACACCGCCTGATATTGTTATGATAAATACAATAGCACAACTCTTAGAACATTATAACATCATCCAAGCCTAGAAAAGAAACTAGGCATTACTGCAACTACTCTACATATGCCCTCACTAGGCCCATCTTCAGTGCCAAGCAGATGCTGAGACCAGATTCCTATCCTTCCATCCCAATAGCATGGCTCCATCCTTCTCCAGTAAGGTGTAATGCTCAGAGTAGCATCTCAGCAATCCCCTAATCACTGAATTGACATAAGAACTTAAAGGGAATTGCCGAAAACCTGCCATCATAAATCTCAATCTCCACTTCCCAAAGAGCTCGTGACGTTCCACTCTCTCCTTCCCTTCACAGGCTATGATGTTCACAATATCCCTGGCTAAACAGTGTTGCTCCACGTTAATGCGTTCCTTCCTGTCCCTTGGCATTGTAACATCTATCGACTCGAACATTGCTGAGTAGTAGTCCAAAGTTTCTATGAATCTTGGGAGAAAAGGTGCAGTGTTCGTGTTTGATTCTTGCTCCACCAGAGTGACCACCTTGGGGGAAAGTGATTTCACCATCCTCAGAAGTCCATCCCTTGGATTGGACACATCAACACTCTCATCGGGTGTATGGTGCAGCTGCAGTGGAAAATTCACTGCCAGGCCCTCACCAGGCCTAATGTCAAGCATCTCCCTTGTAATATCTGGAGCAAAAACTGGAACAGCATGAAACTCAACAGGGATGTTAAATTTCTCAGAAATTGCTGCTAAGCGTCTTCCTACTGCTGCTAGACCATCTCCTCGAGCATATTTCGAGACTGGATCATCAATCCCAGTAATACGCACATGTGGTGCACCGCTCGGTCTGGCTGCAAGTGCTTGTAACAAAGTCATCCACTGCGTGCCCTGGGCAATCTGGAAATCTACAATGTGGATGCGGTCCTCATTTTTACATGCTTCCGCAATTGCCCCGTTTGCAGCCATATAACCAAACTTCAAATAAGGACATATCTCATACAGAATGTGCATGTATGACAGCAAGTCCTTGCTATCTGGCTCATTGCACTTCAGGGCCCGGTAAATGTTAGTACCAGATGACTCTTTCCTTGCAATTAGCCCTTCTACCAGGTATGCACCTAGACGCTGAATTGGCTCTCCACTGATAGACACGGCAGCACGAGCATGTTCTGCTAGTCTTTCAAATTCATTTAATTTATTCTCAGAAAGAGCTCTAGCACACGCAATCAGCAGCTGTTTGAGATTATTAGGAGGAAAACCCTGCCGCGCGAAGTCCTCCATCCCTTTGTGAAGTTTCTCGATATGGGCTTGATTGAATGAGCTGCTAAACTGGGAATCACGCGGTGACACAGACTGATGTGAATGAGACCCCTCGGCTTCCTGGTTCCACGCTCTGGACCTCTGGCCAGGTGTCTGAGATCGCTTATTTTCCCCTAAAAAAGGCTCTGATGTTGTCACTTCCTCATCAACATCTGGAGCCATAAGAGCACTCTCCAATTCCAGCAAAGCGTGTCTTATGTTCTGATTGTTATTTGCATTTGGAAGAAAAGAAGGCACACCAGATCGGACTGATGGACTATCCTGACGGCAGAAGGGGGAGTGTCTTGATTGTTGAAGGTAGCTGTTGTAATCCAGTGAAGAATTAGAAGAAGGGGTGGCTTCGGAAGGACTATCAGTCGAACTGTGCTGCTCTTGATTATCACTGTATGTGGTGAGAGTCTGAGTGTCAAAATGGGTAGAGAAAGGCGAATTAGGTGAGTTTCTTGAATCAAATTTCAAGGATTCAAACAGTCTTGTCGGTATGGAGGAAACAGTAGGATGAGCAGAGTAGGATAAGTCTGCACCAGTGACACTATATCCAAAATAATGAGAGTCCATCATATATAACAAGCATTGGCTCTTTTATCAGGAATTTACAGCAAAGTTCTTGTGGATTTAATAAGCGTTTCTCAGGTCTGTATGCGAAGAAAGTTGTATAATCTTGTTAACAAACCAATTTTGAGGGTATCTTGCAGAAAAATATCAACCTGCAAAAAAGAAACAACGTGGACGGATAAATGAACTCATTCTTTCCGCAGTAAGAAGGCATAGAGCATTCTGCAACTGAATTTTAAGATGACTTAATGAAAGCAAGAGAATTAGCATTTGTTGTTTCCAGCTTTATGGCAAAGTTTGGATAGCTTACAACATCCAATACCAAGACACATCTCCACAGTGCGATAACTAGGCACAATGTATGTCGGATTTCAATTCTCAAAATAAATTAGACAGAAAATGATGTCCACAAGCATTCAAACCTGTAGTAACTACTAACCAGTGAAGTCACAAAAAACATTTTAAGAGAGAGATAATTGTAGTAACTCAGCTTGTTCATGTAATGAGAAATCCAAGAAATTCATCCTTGTATACTTAAATCCAACAACATACCAAAACAAGCCCAACAAGAGACGAAGAAAAAGCAGAGTGCTTACATCGTTCAGAGAGCTCCATGAGAACACAAGGTTCTTGATTCTTACCTCTTGAATAAGGAAAAGAAGAAAAGCTATTCCATACCAAGCAACACCAAGAAATCATAAGCTAATTCAAGAACATCCTTGATTTTTAAATGACTTAAATGAACTGAGCTGTGGAACAGCTTTTAAGCAACAGCCGTGAAAAGTATGTGCACAAAAGATAACATACTTGTACATAGCGAGAGTACCTGCGATATATAGATACCATTTCCAGACAACCCATTCTAATCCCTATTGTTAATGCAACGACAAGACTCAAAAGAAAGAAGTAGATATGTCTTGGTCATTTTCCATTCTCTTGTAAAACTCGAGGAAACTTACAAAGAGCCATCCTCATCTTCAATGCAAAGAGAAAAAATCTGTTGAACTATCAATAATTAGAATAGTCCAATTTTTTTTCAACTTTAGCAAAAAATCAACCCCTTGACCACCTTAAGGTCTCCTTATTTAAAAAAAAAATCACTACAATTTGTTAACAAGAGTCAATGGAACACAACACAAGAAAGCAAACACCTTTGGATTCTTGTTTCTCATATTTCCTCAAGCTTCCAACAAACATAAAAGAAAGACCAAAAACTGAGATTCAATAAAGAACATCAAAAAAAAGTGAAAAGATAAAACCTTTTAAGCAAAACTCAGAAACCCAGAAATGGAACGTGTAGGAAATAAAATGAAGTACCTGATGTTGTTTGCAGATTACAAGTCAAAACTCTTGAGTCTCAGGTTATGGTAAGAACTAAGAAAAGAAAAATGTGAGTTCTTTTAATTATATGGGTGTGAATGTATGAACAAGAAACTTTTTAACGCTGAGTCGAAAGAATAAGCAACTGAAAGCTAGAGAATATATATATATATATATATATATAGGAAGCACAAACCCCCGCGGGAGGGGATGGTGGGTGGAAACTCTAAAGCAGTTAACGGTGACGGTAACAGTGGGCTGACTGGGAGTGTACGGTTTTGTATTAAGGAGGTTGAATTAGTTGCGGCATTGCTGACGATATATGTAACGGTTAGTACCCTCGCCGACCACACGTTCGCGCTTACGACGAACATTCTGGGCTGTTTCCAACTCAGCTTTGCTTTTGTTGTGAGCTTTAAGGTTTTAAGAAGAGAAACACCCGGATGTTGTGTGTGGGAGCACGCGGGGATACCTGACAGCATACTACTAAAATTCTCCAAATTTTTAAAAAATAACTCAAACATGATAGGTTTATAAAATATTAAAATCTCGAATTTTTTTAAAAATAATAATGTGATAAAAAAAATTGAATTTTTGTTTTATTAAATTAATTTATTTTCAAATTTATTCCTATTGTAATAAGATTAAAATAATTTAAAGATAAAAACATTATACTAACTTATTTTCTATTATTTTCAGTACATATATATAAGTTTACAAATAATATAGTTTTTATTGAAAATTTTCATATACAAATACATTATTTTTTTAAAATAATTAGGTTTTATGTTCATAATTTTCATGAATTTAGTGGCCAATTTTGTTGTGAAAATGAGATTTTATTGGATTTTTTTCAAATTTCTCAAATAATACCCAAATCACAAATAATAAGAACCTATGAATTATTACCAAATCTCATTTTTTTATTATGCCTAGTAAAATGAATAAAATAGTCATTAGTGACGATAGAATAATTTACTTTGCGAGTGGACTGGATTGACAATAATAATTTTTTGTAATAATTTTCAAACTATTTTGGTCTTTGCAATGGCAAATCAAAATTATTTTTGTCTAGGAAAAAACAACAATAAGATCTAGTGATTGAATAAATTAACATTTAACTAATTTATATAATGATTATTATAAAAAAATAAAAAAAAACTAAATACAAATAAAAAAAAGGCAATAGCTATCAGTTAATGAAATAAACAAAATTATAAGAAGAAAAACATATCGATCTTAATATTTTCTTTGAAATTTTTGAATTTTTGAAATTTAAACTCTCTTCCTGTAAAAAAAGATGTATGTATTTTCAATTTATGTATTTTTTTGAGGATAATATGAAAACTATTAAATTAAATATTATCACCATCTTTTTAGGCTCTTTTACTAGTCAAAGCAAAAGCAAATTGGGATAAAGGCACGCGCTGGGGATGAGGATTTATTTACGAAATGGGGCGTATGAAAGAGAATTAGACAGCGTGGCAGCTCCAGCCGAGCCGAGCAGTTGAAGGGAAGTGACGATCACGTGACACCAACGTGACGCATGAAGCTGGCATACGTAGCAGTTGACGGGTGTAGTAGTCTGACCAATTAGGGGGTCAAAAAAAAAAAAGAGCAAAATGTTGACACGTGAGATTGAAATCTCCACGATTTTGACCAAGTTGACCTGACGTGGCAACGCGGTACGACTGACTGTCTCTTAGTCTCACGGCCCACAGCTTTGACACTCGGAGGACCCCAAACCCAAATGGGAAACCACTCAAACTTAATGATTTTATTATTAAAATTCAGAAAATAGAATTCAAATATTTATTTAATTCGACATAAATAAAGGTTAGGACTTAGGAGTGAACATATTTATAATCATAAAAAAAGAGAGAGAGAAAGGAGGGTTCACATTGTAACGAGCATATAGTATTATCTAATACTATCCAACCATTATTAGAAAGATTGATAGAAATTGTTATTTAGATTGAAGATCTAAGTGTTGGATTTAATTATAGATATCCGATTGTGTAAATATGTGTTTCTCAAGCTTAACTGATTTTAGATTTTCAAATTGTCATTATTTACCGATGAATACAGTTAGATTAAGAGCATATTTTTTTTCAACACATATTTTCAATTTATGAATGAAGTCAAAAAATAAATTAAATTATTTAATTTTTAATTTGAGATTAATCGTTAAAAGATTAAATTACTCTATTTCAATTCATATTTAACTTGACTAAATCACATTCAAACACGATTTAATTATTAATCAAATTAAGTTCAAATATAATTTTTATAATTTCATAAAAATTAAGATAAATTTAAACATCATATTTTTCATTTTGACTCGATTTACAAAGTACACAGTACTAAAAGTTTTTAAAAAAATCAAAACGATCACAAATTCTTTAAAGTATATTTAAGAAATCTACTGTAGAAACCAATATTTCAAATAGATCATAGTAATATGTGATAGGTACAAAACAAATTTAAGATAATCTACTAAAATCTCCATCTTAATATCAACGTAATCAACTCCAAGCCACTATTATCTCTTTTAGAGTAGTTAGTGGGTACCCAAAAAAAAAATATAATATTAAAAGAAAAAGAAATGCTGAGAGATTCTCCAATTTATTAAAGTTCCAAGTGATGATGTACGAACATATGCTATCCAAACTTTTTACTAATAAAAGTATAATATATGTCTGTCGTGGCCTTTAATTTTATTTTATGAGGGTTATCTTTTGATATGCTTATTCCTTTACACGTCCCCCTTTAGCGATAAGTATAATTAATTACATCCCCACTACAAGGAAAAATGATGAGTGCAACAAGCAATGATTCCATCAGCCTAGCTACAAAATCTGATTTATCAAACTATGATATATTATATCCTTGTTGATGAACCGGGATGCGGAATGGACACTAGAGTAGATCTTGGGGGGGGGGGGGGGGGGGGGGGCTGCAGATTCTTTATTTTAAATTTATATTTTATTATTTATTTCAAATTATTAAAAAATATTAAGTGCATGAATATTTGGTTGTAAATAATGTACATTTTAGCATGTATTTATAAATTATAATATATGATGAAACATAAATAAAAATATAGAATCCAGAAAAAAAAATCCCATGAAGTCAAAAATTATTTAGGAGTGTATATTTGGTGTACTAAATATAATTATCAATTTTCATGAATCGGACGGCTCAAATCAAGGAACGGTGATATTGACGATTAATGTGACCATTAGATCCTATAAAATTTTATAATCCAAACTGACTTAAGTATTATGCAATTTAAACGAGGATCACATCAATAAGCCTGATGTTTATTTGTATTTTAAATTATTTTCAAATTCAAAATACATCGAAATCATTCATGACTTGAGTTCAAAAATATTAATTTTCAAATCAATATAAAATATTCTTTTTACATAAATAATTAATTGTAGATGACATATTTAAGTATGTGTTCATAAATTATAATATATAATGAAATGTTATTTACAACATAGAAGATCAAAATAAAAAAAAAAAAAAAAAAAAACGGAATCCCGTAAAGCCAAAAATCATTTTGGGGTGGGTACTACCATTTGGTGTACTAAAATAAATTATCAATCATCACTTTTAAACGTCAATAAGTGGTATTGAGTGAAACATCACTGTCATTCCAACTTTTGTTCTATTTCATTTCATTTTTGGTTTCTTTCTTCCAATGGGATTTGATAGCTTGTCGCGAACTTTATATATGAACAATATGTGAATCTCATTTTTATCTTTTTCACTTGACCCTTCACTCTCTTAATTCCAAGTCTGGCTTTTGAATCATTGGTCGTGTTTTTGTTTCTTAGTCATGATTCTAACTTTAGAGAAATTAATATATCTTAGTTTCCATACTGTATATTTGAGTTTGAGAAAGACTTAATTTTAATATAAAATTTATAGTCGTTGAGAAATTATCAATTTGATTAAGTTTATTATAATATGTGTTTCAAGAGTTACACGTTCGGCTTGCTTAAATTAGTAGGTGAAATAAGTGTAATGTAAAAATTACCTTATAATAATTAAATATCAAGATATTTATATTGATTAGTTATATAAATCGAACATGATATGATTCACATATTTTAATCTCGCGATCCTTCAGTTCTATTATCTTCATGGATCGAAGAGCAAGTCTTATTATCTCCATGCATCAATGGTTAAACTTTTGATCGGTCCGACCTGATATTAAAATCAGAACAATCTCTATAAAAAAAAATTGAAAAAAAAACGTAGATCTTCATGCCATTTTAATACTTTGATGTTTTATGAGGGGCAAAGTCGGTATTTCAATGCTTTACCCATCAAATTCAAAGGTTATACTGGCAGGAAGACGTGAGTGAGGGGATTGCAAAAGTCAATCTCTAAACCAATGATAAGTAGAAAAAAAGGTTTTATATTCATTAAAAAAAAAAAAATACCATGGCATGACTGGGCTGCTGCCTTTTCCAAGCTTATGGTTAATTCATATCTAAAGAGAGATTATAAGCATGACTGTGTGACTAAATAGGCAGAATGATGAGTTAAATTTTTTGAACTCATTCTAGTAGTAGTGTTCAAAAGGAGAGAATATTAGTTTCATCCCAATAAAAATTGGTACTAACTTTGGATTTAGGGAACCACGGTTATAAAATTGGTATCACGAATTACAGTGATAAAATTTAAAGTTCAAATGAATAACAAAATCTTGAAAATAATGCAAAACATGGAATAAGAAAGAAGAAAACGATTCCAACAAGCATTTAAATGAAACCATTTTAATCAAGGCCAAGCCTTAAAAAATTACAAAACTTGTCCAAAAAATATCTTATTGTAAGACAAAGTAATTAGTAGAATAACAATCCCAGAAAACAACTACAGACGAAAACAAAAGTCCGAAAATGAATGAAAATAATAAAAATAGCCTAATATTTGGATTAATCGATAGGGTCCTCGATTTTGGCTCTTTTCAAAAAACAATCGCATAAATATGTAAAGCATACCGTAACACTTTTCGTATAAAAAATTATGGTCGTTTTTGTTTCAATTTCTTTTCGCCCACACTCTTCCATTACTTGACCATTTTTGGCCTCGCTTTCCACATCATATTTAATCATAAAGTTCCATGTTGCTTATTACACAACTGCAATCATAACCAACTTTCGTAGCATGAACTTAAATTCATGAAAAAATATGTAGGAAAAAATTAAATATATCCTTATTTTATTAGGGAGGAAAAGTGAAGGAATAATCTTCTAGTATTGAGCAATAATCAAGATAATATATAACGGATGTGTTTTATACTTTATCATTCATACTTAATTTTATTTATTTAATATGATAATACTTGTGTACTTGGTAACATGATCATGATTTGATCCGGTCTTGAATTAGGGGTCAACCTAATCAATTATTATTAATTATGAGATACGTACTCAATAATAAATGATTGAAATATTATCATATGTCAAAGAATCACGTGCTTTACATGTGACTACCGCCTATAAATGTATCTCAGCTGCTACAATAGAGGAACAGTGTGACTTTTAATATTTCACTTATATTATAAGAATTTTTGTTCTTTATCTTTTTTCGAATTCAAGTTGATTTAAGTATTGGAAGATTTTAGGTGAGGATCACCTCTAAAAGCCTAACGTATATTGAGTGCAAGTGTATTCAAATTTGTATAAGTCGAAACCCGACCTACCGTGGAGTTCAGAAAAGATTTCAAACCCAAATTACATTAAAAAAAAATTAAAAAAAAAAAAAAAGAAACAGGAGTCTAGAAGAAAGCCCAAAAATTTAATACATTAATATATGGGAATGTGGTTGTTTTTAAATTCTAATTCGAATTGAAGAGGAAATTGCAAAATTTCAACCAAATCTCTCTATTTTTCAGAGTCTTGGAACTTTATGTTGACCAACAAACCAAGTCTGTTCTTTAGTGCTGGTATATTACAGAAAAAAGAACAAATCGATAAAAAATTGTTATTAGATATTAGTTAAATCAATTTTGGCAGCGTCGATGTTAGGGATAAGGATGATCCTGGGCAGGATATCTTATTCTTGTTTTGTTGACTCATATTGGCCTGGTCAGGCTTAATCCATTCTAGAGTCTAGACTGCAATACTTTTCATCCAGCTTCAGTCTTTGATAATTTCTTGCTAGAAATTTCCATGAGAATTACACAATGAGTTTACTGGTAAAAAGTCGTGTAATAGAAAAGAGCAACATCGCACGGAATGAAACACATGCATATAAATAGTGGCGAAGCCAGAATTTTCAATTATTGGGTGGAGGTAATTTAGGATTTTAAAAAATATAAATTTTAATCCGATCACATTGAATATTTTACGTGATTAAGATTAAACATAATCATTAGAATATGTAAGCTTTGAAGATAATTCGTTCTAGTATATGACTATAATTAAAGTGGCAAAAACTCTTAACTAGAAAAGCTCAAATTTTGGATATCCAAATTAAAGCAATAAAATCCACCCTCATCAATACATATACATATGTATATATTTTAGTATTTGTCATCTAGTTTGAATCCTAGAATTTGCCAAATTAAAGCAATAAAATCTGCCATTATAACATAAAATAATATTTGTATAATTAATTTTATCTTCTATTTAAATTTAATATTTCATATAGTATTTCACACCACACAAATATGATCAACTTGTATAAAGTATTTATCAATTCTAAAATCTTTTCTTTTTATGGATTCTTTTCTTTTTTATTGGTCATAACCAAGCAAGAATTTATTAAAAATCCTTTGTAACTCAATTACTGAAGAAGTCTTCACATTGAAATATTAACCAAATTAACAAGAGATTAAATCGGCCACTGAGAACCATCAACAACAGCAAATATCCATTAGTTCCTTTATTTGAACTCTTTTTTTTTTCTCAACTCCTTCTCCGATAATATGTTTTGGCCTTCTATTAGAGAATGTGTGTATTATTTGTAAAATATATTGAAAAACGAAATAAATGTTTAATTTTATTTTGACAAAATAAATTAAAATTAAAAAATAATACAAAAACATAATCTAAAGATTATGTACTCGAGCTGCACGTGTTTTCAATAATACTAATTATTCATTAATCACGTCGGCAAAAATAAACAAACAAACAAACAAATAGCAAAGTTGTGGAGGATAAACGTTTGTGGTCAAACCCTAAAAAAAAAAAGAAAAAAAAAAGACAAAGATCCACGAATATTTCCACGTGGGAACCCTAAATTTCATAAAGTATAACGTGTTCTCATTCTCACTCCATTATTTATTTTTTCTTTTTTAAAGAAATATAAAAAATACCGTGTATCAGTGAGATAGTCTTACATTACGTAGTGATGCCACGACTCACCATTTTGCGGGGGGGCAGCCACCAACAACGAATCCAACATATCTTTTCTTATTCCTAGTACATAAAATCAAACAGGTAGTTGAAAGTAGGAACTGAAAGTACAGGGATTTTTCCAATGAGTTTTTGGGGAATTCTAAATTTTGTCACATCCAAATTTCTCAAGGATATCGATTTTTTTATTCGTATCAAAATAAAAGTTTTCATTTAATCTCTTAAAAATTGGATCGAGTTTAGAATCTTGATTCAATTAATATTTATATTTAATTAAATATTTTTAAAATTTGAGTGAGATGAGTTTTTTAATTAGATTGAAATTATTTTTCGAATAGAAATATATATTTTTAATCTAATTCTCATCCATCAGAGTATTCGAATGAACGTAATTCTTTCAAAAACTTTCTTCATATCTCTCATTAAAAAAAATTTCGTTCTTCCTTGAACCATCACTATAGACTCCAAAGATCGGATTTGAGATGTGTGATTAAATTAATAACTCTAGTAATTATTCACCATTCACCACCAACGAAAAATTATGTTTATAGTTCGATCAAAAAAGAAAGTTAGTAGACAAGTTTAATTCGAAATATGTGGATCGAAAGTCCGCTGCGTATAGGTCGAACTTGACTTGTCAGAACCCGTTGACCACGATTCACAAGTCGGAACTCGTAACCGACCCATTACGGATTCGATTTTATCTAACCCGTGAACCGTCGAGTTGGGCCTGACGATTTTAATTTTTTTTAATTTTTATTCAAAATATTGAAAATAGTATAAAAGTGTTTTATGCAGGTTTTGAACCTGCGACCTCTAAATTATTAACAAAATATTCTAACTAATTAAGTTAATGGGTCATATGTTTATAATTCAAAGTGCATAAATAAATCTTATGATTGTTTTTTTATTTTTTTTCCCCTCAATTGTATTATTTCTGAAAATCAATATAATTGGTGTTGTGCCCCTCTTTAAATTTAATTAATTAGTTTCACCAATTTATAAATTAAGTCTCATATTTAAACATTCTACATTTCATCTTAATAATAAATAAAATTTTGAAAATTATCTATTGATGCTACTTTACAATTATATTAATAATAAGTAAATTTATAATTTTTTTAAAATATTTAATAATACTACTTTACAATTATCTTATTCCCCTACTTCTCATTTAGTTTTATTAAATTGTTGTAATGTTGTATCGATTTTATATGATAACATTAACTCAAAATATCAAAATTTAGTAAATTGTGTTTTATCAATATAGTGTAAATGAAAAATTATTTTTTAAAAATTTCATAAATTAATTTAGTCATTTTTGTTTTTAACCATATACTTAAATTTTAGCTATTTTTTTTCAAGTTTAAGTTAATTTTTTTTATTAAGTTAAAAAATTAACAATATTTTTTACAAATATAAGTTCATAAAATTTTAAATAAAATAAAATAAAATATAAAGGTTGGAAGCGGAATCGTAATCAGAACCGGCCCGGTGATTTTGGAATCTGGACCGTAACCGACCTTGACGGTTAAGGTTAAGGGTCGGGATTTTTTTAAACCGTGGAATCTATGGTTCCTGAACCGTGGTCAGGTTTACGTATAGGTATACCCGATTCATATTAATTATATGAATATTTGATTCATATTATATTGTTGATTAATTTTTTTACATAATCTGAATCGAAATTTTAGATGAAAGTTAAAAAAGTAAACGTTTTTATGTATCTTTACGTTATTGCTTTTATAAATAGTAGTTAAAAGTTATTGGTGTCATATTATTGTTTTAATTAAAATATTAATTTTAAAAAATAAGATTTTATTTTGTAACATTTTTTAAAAAATGAGAATCATAATTTTAGAACAAAGGAGTTTCAGATATCATTTTAAAATAGAGAATAATGATCCAGTAAATAATTGATTTCTAAGATAGTAGATTCTAATTTTGTGAGACTTCAACACATTATTATATCAAAATATTTAATTGAATAAATTAATCAAGCACAACTAACAATCATATACCACAAAAGTTAACTACACTCACAAAATTAGCAAATGTTAGACTAATACCTCATAATTGTAAATTTGAGGACCAAGACTAACTGAAGACACCTCCTCACTAGAGGAGATTTCCATGATTTTATGGGCAGACATTCAACAAATGTACCACTAAAAGTACATATGCCATTTTCATTTTTATACGGTCATAGAATATACGTTGTTACTGATTCAATTAAAGACATAGACTTTCCGTTTCTTTGTCTTTTATTTTTTCTTTATAATCCAGATTCCCGACTTCGTCGGACTAGTTTTGAACCTCCTAAACACCTGTTCCTAACAGGTAGGATGGGTAAATCGCGGAATATGTCTCAACCAACACCCAAATTGCCAACAAGAACTGTACACTTTTGCGTACAAGGAGCTCAACCCATAATAATCGCTCAATACACCTCAATCGCAGGGTTTTACTGGCAGTACAGAAATTGCTCCATACTAAAATGTATCCGGAAGTTCCCATCAGAATTCAAACCCCTATCTTACCGCTGAAAGCAAATCCAAGTCAATTGTTCCTCCAATTCAACTATGCCTTTGGGCTAACCCTTGAAATACCCTAGAATTGAGAAAGAGGGCTAACCCTTGAAATATAACTAACCAAAGTCTTTGCCCTTTGAAGTGACTAACCAAAGTCTTTGCCCCTTGCAGTAAAAAGGACATCATGCTGCCACAATTTTTATCCCCAGTATAATATACCCATATCATTTGGACTTCGACATATGCTTTTATTACTTAATAGCTATTATATTTTTCTTTTTTCAATTGTTGGTATTCAACTAATTATATAGTTGCCGAAGTTCAGTAGTATGATAGGTGCGGTCGATACTGTTTCAGTCGCTATGATCAACTATTTAATTTATTTTTCGTAACGCAACTAACACTATTTATAGAAAATATATCACCATTTGTCTTATTTTTTAAAATTAACATGCATAGAAAAATATTATAAAGTCTTTTTACTAAATTTTTTAGTTGGGAAGAGAGGGGAAAAAATACACGACAACAGCTGATGAAATGTAATCAAATGAAAATATGATTTGAAAATCTTATTAAGAGAATGACGTGTTATAATAAATGTAAATTGGCATGATAAAGTATTTTTAAATTAATTTTAAAAGATAAAAATGCTAAAAGTGTAAAAATTTGAAAAATGAAATGTTATTTACATGTCATTTTAAGTTGAAAATATTTTAATAAATTGAATCACAATGGGTTAAATAGGCAATGACTAAACCAAGCGCCATAAAAGGGCATGGGCGATTATTCTCCGCTGACCGCTCTCATCGGAACACCGAAAAGTTGAACTGAGAGATGGCAACATTACTAGGAAGGTGGGAAGATGCAAACGTTGCTATCAAGTTTCAGTTGATATTTGAAAGTGATCATCCAATCAACTTTAGCCCTACCAAAAAATGTGTATTTTTCTCTAACTACTTGCCCCATACATTGAAATCTCAAGTCAAGAACCAACCAAATATGTGACTAAAAATGAGAACCAATAATATAAAAATGTCACAATTACATGTTATATGTTGCATCAACAATTTTATTTTTTTTAATAAAAGATTTTAAAAATCCAAAATAATATTATATTTCACATGTAATCAATTTTATAGTTTTAGATAATAATTGAGAAAAATATAAAATATATATATATATATATATGTTTTTTAATATTATTTTAAAAAAAAAGTGACTCAGAATAAAAACTGGAGCGAACAAACGCCGAAGCTTTTAGCATCTATAGCTGACAACTTTGCAAGTCCTCGCGGGCTTGGGCTTGTGTGCAAAACTATATATATAGATACACACACACATAGAGGTGTGTTAGTGTGTGTGAAAATGTTAGTTTGTACTCATCATTATATTTACAAATGAAATATTCCACATTAAAAAAATATACACGAGTGACATTATATCTTCATAGAAACTTTCTTTCTTTTTTTCATTTGTTATTGTGTATAAATTAAGTAGACATTAGAAGAGGAACTTATGTTATTTTTCTAGTTATATGTTTTTGTTATTGTATAAATGATGATTGCAAGCAATTTTCGGACAATCGCAAGATTTCATTACAGGCAAATTATCAGGGTCCACTACTTTGCAATTATGAATAAAGGAATGAAGCTGTCTATTGATCACCCTGACCTGGATTCTCTGTAATAATTTGGTAATGCATTTCTTTTCGTATTTTATTAATATATGTCAAATATAAAATGCATTATTAATATATAATTAACATTTTATTAAAATATACCAAATATAAAATACATTATCAATATATAATTAACGTATATTGATGAAATATAATACAAATTTCAATACCTAATTGCAACAGATGATGCTGGATCGGTATCTTTCGGTTTAAAACTACACATTGATAGGAAGTGCGTGTTGTCTCACGTATAAATTGGTGTGACAAATTGAAGTACTAACTTAGGCCCAATATTGAGAAATGATCTTCAAGATGTTAGGCCTAGCAGCCCATCTTATATTTCTGGACATAGACCCAGAAAATATGTGGGCCTCAATAAGAATTTCTTTTTGGATTAAAATTGCCAATTAGTTAGATATTTCCTAAACCAATTTTCAAATCCCATCTAATTAGGATTAATTCTATGATCAATTAATCTGAATCCAATTTTGAATATCCATATTTGCATTGCACGATCCCATTCGATTAAAAAACCTGTTTCTTTTTTATATTGAAATTAAAGAAATTATTTTCAATAAGTTTTATTTTTTAATAATTATTTAATTTACAAATCTACGTTGCAGTTCAGATAAAATGCAAACAATTCAGATCCAAATTTGAATAAAGATTTTGATTAGTCAGATTTTGGTATTCAATACAATTTCGCCTTAACTTTTTTTAAGTGAATCACATAATTAAACCAAAATATCAATAACGACAATAAATAATTAAGTAATTTAACATAGATATAATAATTCACATAAATATAAAATGAGACAACATGGATTAAAATTTTCATATGTTCTCATCGAAACTACAGAAAAATTTTCATTTTCGATTTAATGGAAAAGAAAATAGATGGTAGTTTTATATTCTCTAGGTTTTTTTCCAAGCTGTTTTTTTTTTTTTTTTTCCTTCTTAATTTTCCTAGGAAACCTTTTAGTTTTCTACGAAACTTTTTACTTTTCCTAATTTCTAGCGAAACTCTATCTTTTATTTCTAATAATGTACATAAAAATTCTTGGCTTCCCACACTATTGTAAATATTTCATTAATGATAATTGACAATATTACATTAAAATCTAGTAGTACTATATATGTATCAATTTAATTATATATACTTTAAATGCTTGCTTGATGGGAGAAATGATTGGGAACGTGCCTTGCCTACCTGAGCCCAATCCCTTTTTTTTTATTGTTAAAGGGATAGGAAAGTGTGTGGATGGGAAACTTGCCTTAATTGGTGTTTTTCCTCATTCATCCTTTCACAGTTTAGTTATTGATTGTTGAAACCCTACCTCACATAATAACTTTGAATATTATAGTTATAATATTCAAAAATTAATTAGTATTATTGGCTAAGAATAATATAAAGCTATGATAAACCTAAATCTCATTTTTATTTTTCAAGTGAACTCTGCATGTTTTTTTAATATTACAACTACACTATGGCATTTTCAAAAATATTTCTAAAATAAATTTCATATTTAAATATTTTGTAGAGCGAACTTTAATCCATGTGAAGTAAACAATCATAGTCGAACTTGAACTCAAGATCACAACCTTATTGTTTCGACAAAAATTTATTAGCTAATTCCGTGTGAATTCCACAACCCTAAAAGAGTTGAACTGGAGTTCGGGCCAAGTTTGCAAAACCCGATTTATATTCATGCACATGATGTCCTGTCTGTCGAGGACGGAGCTCAGCGCACGTGCATACATGTGTTCCTAACATGTCCTGGGATCTAACTCTCTTTATTGAGATGCACATATATGTCTTTGACCCCAAGAAATTGTGATAGTCATTTTGAAAGAAAATTAATGGAATTGATGTTTTATTATTCTTCCAAGATATAATGCTTGGCGAAATGGGGCGTATGTATAAACGGACTATAACACCATCCACACTTTCAAAGCCTGATTCTAATATTTATCGCATCATAATTTATTGTCTATCTTGATGTGAATCTAAAATTCCGTTTGCTTCAATACTTTGAAATTTTTGCATTATATTTATGGCATCAGAAACTAAATTCCTTGAGATTTTCCAACCATTAATTGTTGACCTAATTCGAAAATCAATGGAGTACTTTCTTAATTTCCAAACTCAAGTATTAATGTTATGTTTGAATCAAAGAATTTAGTAAGGAAAATGAAAAAAAAAAGTACAAAATAAAGCGCCAAATATGAGCTTTTTTTCTCATTAACATTCGATGTTCAAATATGAGAAAAAAAATTATGTGGATATTAAAAATGAATTTCTTCATTGAAAAATGATGATTCATAATATGTAATTAGACAATTACAATCAAATTAAATCATCACAAGTAAAGTCCAATTCATTCATATAGTTTGATTGCATAATTCTTTTACAGATGGCAATTTTAAATGTCTAATATCTGAATTCATTATCTTAACATAAGAATCTTGGAAAGAAGATTGTGGTGTGAGTGTCGATTGGAAGAGAGGTCACCAACTCCTCCCAAAAATGGCCTTTTGGAAAGGCAGGCTTTGGTTGCAGTAGTAGGCCAAATTTTAATAAAGGACTTCTTTTTTTTTTTTTTTTTCTTCTCCCCAAAACGCAGTCCCCACACTTGGTCCAGTTACCTCGTTTCTGCCAGGTTGTCTTATCCAGACATGATCAGTAACGAATTTATTTTTTTAGTTATTGGTTCAGAGAGGTAAAGACTTCAAGAGAACCCACCCCAAGTATAAGAAATATAAATATATTAAGATTTCATGTGTTTCATTTTTTAATTTTTATTTTCTTTTCACCTTCAATTTTTTATTGTCATTATATTTTTATTATATATTGAAATAATTATTTATTTTTAATATATATTTTTCAAAAATAAAATAATTTATGAGTTTGACGAGTTAGACTTGTCAAATTCAAATCCAATGCGAGATGGTCCTGAATTGAATGTAAGCGGGAGATGATGGATCTTAAATTTATATTTTTTTTTACGAAACAGGGCCAAATCCTATCAACCCATCTCAATCCGTCCCCATTCCTGCAACCTCGTCCCGTTTCATTATTTTTACAACAAGTGTGTGTTTTGAACTGTGAATTAATTCAAGCAGATTGTCCCCTCTTTTGGCAGCAAGCTTTGAGCTTTTGGCAATCCCGTCAAGACATTATGCCATCCTCTACTTCACTTCTTTAATCCTCAAAAATCACCAATCCTCCTCAATTCGGATATGGAATATGGAAAGTTAAATACCAAATTTACCCTTGGCACCCAAAGTCAATCATCTTATGTGTAGCACATGTTTTTACATTTTTTTTAATGTGAAAGCTATTAATTATATTATTACATTAAAATATTAAATATTATATTTAGTAGAACTATCAATAACCATTTAATTATATTAAATAGTGAATATAATTATGCTCACATTAATATAGAGTAAAGACAAAAAAAAATCACATATCTTATAAGATTTGTACTCAATATATCTTATATCTTATACTTATATAATCTTAAATTTCAACCTTTATTAGTTGACAAGACCTCATCGACATGCTTTTACAAGTTAATGATTTTCGTGTATCTATAATGCTCTATAAACTCTTTATCATGCTACCTTTTTTTTTTTTTTGGAATTTTTAATTATTTTATGAATTTTCTACAAAAAATGGATATTTTGGACATACACAGGTACTCATGTACATATGTCTGTTATTACTTTAAATAAAAACAAATTATTATCCTAATATATAAGTAATAATTATTTGGGTGGGAAAGAAATTCTTCAAAAAAATATTTTAAGACGAAGCCTTGCTAGTAAAATTGAAAATTTATTATCATAGAGTTGAAAAATATTAAATTATAAATGCAACCAAAAAATGCCAGCTGTAGAGTGTGCAAGAAATTTAATATTTTTTTTTTCAATTTGATAAATTTTAGAAATGCATATATTGTAATAAGTTCAAAATGTCCAAGAAACTAGATTTATTTATTTGGAAATATATACAACATTGTAAAGAATAATCATAAAGAGCAAAAAAACCTATGAGGTATACTCAATCAAATACATAATCATTTTGCTAGCTATTAACTATTTATGTTGTTAAAGATCAAGATAAGAAAGATTAAATACATATGAGAAATTCTTTTTCCATCAATTAAGCTGCTCAATAATTTATTATTATTGTTATTTTGGAAATTCTAAATTTTCTTCCAAACAAATTACTTTCATAAACCCAAACTCCCCCTTAAAAGTCTTTTTTTTTTTTTTTTTTATTTTACTTTGAAATGTGAGGTGACCTTCCTCCACGTCTTAAATAAATCTGTTATCTCAGATTGCTCAGCATTAAAAAATGAAAAATGCTAGACTCGTTTCATTGAATTTCATTGCTTTATCAGATCCATGACACCACCCTATATACTCTTTATTCAACGTGCGGCACGTTGAATATTTCATTGTGTATATTTTATATACATACCAAGGTCATAAAATCCGACTCGAAATTGTAAAAAATACTAGTATTTATTTTTAATTAATTCAGGAACTGATTTTCTTTTTTGTTCGAATATTTCTTAAAATTATTTAATTGGTATTTCTAAATAACGAGGTATTAAACATATAAACAAGGGATTTAGTATAATTTGACAAAGCTTCTAGATAAAATGTCAGTAACATGAGATTGAAATCAAATTGATAATCCTTTAGACTAAAAAGACATTGAGATATTGATGGCTTCATTTGTTTTTTCTTGATATCTATAAATAAGAACTCATTGCTCATAGTCAACTTATGAGTTGAGAACATCTTGGAATAAAATACAAAAAATCTAACATCATCATATATTCGAAGACTGATCTATTATATATATATATATGATAAATTATAAAATTATCATTAAGGTTTTACTTATTATAAAAAAAATCAGTTAATTTTTAAAATTATAAATATTTTTTATATTTATTTTTATTTTACAAATTACACATATTGAAGGTGGTATTTGTAAAATAAAAATAAATTTCAAGAAAGTGTTTATAATGCTTCAAATGGAGTATTTATAATTTAAAAATATAGTTTTTTTATAAATAAATCAAATGTCAAGAATAATTTATGTAATTTGACTTATATATATATATATATTAATTCAATGCTTTCATCCTCAAAGATCTACCTTGTATGGATGAACTTTTCTTGTGTAGCATATTTTCAATTTAATAATGACAAACTAACTAGATTAGGTTAACAGTTGATTACAGCTATTACAATAATTCAAAACTAATTTAACCATAAAACCAACCACTGGTTTATTGCTTATAAAAAATAAAATATCTATACGTGATTGTCCTTTAAAATCAAACCTAACACTGTTATCACCCGCCCTCGAAGTACAAGGAGGGAATGATTAAAGAATTTCTTGCTTGTTTCATTGATTTTTATAAGTCTAAGTACCCAATTAAACTTCAGGTATGCACTAATCATGACTATAATTATAACTAATGAATATTTTCAATCTCATGAAAGAAATTAAGCAGTAAGCCCTATTAAGGAGAAAATCGTCCAATATGTTTTATTAAAAATAAATTAAATGAGGCAACTTTTTCATAGATAGTGAAAGAATTTGTGAGAATTTAGTTAATAGCTCCCATCACATAGATTAGATATTCCAACATTATTTATCCAGAAAAAGAAATAATTTTTTTGTTAATGTTTGAAATGAAAAAAACATGTATCAAATATTGTTTAACCATATTAATATGTTACATCTTTTAATATAAAAAATTTATAAAATAAATATATTTTTATTTTTAAATTTATATAATCAATAAAAAAACATGACATATTTAAATATATTTTTAATTTTATATAAAAAATTAATAAAAATATTTTTAACACTGCAAAATGAGATTGAAAACGCTAGTATTTTGATATTAATTAATTTTAAAGTACAGCATAATATGAAAATTGTTTCCAAACATTTTATTTTTTTAATTCCCAATGAGGGCATTCTGGGAAATCAGAGCAATTCCGCATTTCATACTTCACGCTCATTGCCATTTCATCTTATAACCCACGTTAACCAAATGTAAAATTCCAGAAGAAGAAAAAAAAAAGTAGTGCGTATGCTGCCTTCCTTCGCCAATTGCTATCGATTTTTCTTCGCTGTCAAAATTTTGGCCATTGTTTCAGTCGTAAACTCCAAAATCCGAAGAATCCAAACAGGGCATATATCTTCACATCCACTCTCGCTTCTGATTCCTTCCTCTTTGCCACATCCTTCACGCATTTCTCTGTTTTCTCGCGACGCTTTCACCCCAGAAAAAAAATCTTGAACTGCCGCCCCTTTAACTCTCATACACAGATATTATTCAGACAGGATTCTTCAAAAAAAAAAGGAAAGAAAAAAGGTAAGAAGTAGTAATGTCAGTCCGTTACAGTCTTCTCTTTTGAAATTCTGCTACTGTACTTGTACTTTATGTTTCTTTTCTTAAATGCTAGCATTCTTTTCTTTTTGGAGGGGGATATATATATTTCTTTTCCGAGTTTTGATTAAAGATTGATCTGGGTTCTTCTGCTTTGCTTCCAATTTTTTAGCTTGATCTCATGCTGGCCATTGGGTTTCTTTTGAGTTGTAGTGTTTTTGATGTGTTTCTGTTTTTGTTGTTTGACAAAGTGTGAGAGAAATTTGACTCTTTTGTTTTGGCAACTCCGTAGAAAGTTTGACAAAAGCTTTCGAATGCATTCAGCTGCCTTTTGCTGAAATATTGTTGCGAGTGGACTGTCAAGTTTTCAAAGCTTTACACCCAAAGTTCTAGACTCTGTATATTACTTGGTGGTTATTTTTGAGGAAAGGTTTTGTTCATGGGCTTGTGTCTTTAGTATTTCATTCTTGTTGCATGAATGATGCAAATATTTTATGGTATATTTCTATGTCCATAATCTTGATATTGTCATTCATCTCTCATAAAAGGACTCCTCTGTTTGAGGTACTTATGTGAACCTTAAACAAGCTATCAGACTTTTTCGTGGCTAGTTGTTATTATTGATCCTAAGGTATTAAGTTATTGAGCTAATTAATTGTTAGTTTTATTTTTGCAGGTTTATGGATGGATGATTTATTGATAGATAATATACGGTGAACTGGGAGGACAGAGATGAGAGAGGAATCGTCAGGCTTGATTATTGGGATATCAATAGGGGTGGTGATTGGAGTTGCTTTGGCTATAGTTGCATTTTTTTGCATTAGGTATCACAGGAAGCATTCCCAGATAGGGAATAACAGTTCTAGGAGGGCTGCAACCATCCCTATTCGTCCAAATGGAGCTGATTCTAGTACGATATTGTCAGACTCCTCAATTGGTACTGAGTCACCAAAGTCTACCATACAGAGTGGCATGCCATTCTGGCTCAGGGGACTTAAGAAGGCCAATGTGATTTCTGCATCTGGGATACTAGAATACTCTTACAAGTACGTATTTTTTGTAGCCGCTCTTAGGATGATGCAAATAAATATATGAAATTTAAATGACTCTTGATGTGAACCTTTTTAGTGTGGAGTGGAGGGAACTTAAGTCTTGTTGGTAGTTCCATTTGTTCGCATGTTTTCAAAACTGGTCTACATGGAGTTATCCTTGTGTGAAATTTAACACCCACAGAAAATTAAAAAATGAAATAATGTGAATGTCTGATGCTGTTGTGTGCAGATCGAAAAGGCTGAAGGTTTGATCAGTAATTTTCTTTACAAGAGGACAAATTGCATTACTTGGTAAATAATAGGACAGGATGGTTTGAAAGTTAGCCTGCAGGGTAGAACTATTGTCTATGCCTGAAAAATGGTCTCCAGTGATATCTAAGAAAGATTTGCTTTCCTGTGGTGTATATGGTCATTAGATTTGATTCTGTGATACTTGATATTATCTCTAAATACGACTTTTACATGTCAAATCAGCATACCGAAGCACTTGAAAGTGTTCTATATGTTGTTCATTTTCATCAAAATAATTTTAATTGATAACAAGCAGGGACCTGCAGAAAGCAACTTACAATTTTACCACATTAATTGGTCAAGGGGCGTATGGTTCCGTTTACAAAGCTCAGATGTCGACTGGTGAGACTGTTGCCGTCAAAGTGCTTGCTACAGATTCTAAACAGGGGGAGAAAGAGTTCCAAACTGAGGTACTTTGATTTGAGAAGTAACATATAGCAAGTGAGAACATGCTTTCTTATTTTTTACGTGCTTCTCCAAACAGTATATTGTACATAACATGATCAAAGCCTGTAACTGACTCCATTAGTGGCTGAACTTAACTTTTCCTGTAATTTCATTTTCAGGTTATGTTATTAGGAAGGTTACATCACAGAAACCTTGTGAATTTGGTTGGCTATTGTGCAGAGAAGCACCAGAATATGCTTATTTATGTTTACATGAGTAGAGGAAGTTTGGCTTCACATCTGTATAGTAAGTCAGCTATGCCTATCCTTATAAATTTAATTAAAAAGAGGCATTCTCTTGAAACTAGCACTGCACTCCATCTTCTGCCACCCCATGTGGTTAGTTAAGTGACAACTACGCAAAGTGAATAATCATTTTATATGAATATCAATGTAGAGATTTACAGTATTTAACATACCGTGAGTGCTTACCTTGTACATCCTACCTACCACAGCTTTTTTCCAGCTTTACGTACCAGTTTAACAAGTTAACAAAATTGGACGGTGAAATTTATTTACCACTTTGATCTCCCAGATGAGAATCAACTGCGGTCTATTTAATTAGGTTATCTGATTGTTGGATTTTGGAGGAGTACTAGGATATTTCTAAAAATGATGGTTCAATTAGGCCATGAACTTTATCATGTGCTGTTGCATGATGCATATGCTTCCATACTCCAGATCAACAAGATATAAGATCTTGGATAGTGTATTACACTGTGGTTTTAATCGGCTTCCATTAAAATTAAGAGTATTTTGAGTATTTTATATCACATTTCAACTCTTCTTATCTCCCTGTTATTATTTTAGTTGGAAGTTCAGCATTGCATTGATTAGAATGTACCCAGTGAGGGCCTTAAGTACTCCAGCTAACTGCAGACAATAGCAATATCGACAATGCCAAAACTAAGGGGTTTAATAGGTTTGACACACTTAAGTTTTTCTTTATATATGGCAAAAACATTTTTTTTTTTGTCATTTTGACTTCAATACTATCTTATAGTCATGGCTACCAGCTAGGTCAACTGCTTTATCTTTCTTTGTGGAAATTTATGGTTGCCAAGTTGAGTATGCATTTCTTTTTTGAATCGAAGTTCTCATTCCCCTCTACTGATCCATATTCTTGAAAGGACAACATACTAATCTGAGAAACATGTGACCTAATTGTATTGAAATCCACAGCCATGTTAGCTATAATATGACTATGTTGGAGAATGCAGTTGTAGTCTACATTCCTTGTATTATTCCTTTTATGTTATTCTTTTCTTCTATCCTTATCTGCCATATTCTTACGTTTCTTGGTGATCTTCAGGTGAGAAACTTGAGCCATTGAATTGGGAATTAAGGATTCAAATAGCTCTTGATGTGGCCAGGGGCTTGGAGTATCTTCATGATGGTGTAAGTTGAATTAGTCTGTTCTTATGCAGTAGGTCACTTAGAGTAGTCTTTCTTGCATATGCAGTTGTTCTAAGCTCTGGTTGTCCTTTCTCGATCTTGTAATCACATGGTTATATTGACTGGATGCTTTTATGATTAACTTCAGGCAGTTCCTCCCGTGATACATCGTGACATCAAATCATCCAATATTTTATTGGATCAGTCCATGAGAGCTAGGGTAGGTCTCTGTTGGTTGTTCATGGTATTCCTTTGGAATGGATCTGAATTTTTTACCAAATTACAAAAGTGAACTGCACTATTAACTAATGAAGGAGTTTGCTAAGGCTTTGATGACATGTTGATTATGCAGGTGGCTGACTTTGGACTTTCAAGGGAAGAGATGGTTAGCAAGCAGGCGTCCAATATTCAAGGAACTTTTGGATATCTTGATCCTGAATACATATCAACACGTTCATTCACCAAGAAAAGTGATGTTTACAGCTATGGGGTGTTGCTATTTGAACTTATTGCAGGAAGAAATCCTCTCCAGGGGCTTATGGAGTATGTTGAGCTAGTAAGTTGTCTTTACCTTACAAATTTGCTTCACATTATTGTGGAAGCACTGAGGAACTTAGGCTACGGTCTAAACTTTAGGCTTAAAAATACCTTGATGCTTGCTGTTTCCTTTATTGTATTTATTAGTTATTTACTTATTTAAGGGGATGAACAGTTGTGCATGGTCATATATTCACTGGTTAGGAATTTGTACACGTGAATTCAATTTTTGTTCTAGCATTTTATCATTCACCCCAGATTTATTTTATTCATATATTTATTTGCGTTTTTCTAGTGTCCTCCTGCCACACTTTGATTAAGCTCTTGTTTACTTGTTTGTTCAATTTATATATCAACACTCCCTTTCTCTTTTCCTAATAAACTCAGTATTTTCTTATCATGGTAGGCTGCTATGAACACTGAAGGAAAGGTTGGATGGGAAGAAATAGGTGATCCTCGTCTCGAGGGTAAATTTGATGTCGAAGAACTTAATGAAGTGGCTGCTCTTGCACACAAGTGTGTCAATCGCTTCCCAAGGAGAAGGCCATCGATGAGGGACATTGTTCAGGTGCTCTCAAGGATTCTTACATACAGACACAGTAGTAGGAAGCATCACAAGGAAGACTCAACTCCTAGAGCAGATGAGGTGATCGTCAATATGGGCCAATTAGAACATCGGAGTCCGTGGCCTGAACACCAACGAGTAGAATCTTTGGACAGCATGGCTGATTCGATTGATGTTTAAATGACGGTTTTATATTTTATTTATTATTTCTTGGAGGGATTCATTCATACACACATGACAGATCTTTCTTCTTACTTATTTTGGGTTCTGAGTCTGTAACATATCTTCAGCTATATAGGATTTAGAAAGACAAAATACCTGTGTGTAGCCGGAGTTCGGGTCGAGATAGGCTTCAATCCAGTTTCACCAGCGCTGGTGATCTCAGTGTAATATAGTAAATCCTTTTTGTCATCTTCTTGTCTTTAATTTCGATCAAGCTTATGTATATGAACCCTGAAATTCAAATGAAGCAAAAGTATTTGCTCCAAGTACTTTTATTCTCAAGAGCACGAATAGTTTGGTTGCTTAAGATAGGTAGGACTGTTTGGAGAATGGGTAGTGGTTTTAGGGTCTGGCAAAGCTGCATGTGGGCATATTCATTATTAAACGATTCGGTTAGTAAAATACCGAACTCTTTTTTATTTGGTAATTTCTCTAAAACCTCATTGTTGTAATTTGGTAAATCAAAATTTGAAAAATAAAAATAAAAAAATCTCTAATTTCTTGAAGCAGATACATTTTCTATCCCATACAAAGCCCGAAATGAAAAAAACAAAACAAATCAAAACAAGACCCAAACTTTTTACCACTATAAAAAGAAAAAAAAAATAAGAAAAAAGAAAAAAACGAGGTTAACTAATATGTTACTCTAATAAAAATAAAATTTACCTTGCGTAGATGAAACTTTCCCAATTTTTCCTCATGCCAAGCTTGCCTTTTCTCTTCTCAGTTGGTGTGCAGTGCATATTCACATAAAATATTTATCGACATTAGTTGTTTTACACTAATTAGATATATCAAATGGATTCTATTATAATTCTTACATTTAGTGTTTGATATGGGTAAGGCTTAAATGATCTTATTACCCCTAAAAAAATTAATAAAATAGTAAATAGGATTAGATCCGCGTAAAAAGATGTGATGAGTTGGACTCGACCTAATAACAAATATTATTAATCATTTTGGCAATCACACACAAATGAAAACACTTGTTCTAATGAGAATGATCACACAAGTATGATCAAGTTATAAATAGTCATCAATTACTATTTATCGATAATTTTTGCATTTTTACTTATTTCACTTATCAGTTTTTAACGATCAATTAACTTTAATCTAACTTAAGTTTCGAAAAATCTTAATTGAAATATTTTAAATAACTTGGTGTATCCTCATTTTGTAAATCTACTTAAACTCAAGTCTTTTTATCTCGCAGACCCTCGGTCTTGTGCTCGCACTTGGGAGGTAAATATTGAGACCCCAAATCAATGGTCATTTCATATTCACGAAAAATACTTGTGTACACTCCACATTGACTGTTTTACACTAAATGGATATATATAAGGTACTATAATTCTTACCTTTGGTGTGAAAACTCGTAATAAATTTCATGTATACAACCCACTCTTTCGTGACCATGCGCCCACACGACTTTCGAAAGGGTTAAACTAGATGGAGTGATTTTAGTTTAAATTGGAGAAAACCGAACCCAAAGACACAGGAGGAAATCAGCCTCCTGGCACATTTTGTATCTTCTCTATTCCACCTCTACAATTCCACGGTGCAACAGTGACAAACTAATAATATACGACCCGAAGCTTTCTTTCAACCAAATAAATAAGAGGAGAAGAAGTGGAAAATGGCGGCAATGGCGGCTCTGCAGAGCTCGTTTACATCGCTAAATCTGTCGTCCAACTCTTTCTTGGGCCACCGCTTCTCCCACTCTCTTTGCTCGCCCCTCGTACGTCGTTAATTTCCTCTATATATTCCTTTCTTTCTTTATTTTTCTTAAATATATATTATGCTGAAAAGGCTTGAAATTCTCAATTGGGTCTTCGTGTGGTTTATTTTGTCTGTTATTTTTTGTCATTTAGGGCTCCTATTTTAATGATTCTTTATTTTTTTTAATTTCCAATTAAGCAACGGGAAAAGGATGCTGTGACAAGTAGCACATTCTTTAATTAAGTCGAGAAACTATTAGCAATTATTTTCCACTTAGTTATTTAAGTTTGGGACCGAGTCTTGTGGTGTTCTGATTGATTTCAGCTACAATGAATTGCTTATGTTAAAAAAAAATCTGTTCACAGGCATTCTGTAATTGTTTTCTCCACTGACTCTTGGCCCTGGTTTTCTATGAAAGCATGTGGAAAAAAGGCGCAATCTCCATTAGTAAGAATTTTAGTCATTGAAATTTGTGTGAAAAGGCAGTAATTGAATTGAGATGAACCCTTGCTGACATTTGTGCGTGTGTGTGAATATAGTCTTGCGGTCCTTGATGCTTTACTTTGCATGAAGTGGAAAGTTTTTAATCTCATTAGCCCCATGTTACCATGTGACTTATCAGATTCATTTTCCACAGTATGAATTTTGGGTCACCCTCGTGTATAAATTTGTGAACATGTTATCTCACCTGTAGAAACGAGCAATTGCTATATACTGGGACTTGTTACTTTAAAGAAAGAGAAAATTGTGTTTGTACTTCAGTAGGCTCTTTTATGATTCATAAGCTCTCAGCGTTGGAGCTTTTTTGACAAATATAAAGCTATTACAGATAAGCTGGTTTCCTTGCTTTTTGAGAATGGCTTGTAATCCCTCAGGTGCTCTGTTTTGGCTTCCAAGCATTGCCAAAAACATTCAGTGCTTATATGTAGTAGCTGTAAACTGAATACTTAAAGGGCTTAGAAGCAATTAAAAACATCTTTTTTATCTTGCCTAAGTACAGAGTTTAACGCCAAAGCGGCTGAATCAAAGAATCAGACATAAATTTATAATTTGAAATGTTACCGAACTTTTGTACCTTTTGGGTTTCTTGACGAAATTAAATTTGCCTTAAATCTCTGAAGGTTAGGTCTAAACTATGTGAACGGTGCAGATTGAAGAAAGTTATTGTTTGTTGCATTCTGATTTAGGTTGTTTAAAGCTGTATTTTTTGTTGTATCTTAGTTAATGACACACTGCTTTGAATGTGGGTGTATATATGGATTTCTGAAGTTTGCTTTGCTTTATGTATACCAGAAGCCAAGAACATAAAAGCAACTATATTAAGTGTTTTGCTAACATCATCTACTATACTGTGCAGGTTAAACCAACAGAGCCGCCATGTTCAATTGTTGCTCGGGTTGGTGGTGCTTTGAACTGCATTTTTATGCTCGTAGTCTTCGTGCCTCGCTCATAAATTGAGGTGTATGTGTTAGGGAAAAAGAAAACAGTGAAGAAATATTTGAATTAAGAAGTACGCCGACATTGCACTTCCCCTGCGTTCATTGACATCAAAAGAATGAACATGATAGAGCCATTTTGAGATGTCTTTTTCTGGTGAAGTATTTTTTATACATGCTAGATTCCTTATTAGCATAATTGAAAAGAAACTAGTTTCATCACCTAAGCAATTTGATAACTGCTGCTGCAGGAAAAGTCATTTTGTTTTACCTTTTGACCAGAGAAGCACTTTTATTTGAATTTGGTTGAGGCGTCAGGAATATTTGTGTTAGAATTGCTTGCCCTTGTAGTTGATCTCCATTGCCTGTCTGCAGATAACCTGCATTTCTAGCATGCTTTGTGCTCTTACATTTTTTCTCTAACATGGCTCAGAGGAAAAAATAAAGAGAAAATTATAGATGTCAAGTTCTAGCATTTCATGTCAATCAATCACTTACTCAACAGTATCATGTATTATAATTTTGTTGAAATTAGTTTTTTTGAAGAATAAATAATTCTTGCAAATTTCATTGCAGCTTTATCGATGGGAGCAGAAAGAGTGCAAGCCAAACAGCCTACCAGTGCTACAGAAAATGCACGTTAAAGTTGGAGATACAGTAAAAGTCATATCTGGAAATGATAAAGGTAAAATTGGCGAGGTTACCAGGGTTATTAAGCATAACAGCAGCATATTAGTAAAAGATATTAACTTGAAGACCAAGCATGTTAAGAGCAAGGAAGAGGGAGAACAAGGACAGATAATCAAGGTTATTAGCTCCTCTCTTTTTTTAGCATAGGCCAATGATTTTCCATTTTGAACCTCTTTTTACAGTGAAGTTGCACGCACCTTTCCCTTTTCTGCTGTTATGTTTTGTTGTTTTGTTTTATAGTTCAATTAAGTGATCAAGTTGTGTTTGAAGTTCTATTTTTCAGATTGAAGCACCTATTCACAGTTCAAATGTGATGCTTTATTCTAAAGACGAGAATGTGACGTCGAGGGTAGGTCATAAAACCCTAGAAAATAGTAAGCGTGGTCGTTACCTTATAAAGACTGGAGAAATTATTGATAGTGCAGAGAACTGGAAGAGAGCGATCAAAGAAAAAGAACAATCAACAGAAGCAATTGCAGCATCTTAGGAGACAAGATGCTAGATATTCCTATACTATAGTTTCAGAAACTCAATTTATAACTCCTTTCTTCGACTATTATACTTATTATTTTCTTGAAAACTGCTTGATTGTAATGTTCTTCATGAAACATGTGTATAGCAATATTGTTCACCGCAATTGATGGAAGTCGTGCAGTGTTGGCTTATCTTGAATGATAAGTTGCTATCAGTCGCTCACTAATTTTTGTAGAGGCGGCTATAATTCCAAATTATGTTAAATAAGTTATTTAAGAACCTTATGCATCATAATCCTTTTTTTCTTTTCCCTTTTATCTTGTGAGAATTGCTTCATCCAAGACCCATGGATTGAAAGGTGGGTGGTGAAAACTACTTGTCCCTATAATCTAAAGGCATTGGTGGATCGGAAGCACTCGTCTTACTGACTCCTTAAAACAGATATTCTTCTTTCCTGTGTGCCAACAATTTAGATGACTGGTGTCCATTATCCTAAAGAAGCACGCAGCAGCGGTTTTTTGCCTCGGATACTATTGTACTTATTACAGGTAATAATACAAATAGTCCATATGTACTGTCTACAGCATTCACATACTTTCAAACAATTATAATATTACATTCAACAAGTGTTAGTAAAAACTTGTGATCTTGTGATTGTGATTTTGAAGAAGTGTTTAACTTTTTGATAAAAAGGAAGAAGTGGAAGTGTGTTTGCAAAATTTGCTGAAAAGTGAAAAGTGAGAATAAGTTGAAAAAGAATGTTTAATAAATAAGGTGGCACAGATCAAACTTTGCTTTTTTTCTTTTTTCTTTTTTTAAATCTAAATTATCCTTGAATTTTGAAATAGTGATTTATTTTGTGAAATTTGATCAAAAAAATTAAACTAAGTTGTCAAGTAATTTTTTTTAATTTTTATAGATATCATATATGTAGTACATAGTAGCACATATACACATTCATTGTATTATACATGAGCCAAAACATATAAATCTCTCTTAATTTCACTTATGATTGCAACAATCCTTTGAACTTACAAAAGTAACATTTATTTCCCTGAATTTATAAATATAACATTTGTTCTCCCCTCCTAATTAAATATTTTGATAAAATTGTTCTCAATGCAATGAACTTATATAGTTTAAAGTATATTTTAAATATTTTGCATCTTAAATTCAATTTTAATTTTTTTATTATAAAAAATGTCTTAAATTATAATTTTTTAATAAAAAATAATTAGTAATTTAAGTAATTCAAATTTAAAAAAATAAAGGAAAAAAGAGTATAATAAATAGACCAAAAAAATATTAAACATTAAAAAATTATTTGATTCTTTAAATTCAAAATAAAATATTAACTATTTAATCTAAATGAATTTTAAATTTTTTTCGATAAAAATGAATAAGTATATTTTTATAAACTTAATTTAGATATATATATATATATATATAAGTTGAATAAAGGTAATTTATGCATTTTTATTTATAATGATCCAAAATTTATTGACTTATATCTTTGTTCATTTTGAAAAATATTTACACATCTAAATATCAACGGAGAGATACTTATTTATTTTTATCCAAAAGTTTAAAGGTCATTTAGATTAAATACTTAATACATTATTTTGAATTCAAAGAATCAAAAATAACATTTTCATGTTTAATATTTTTTTGGAATTTTATTATACTCTTTTATTAATTTATTTTTTAAAAATTTTAAATTACTTAATTTACTATTTTGTTATAATTTAAAATATTTTTTTATAATTAAAAAACAAAATAAAATTAGAGTGCAAAATATTTAAAGTATACTAAAAACTTTATATATTCATGACAATGTGGGTAACTTTGTCCAAATATATAATTTTAGGAACTAAATATTATATTTGTAAGTTCATAAAGTATTTGCAACCATAGGTAAAGATCAGGGGTTATGTATTTTGCCCAAGGGGATAATAATTATATTTATAAGATTATATATATATTATATATATATGTTATCATGTATACATACATGTATGTGTTGCACAAAAAGAATATTTTTATGTATAATATACATAAGGTTAATCTCACTTTACCCTCCTCTATTCATGATGAGTATTATTTTATCCCATATACTGTCAATTGTCTCACTTTACCCCTTATACTCTTATAATGTCTCATTTTATCCCCTTGTACTCTCTTTGTCTCACTTTGCCTTTCTATACTTTTAAAAAAAATAACCAAATTATCCTTACTTATTATTTTTAGTCAAATTACTTTAAAATATGTTGATATTAATATATTTATATTTATTTTTAAATAATTTTTTAACTTGATTAATTAATACTTATTATTAAATTTATTTAAATTTTTATTGTACTTAAATTTTAATAGATATTTTATAATATAACATAGTTCCTATTAAATTAGTATATAATATGATATTTTTTATTATCTAATATGATTTTACTTATTAATTTTCTACTAACTATAAATCTTAAAAAATATTTTATTAAATACATAAAATATTAGTAATATTTTTTATTATTAATAGAGTTATCATAAACTCATAGAAACTATGTTAAATTCAAACATAGCTATTATAATTAAGTAATAGTAATTAAATTAATTTCTAAAATGACTATATTTTTAAATTTAGAAAAGTGTTCATTAAGTTATTTTAAATTTAACATAGTATTCATCAAACTACGATAATTTGACTATTATAACTTATTTAATAGTATTAAAGTAAACCTAAAAATGACTTTTTTGCATTTAACATTATTTCAACGAAATTTTGTTAATCCATTAATAATAAAAAAATTATTACTTATATTTTACTTATTTAACAAAATATAATTTGAAAATATATCATACATTTTTTATATTTATGATGAGTAGTAAATTTATAAGTAAAATGTATTAGTTAATAAAAAAAACCCTACGATATAAAAATTTAATAGGAACTATGTTAATAAAAGAATAACCATTAAAATAAACATAATAAAATATGAAATACATTTAATATTAAGTATTAATTAATTAAGTTGAAAAATTATTAGTATTTAAATATAAGTGTATTAAATTTAGAATATTTTAAAATAATGTTACTATAAGTAATATTAAGTATTAATTAATCAAGTTGAAAAATTATTTAAAAATAAATACAAATATATTAATATCAGCCTATTTTAAATAATTTTATTAAAAATAATAGGTAAGGGTAGTTTAGTTATTTGTTTTAAGAGTATATGGGTGTGAAGTGAGACAAAGAGAATATAAGGGGATAAAGTAAGACATAATGAGAGTACAAGGGGATAAAGTGAGACAATTGAGAATATAAGAGGGTAAAGTGATACTTATCATGAATAGAATGATGTAAAGTGAGATTAACCCTAAAAAATAATAACTATAATTACAAATATACATAAGTATATTTGTATATAATAAAATATATCTAAGTAAACGATAAATTTAATAATTATTTAAACTGTTAAATTTAGGTAAACTTAGATATAAAAATTAATAGTACTATTTAATTATAAATGAATATTTGCTCGTATACTTACAAGTGCAAATATGCATTTATTTATATAAACGAATATATGTATGTTTATATATGTATACATATATACATATTTACATATGTATGCTAATAAATAAATAGTTTTTATTTATTATATTTTTATATTTGAGTATATATAGTGATATAATATACATGCACAATATAAATATATATATATGTCAGTTTTGCATATAAATATGCATATAATAATATATTTATTGTTGCACAATATCGATACATTATTTTAATGTATTATAGTGTATAAATAATAATTATATGATCATAATATTAATAAGTATACTTATATGTGTTGGATTATGTATGTATATACAAGTATATTATTTATATAGATATAATTAGTATATAAAGTATTTTAGTATATTTATGAATATAAAACTTATATTTATGTATGCATGTGTACTTATGTATAAACCATATGCAGATATATGCCTATATAAAACAAAAATAATAAAAGCCATAGTGAAGGGGTAAATTGAGGTTATTTAAAATTATTGAGGACACAATTGTTCAAAAGAACTTTGAATTATTTAAAAAAAATAAAAAAACAAAAACTATGAAAAGTATCCCGTTACCATTTTCAAGCTTCTAGCAAATGGAGCTCCAATTAAGCTAAAGTTGAAAAATCAAATACTTGTGAATTTAGAATTAAAAATTTTAAATTTATGATAACAGAGTTTGGATAATTTTATATTGTAATAAATTTTAAATAATTTTTTTATTTTAAATTATTTTTTAAGTCTTAAAATTCACCTAATATTGGAGGGCTTTATATGATAATTTTAAATTCAATTAAAATCTATAAACAACTCTTTCTTTTTTGTTTTTCTCTTAATGTGCAAACACTCGCCCCTCTATATATGCCAAACAACTTACCATATATGTATAAGTAATAAAACCCTTCATTACTTAGTTCCGAATTCAGATCTCAGCAGCATTGAGAAGTGAGAACCATCTACACAAGTTGTAAAACCCTTTGATTATTTTAGTTCCAGATTCTTCAGATGAATGCTAAAAAACAAGTTTAGGAGAAAATGGAAGGTAGAAATGAATTGAAGGGGAATACATACTGCGTGACGGGGGCAACCGGTTACATAGGATCATGGCTGGTGAAGTCTCTCCTGGAAAGAGGCTACCGAGTTCATGCCACTCTCCGGAATCCCGGTCAGTCATTCGTTCATCCCCTACCCCTACCCCCACACCCACCCCCACCCCCACCGCCGGGTTCTCCAATGCTTCGTTTCAATAAATTAATGCGAGTATTTCTTTTCATTCCTGTACCCCTACCCCCCCCCCCCCCACCAAAAAATAAAAAAATAAAATAAAATAAAATAAGGGTTCTTTTCACTCCTTTTACCCTATTAATAGTTGGTTTTTCCTACTTATTTTATGGGTTTTTAATACCATTAGCGGATTTGTCTGCATAACTCACCTGAAATGGGGAAAAAGGTCATTGTATAATTGTCTTCGCACCCTTCGTTGAATTAATATTTGTTTTTACACTGTTTATTTTCATTTATTTCCTTAATTTTTCCATTTCAAATACAGTTTATATTTGACTTGAATTTAATATCATGAAAAAATATTTTTGTCACTTTAGTGATTTAAGCAGATTAATAATATTAGTGTATAAGTAAATAGAAAATGTTTGGTTGACCAGAAAAAAAAATTAAATATATATTTGGTTTTAAAAACTTTGAACTCGTTTGTTTTTATTTACAATGAGAATTATGAAGTTGGTAGGAGGGAGGTCCATTTGAATATTTAATTTGGATATATAATTTATTAGAATGATTTGTAGGTGGTGGGTCCTATTGAAAATGATGTATTTTAATAATAATAGTATATTAATTTGACAAGATAAATTATGATGGGGTTCATTTAAATATTTAGTACAAATAAAATTATTTATTAGGATACCTTCTAGGTGGTGGGTCCATTGATATAATTAATTTGAAAATAGTAATATACAGTGTAGTTGGTAGTGGTGGGTCCTAATAGTATAATAACTTATGACAAATAGGGTTCAAGTATATGGTTAGAAATTGAGATTATAGATTTGATAAGTTTTTTTGGTAGGAAAAAATGAAGATTAAATGAGTTATTTCCATTAAGATTGCACTGAACAAACATGATTTTGCGTTCTGAAATAGTATGAATTGAAACAAATAGTTTTGAAAATGGGAACAAACGAGCGCTTTGTTTCTTGAGTTGCTATTTTTTTTAACTAAGTTAAACCGAACTTGGATTTGATATTTAATTAATTGAAGCGGAAAATAAAGCAGTCTATTAAAAAGCGAAAGAACAATATGGAAATTCCAGTGGAAATTTTGATAATAACCAAAATTTCAATTTCAATTTAGAAAAATTATGGAAATATAGAAATAGTTGAAAATTACAAATAAAAGTTTATATATTTTTCAACTAGCATAGTTATGCATATTTTAAGCTAAAATATTTGTTTATATATAATGGGTTTTATTAAATGATACGAATAAAAGTCTATTGTGCCCATTTTAGAAATAACAAAAATACTATTATTTGTGCTAAAGTAATGACTAAATCTCAAAAAAATTTAATTAAAGAAAACACTTAAAAATTGATAAAATACATCAAAACCACATGTTGTTTCTATGAGGATTAAAATGACTATAAGCAGTCTCTCTCCTACACCCACTTTCATATTGCGGATGTTGACAACAATCAGCACATGGCACTGAGTGCTGATAATATTACAAATAGGAATAAACATGATTGTGATATACTTACAACATTGCACCTTGCATCTCTGTTCTAAATTTATCACTTTTATTTTCTTTTCAGGATAACCGAAATCAGGTTCTATTTGTTAAAATGAAAATATTTTTATACAAAATTATCTTCTAACTTAAACTAGTTGTAAGTATATGTGTTGAAAAATCTTTTTTTAATTATTAAGTTAGTAATTGTAAGTATTATTTCATTATTAAATTTTGTTATCACGTATTGTATGTTTATGTAAATCATTAAAAAAATTAATAATATGTGGAATTTGGGGAAATTTTGAGTTTCGTTGAAATTTGGGAAATTTCGAGGATAATCAGAAATTTCGTAGAAATCCTGCAAAACTAAGTGTTGAATTTCATTTCGAATGGTCAGGAAATCCGAAATTGCAACATTTTGACAGAAATTTAATACCATGGGTAGGCCCATACTAGTTCCGATATTCATGCGCTAGTATGTACGAGGTAACGAGGGTTCATGTTGGAGAGGACATAATCAGTTCCTATCTTACATTTTGGTTCAATATTGGATCAGCTGTCTTATTCCTACCTTATAAAACCTGATGTGGTCCATTCATATGTTATTGGGTAGTGTACTATAGTTTTCATTAGTCAATTGTACCCCCCACTCCCCAAGATAAAAGGTAAAGCTTTGAACATGTGCTTTCAAGTAGCTTATAACCTATCTGTCTTGTAATTAAACTGCCTCAAATTAATTTTGTTTTTGGGGAGAAACTCAGATTCTTTAGGTTTAAAAACACTTTTGATTCCAATGAGAGAGAGAATCTCTTTTTTTTTTTTTATTAGATATAGAAAGAGATTTATGTAAAAAATTGTGGTTCCTTGATGTCACATTCAGACATGCATTCTGTGACAGCCATTTCTCTCACTCTGCCTATTTATAAAAATATGTTATGGTATGTGTTAAAGGTCCATGATGATATAATGGAATTTTCTCCTTCTAGTCTGTGGACGCAGCCCGTTTTAGGTGAACCAAATTATTCTTTGTGTTGAGTTCTAATTTAATATTCTTAATTCGTGCTTAAGTTCTAATAAAACACCTATTGCCATGATCTGATCGTCATTTCCAGAGCAGGCATCCCATTTGTTCAAGTTGTGGCAAGGCAGGGATCAGTTGAGGCTCTTCAGGGCTGATTTACAGGAAGATGGAAGTTTCGATGAGGCAGTAAGAGGCTGTGATGGTGTGTTTCATGTTGCAGCTTCAATGGAATTTGGGGTGCCAGCTGTACAAAATTTTGGTAGTGTCTGGCTGCTCCTAACCACTCTGTTCGTGTTGCTGGTGGTTGCATGCATCCCAAACTTAGGATATTTTTAGGATACCTTAGCTTGGAGGACCAAGGGCTGCGGATGCATCCTAAGTCTCTCTATTAGCCCATGAAATTAACTCGAACCGTTGGTTATAGAAACTATATCACAAATGTTAATAATTCAAATCAAAATTCTCATTGATCATTTCAGAAAATAATGTCCCTCCAATCGGTTGCTATAGTGAAAACTGTTATATTGACCTTGTGATCCTTTCTCATTGTTTTTCAGCCCTAAATTTTATGTCATGGTTCATTGCTAGAACTAGTTTCCAAGTCATTAGGAAGTTGCTGGCTCTTGTGGTGATGTTTTGCATTTTCAGATATTATTCTTCACTTTAATTTTGAGCTAAAGATAGGAGTTCATGGCATAAACGATTTTTCATTTTATTGTCAATGAACAAATGTGATTGTCAATAAATAGTCTTTTATAAAAGTGAAAACTTGAAAAGCTCACGTTCATTGGTTTGTTTCCTCTTCAAGACAGCTATGTTAAAACCGAAGTCATAGATCCAGCTATCGAAGGGACACTGAACGTCCTCAAAGCTTGTTTAAAATCGAATACTGCTAGGATTGTTTTTACGTCATCAATAAGCACATTGACCGCAAAAGACAGCTCTGGGAGTTGGATACCAGTAGTAGATGAATCTTGCCAGACACCTGTTCATCAAGTCCTAAAGACTAAAGCAAGTGGCTGGGTATTGTTTCATCTTCAGATGTTGGGATATACATCATTTGAGTTATCGGTGTTAACTTAGTTGCATTTAATTTCACATAAATCTTCTTTAGGTCTATGTGCTCTCGAAGCTTTTGACAGAAGAGGCAGCATTTCAGTTTGCAGAGAAGAACGGCATTGATCTGATATCAGTGATAACAACCACTGTAGGTGGTCCATTCCTCACTCCAACAGTTCCAGCAAGCATTCAAGTTCTGCTGTCCCCAGTAACAGGTTACTTTGTTATCTATTAATACATTTCATATTGCATATTTCAATTTGACAAAATAAAATTCTAGCTACGCTAAACAATTCTGTTGTCATTTTTCTTCGTTTTCTGATACTAGCGGTATTATTGGCATCCTGAATGCTTTGACAAAGCATATTTTGGGGGAGAGAACCCATTTATACCTTTCAATTATCATGAAAATTGCTGGCTTGGCATGCTTTCCCAAGTGTACTAATTGAATTGAAAACTTTCTCCAGCTGATAATCTTCTCTTTCCTTTGCCCATCATATTCCCTTTAAACAAACATTCAACTGAAGTCCCATCTTTTCTGAGGTATCTTGGATGTTGAGCATATAATAGCAACGTGACGTAAATCCTTAATACTTTATGTGATTGCTTTAGGTGATCCGAAGCTGCTCCCGATTTTGGCTTCTGTGAACTCAAGAATGGGATCCATTGCTTTAGTTCACATTGAAGACATATGCAGTGCACACATATTTCTTATGGAGCATGCAAATGTTGAAGGTCGATACATATGCTGCACTCAGAGTTGTGTAATGTCTGAACTGGTCGGTCTCCTTAGAAATGAGTACCCTTGTTCAATTGCGCAGCTTGACAGCATGGAGCAGGATTCAGTCCCTTGTAAGATTTCTTCGAAGAAGATTAGAGACATAGGATTTAAGTTCAAGTATAGTATTCAAGACATTATCCATCAAACTGTCAGGAAATGTGTGGATTATGGCTTTTTACCACCCACTCATAAGTCATAACATGGTAAACGAGGAGAACTTAGAAAAGCCCTGTTGCTGAAACGTTATTGTCATCGATAATATCGTCTCGTCAGGATTTCAAGCTCAGAAATTGATTCATGTGAAATTCATCAGGTGAGGGCTTAATTATTCTGTTTATATTACCTTATGATTAGAATTTCGATTTAGTATGAATGCTGTCAGATTCTATTTGTAAAATCATATTGGTCATAATATTACGTCGTTTATGTGTGTTCATTTTGAGTTTAATTCAACGATGGAGTTGGACTCGTTTACATGTAAGCCAAAACATCATGTTTCTTACGTCGGATTAATATACAGTAATACGATCAATAAGTAAAAGCAGAACCAATGCAGGATTTGTAGAAATTGACTGTTATTGAGACCAAAAAATGCATAACTAGGTACCAGGAGCAGAGACCATCACCTAAGAGGGACCAAGTAGCCCAGCAGACTTTTAAGGCATAAAAGTCTGACATTAAATTTACAGATTGATGTCTCACTCAGATGACAACAACCTTACAGCTCTTATTAAGTTTGATAAGTTGAGCCCTTAAATTTTTTTTTCCTGTAGTTTGACAATGGATTGGTTTAGGTGGCTTCATGAGTAAAAGAAGCTCTATCTGATTCTGTCAGATCATTGGACGAGTTTTCGTCTCGCTAGGAATACTGAATACTATTAGATGGTGTTAGGGTGAGTTTATAATTTTTTTTAAAGTATTTGGTAAAAAATTTAAAAAATGAGCTTATGAGTTCTGAAAATAAAATAGTATTTTATAAGTTCTTTTTAAAAAATAAAAAAATCTTAATTTTTTTTAAGATCTTAATAATTTTGATAATTTTTCTGACAATTGTAAAATTTTCATGACTAATATTATTTTATTTTATTCAAGTATGTCAATAATCTAATATCTTATAAAGTAAGTTTCTGTATAGCCAAATTAAGATGGAACCTGAAAACTTAAAGCTAAAAATTGAGTTTGAAGATCTAATTAAAGTTTAACATTCATATTGCAATTGCCAAAAAGATGAAGCTACATTCCAGCTTTCAAGATAGATGAGCACAGCCTGTAGTAGTAGTAGTAGTAGTGGTGGTGGTGGTGGTAGAATCTGCCCTCAAATTTAGCACTAGTTAGTGAAAATTCTTTTTGTTTTATTGGGAACATTGACTTTGAATGGCCCTAGACATTTTTTAAGACTTGCTAAGATCCCATCAGGAATCAAAGGGCCATAAGAGAGATAGATGTTCATAAATTTCTCAATAAACTTTGATTATTCAGATGGAAAACTGTGCCAACTTTTAGGAAGAAGGGTGGCAGCTCTGGTCACACTGTGAATAGTCTAAATCAGCATTAAATGCCCTGCTTATTTTATGCTCCCACTACTTCAAACTTTTAAATATCAAAAACAGGTTTCCATTCAAATTTTCTGAATCCAAACAAAGTTATGAGGGATGGATACGTTCATAAATTGGCCTGTACCACGGTGTATTTAAAGCCATGCAGTGATGCAGACTTTGCTGCACAGGATCTGATTATCCCATACAAGGCTGCTGCTGTTTGCACATTCTCTAAAACCTATGCAAAGAGTAATCTAAAACCACTTCATTTTTTATTATAGTATTTTGTGGTCAATCTTATTTTCAAATTAAATTATCGTTGAAAAACTAAATATTTTATAATATTTTTTATTATTATTAATTATAAAAATACGATATATTCTAATAAATTTAGGAAAGTGTTCTCATAACGAGACCAGATTGATTTGTTCGATCGCAAATTAGTATTCGATTCGATTAATTTCAAATAATTATTTTTACAATTGAATTGATCGAAATCAATCAAAAATCGATCAAATCGATCAATTTTTTTTAATTTTTTAATTTTTTTTTATTATTTTATTGAGAAAGTTTAAAATTTTAAACTTAGTATTTTATTATATGGATGTGATTATTGGAGTTTTGAAGTTTGTTAGATATTTTTTTAGTTGATAATTTTTTTTTATCTTTAAAATATTTTATATAATAATTATCTATTATATTATTATTTTATATAATATAATATAAATAATTTTTATTAAATTGATTGTATCGACAGTTGAATCGGTTTGAACGACAGCAAAATTGATTTGATTATGAATGTAATTATAAAAATATTGATTGAACAAACATAAAATTGAGTGATTTGATCCTATTGTACTTTGAATTAATATACTCTGAACTTTATTGTGTCATTATAATTACTATTTGAAAACCATATAATATAGCTATTTGAACTTTAAAAACATCATTGTTTTTAAAAAAAATTGAACTAAATTTGAATTGTTTCATAAAAGATACACAAGTTTGGATATTTGGTTTGGAATAATAATAAATTGAAGATTTTGTCCCAAATTCGATCCATTGACAGCCCAAGTGCACTAAGGATCTTGTATATTGCAAGAATGACATAGCCCTGTGTAAAATATTTCCCTAGCCTTACCTCTGGGATTTCATGTTCTCCGACAGGAAGAAGATCAACTAGGTCCCAGATCAGAAGCAAAACAAGACAAACAGAGAGAGAGAGAGCATCAAATAAAAGGAGTTTTAAAAACGAAAAAGCTTCAAATGGTAATGGTGAGACAAAGAAAACACTGTCCCCAGTGGGCATCTGACATTTTCTAGGTTCTTGTTCTTTACTTTGAACTTACACTCTTACGAAACATAACCATCCAACTACGACCACATGCCTTCCCCACACTATTGCACCACTGCCCACTTGCTCATTTTATTTTCTCTACCAGTACGTGTTAAAAAACATGCAAGTGTAGTTTAGAAATTTTAATTTTTGAGGATTTCAAGATTCCCATATAAATTAATCACATGGGAACTAAGCTCACAAAAATAAATGATTCCTTCTATTTTTTGGGAACAATTTCAAAGCATTTAGTAGGCAAGTCACCCCATTCAAACAATGAATTGAACAGGCTGAGTGGTTGCTGCATAGAATATTCACAACAGTCTTTAGGGCATGCTTCTTTTTTTTGTTCAAAAATACTTTGATGCCTCAATCATTTTGCTGCCATTTTCTTGGTGGGGAGAGATTGGGGAACATATCAGATAAGGTAGTTCAATGTTCTCCCTTTTCCAGTCAATTTTCATTTAGTTGCCCTGTTCCATTGTCTAGCAGGTATTTTTCTGATTCCACATTGAATAAATTGTCAAACAAAGTAATTTCAAAAGCTAAGTTTGAAAATCACTCTCACTGCAAGAGAAATCAATTTCCAGCAAACAATGAACAGAAGGATGGTGCTAAAATTACATGAAAAACATAGCCCAAAAGGCTATAGATTATCCAGCACGAACTATGCGAGATTCTACAATTTTTTCGATACAAAATTTAGCAATAACCTGTACCTTGAGCAAAATCTTCACGATAACAATTTCAACATGTTTTGGTTCCTCAGGTTTTGCAAATAACCACAAAACAAGGTAGAAGAGCTTTGGGATTAAGCAAGTAAAGTTCCTCAATATTCGAATAAAGACCAACTTTACCAGCTAAGGAATCGAAGCCCGTCTGGCCAGCCATTTCTTGGATGTTGTCAAGAGGACGATGCACCCTCCCTGCGATAACTCTGCAAACAATCAAGGCTTTCCTTATGGAAGGATCATCTTCACACATTTCAATAGATTCAAAAGCCCTTCCACTCGTGGAAGTCGTGAAAACTCCTACTCCACCTTTTAGTTCCCTTTTGGTGGAGAATCCCTGTCTGATAATTCGACAGACGCAGCATTTGTCGGATACACAAAGGCTAGAGGATCCATTCATGCCAAGCGAGCATGCTAGAGTTGTCCCGAAGAACCTCAAGAGTTCGTTCCCATCAGCTAAGCAGCGAGGATGCTTTTTAGGGAGTTTACTGGCCTTAATTTTCACCGTCTCCCTGTAATCCTCAAATCGAACCAGGGTCTTCTGCATATTATGAACTTTCAAAACCCTGTCAATTCTAACGCAATGGTTCTCAGACTTCAACCAGCTTGATCGACAGATAATCTCAACGATTTTCCTAGACGAATCACCCTCCACAAGTTCAGTTACTGTGCAAAAGCAGAGCAAACAGCTGAGGAATTTATCAAATTAAGACAACAGAAACCAGATTTATCATAATAACTTAATTGAAAGAGATGTTCATTCGATAATGCTCAAAGCACCAGCTTGCTTAACTTATTTTCCTTTTCTTTTCCTTCTTCGTTATCCTCCTAATAAAGTCCAGTGAACATACTCTAGGGGTCATAATCTAACATCACAGAGATGCAACTGAGTATTTTCAGGGGCACTAGCTTGAATTCATGGAGAAGAGTTGGGAATCTGAGCATGTGGTTCACACTGTTACCAAAGCACTTCCGATTGATTATTTCTCGTGAATTGAAATTGCAACTTAGAATTGTACAGTACTGGATTCAAAGAAAGGTTTCTGGTTCCTAGGATTCAACCGTCTCTGCTTTTCCAGGCCTCGAAGATGAGGAATAATTGAGAATGCAGTCTCAAAGACAAGCTTTTTTATTAAAGCACAAAAGTAAAAGTGTTCAAAAACAAAATAATAATAATAATACTCAAAGTGACCAAGAAGAATCCACAAAAAGACTCAAAGTAGTCAACCAAGTAAGAAACCAAGAAAAAAAGAAAAGGCAGACCACATAACAATGAGAATGAGAATTCTTACCAGCATGCTTGGAAAGGTGATGTGATTCAAGGGCTTCCCACTTTACAAACTGCTCTCCACACTTGTGGCATGAAACACCATTAGAACCATTACTATCTTTTTCAAAGGATGCCCTTTTCTGGGAGGTAAAACCATTACCTCCGCCAACAATTGCAGAGCCCCCATTGCCATGCCCGTCCCTATCTGTTAAAAGAGAGGCGGTCTTTCTAGGTGGAGTTGCACAATTCCTGAATGAAGGATTGAAGTAATGCATGGTGGGGTGCCCTCCAGGACCAGGTGTCCCAGGCCTTAAAGTGCCCACATATGTTGAGACCCCGCCGCCGCCGCCACTTTCACCACCACTGCCATTAAATCCTTCATGAAATCCACCAAAACCAGTGATTTTGAGCTCACACCTTGAGTTGCTCAAAATCACTTCATGGGCTATTGGGTTGAGAAATTCATTGCTTCCAATGGATCTTGGGCTACAACTAGGGGGCCTTTCCAGGTGCCTATTGCTTCCATGAATCACATCTTTCAGATTTGCAATAGACCTTGAACAACCTGACCTGCCTGTTTTCCTGGTCAAGATTGCGCTCAATTGCTTCCTAGTCTTTGGATTATGTACATCTGATGGCTCTGATTTGCAATGCAAGGATTTCTTTAAAGAAAACCACACTGTTGGCATATCTTTCTTCTTCTCCCCCATTTGCTCACTACCACTAGCCACAATGCTTCAAAGATTCTTCATGCTGTTCAAAGCAAGAAACTTGCCCTACAGTTTAACAAATTCTTAAAAGCTAGCCCCTTTGCAAGTCTATTATATTTCCCCTCACTCCATGGAGCTAGAAAACGCGGTTGATACGAGGACAATAAAACTTTCCACTCTTGGCTAACATAATATTTTGCTATTGCCTTTTCATTTTCAGATAGCACCCACTCATACAACACAACCACCTCAAAAGAATTTCTCACGAAGAACTTTCCAAAAATTTATTCTACTTGCTTTCCAATAACGGACTACTACATGTGCCAAAAGAAAAATGAAGCAACAGAGATCTTTTTTCCCTTATTGGATGTATGTAAACGAGGAAATGGAAAGGAAATGGACTCAAAACCACAAACTAGAAGAGCCCAACATGAAAAAGCCAAATGATATTGAATTAAATTTCAAGAAAAATGAGAATCTTGGGTCTAAGAAGAACATGACAACCAACCTGATAGAAGGATGGATAAAAGTCTGGGTCCAGTGACACAAAGTAAATGACACATTAACTGAGGGCCAAAGAAAAGGCGCAGGCGGTAAAGAAAGAATTAAGAAAGTGACAGGGTGTAATTGAAAATTGACTGACAGTGCTCTTTAATGGTCACCTCAATTTGAATTGCATTTTCACAGGATTGAATTATCTTGTGTCCGTGAAAAACAGGATTGTTGTGAAGTAGTTGTTGCTGGGATTACAATACTACGAAGTCTAGTAGAGGCCTAAAATTGTCGGATACTGCTCTTTCTTGTTTGCCACTGTGGGGCATAGGCCTCAGAAAGGTAAATTTGTTGAGCAGTTCACATCCATAGTTTGATTCCTGTCTCGTTCTCTATGGTTTTTATCTTTGATTACTTTGACATGTTTTGTATTTTCTTGCAAGTTGTCAAATTTTTACTCCCTTTCTCATGAGCCAAAAATAAACTTCAATTCAGGGTTCCAAATAAGCCAACCAATCTTAATGTGATCATGTTATTTGCTTTCAATTTGTGTTAAAAGGAGCTGAAAAGAAAATATCACACCAAGTGTTGTGTTTTATAGAAGGATTTATTTGTTTATGAATAACTTTTTTATTTGACAGAAATTACAACAAAAACTACTCCCTCTGTCTGAAAATTATGAGAATAATTTGACCTGATATAATGAGAGTCGAGAATAATTTTTCCATCCCCCCCACCCCACCCCCAAAAAAAGCTGTTTTTTTGAGTGGTATAACTTGGAAGGGGAGGGGGGGGGGGGGGGGGGCGCTTGGGTTATATGATGCAGCGTTTTGGCCGTAACTGCTGTTTGTGTACCAAATTGCAATTCACGAGCAGTGCATAAATTCTGGAATTAGTAGGAAAAAAATATATAATGTAGACCAAACTCCGAAGACAAGTGGTGGGCTGTAAAAGAAGAGCTTATTATTACCTTTGAACACCATTTTCTATGGTGTAATAAAGAAAGGGTAAAAGTGATGAAATAGAGGCACTACAAAAAATATTATTGGTCCCACTCATTGATTTTTGTGGTTCCTTGAATTGGGATTACCATTATGAAGGCAGTCACCCACGCTCGCAATAAGTGTAAATCTTGTTTTCCTTAGGGAAAAAGAAAAAAAAAAAAAAAAGAAAGAGGAGTTAGATCTGGATATTGGTTGGTTGGAGCACTTTGAAATTGAATTTAATCACATTTATGATATTTAAAAATTCAAACACAAAAATATTATAATCTCTTTCTCCATTTTAAATTATCTCTCTTTTGTGGCAAATTATTTTCCCTTGATTTTAAGCTTTTATAATTAGAATAATTATTATCAGGGCAAGGAGAAGAAAAAGATGGATGGGGGATAGTAACCACAGATATCTTAGACCGTGGAATGCAATTAAATTATAAAAAAAAAGAAGAAAAAAATACACGATTTAAATAGTTGCGCAATATTGAATCCATCTTTCTCGGTGGGTAAGGTTATTATTTAATCTGTGCGTTTTTCAAAGGGCTTTTGAGATTTGCAGGTGATGGATCAATTCTTTTTTAATTATATAATCGAATGGTAGTTTTTGGCCTTGAAAACGAATAAATCTTTAGAAATGTTGGGAGCTCCAACGAAAATCTTTTATAATTTTTAAATTAAAATTTAAGTAAAATATATTTAAATATACCTTAAAATAAATAAGATATTTGTATGTACTTAAAACGGGTCATGTTCTCATATATTCGATTTACGTTTTGAATATTGAACAACTTATTTAATTATTGGGCACTTGTTAATATTAGAGGTCCGTCACCAATATTTTTTCTCCCTTTACCCGTAACTCTAATTCTAAAATAGTAAGAAAAAAAGTAATATATGCCTCCTTAACTGCAGAGATTATTCTATTGTTAAAAAGTCGAGACAACGTAGATAATGTGTCACTTTCTTTTCACCAAATACTTTGTTTTCTTGTGATGATATTTATTTGCATATAATAAAAACAAACGGGATAAATGTGCGACACCGTTAATAGAAGAGGTGGTATTACATGAATTCCATTTATTTAAGAGGAATCAAGGAGCAGTAGATCAGCTTTTATGATCATGCAGCCTTAAATTATCGAACCAGTTAGTTCCATGAATCAACAGTCACCATCTCTGGAATGCTGTATCATCAATGCCTAAAATGGGCTCTTCTCTAGCAAAAATTTGAAAATCAATTTTATTGAACTTATAATTAATAAAAATTTAAATCCAAGATTTCTAGTATATCAAAAAATGTGCCTAAAAAGATGCGAACACATGTATTGTAGTATAGGAAAGTCTTAAAATTTTACAAGTACAAAGTTTTCGATGTATCAATTATTTATTTATTTTAATGCAAATATAATTATTTCATTACTCATAATAGTTGGTAATGAATGATTGTATTAAAATTGTTATTGATATTTGATGTAATTATTTACTTTAGGAGAAAATTTTTAATTGATTAGAAAAATTGATAGATCTCATCAAATTAAATATTCATGATAATTGTATAATGTGATGTAAGATCCGGATATGATAATTTCTTATAATAGTCATTCTATTTCACATAATATAATCTATTTTTAAATTCTCAATATCATAACTTTTAATTATAAACCATATCAATTAGTTTTTTGTACTTAAAAATATGTTTTAAACTTCAATTTGGTTCCAAATTGGACTTATTCAGTTATGTCATAAAAATACAAGGATTCGAATCTTATTTTAGTTTTTTGGATTTAAATATCAAACCTACATACAAAGATTTGCATATATCGGGTCGGATTTGGTTCTCCCGTATAATAATTGGATCCTAGATTCCAAATGCTAAGATTCGGTTCAAATGTCACAATAAAACATTGTATAAAGTCCTTGTGTAGTCAAACGGTCCAGCCCAAGCCCGACTAGACCATAGTTAAAATTGCCGGCCCAACACAAGCTGACTGGTCCCAACCTCTTATAGGCCCAATACTACCCAGGGCCCAAGTCTAGCCCAATGGCCGTTCCTTGTAAACCCGGAAGAGAAAGTGGGACAGGCGTAGTGTTTTATTTCGTCCATCTTTTTGTACACTAAAATTGTTCAATTACATTTATTAAATTACGTTACCTTCAACTCATAGTTTTATTTTACTGTAGTTTTTGTACTAAAATAATATATTTTTTGCACTAAATTTAAAATTCAATCTCAACCCATTTATTTTAAATTTTATTCTAAAAGAATATTTCTTGAATATTCCTTATTATTCCATTTACAATAACTATTTTAACTCATCAAATATCTATTAACATATTAATACAGTTGCATATTCAATTTGTATTTTACATTTAGTTAATTAAATAATATATTTTATTAATATAATATAATTGTTTGTAAATTTTTAATTTACATAAAAAAAATAAAATAATTGATAATAAAATTTTAGAAAAGTAAAAATATTACATCGATTTAGATAAAATAAAAAAATAAACATTTAATAATACAAAAAGAAATAATTTTGTATTTTATCAAATTAATAAAAATAAATAATACAAAAATAAGCATTTAATAATTTTTAACAATATAAATATTTTAATCTTAATAATACCAATTAGGATAAAATAATTATATTTTATTAAAAATATTGTTGAAAAATATACAATCAGGATAAAATATAAATTTTTAAAATATATTTAAACATAATAAATAAATATAAAATTTAATTAAAAAAGAGAAAAGAAAATTTGATAGCGCAGCTACAGTGTTGCACCGTAGAAGGCTTCATTTTAGCGCAATATATAGCATTGGAGGGGTTGGGCTTTGCTCTCAAATCCTGTAAACAGTGTCAGTTGATATTTGATTATCCTAAAAAAAATTCAAAACACGATTGAATTGAAGGATTTATAAATGAATCACTAGTCCGTTAAAACTTGTCTCGATAAATCCTTTAGAATTATGAGAATTCAAATTATTAACTATGAATATTTTTATAATTCAAATTCTCTAAAAGGCATCAATTTTCTAACATATGTTATCCCATTTGCTCAAGATAGTTTGTGGATTTCATCAATTTAAATATGTCCAGGCTTTGTAATGGCCTTAGTTAGTAGGCCCAAAATAATAAAAAAAATAATAATTACTGAAATTACTTTTGAGGTTTGATATATTTATAAAAATTATCCCTTTAAGTTTTTAAATTATAAATATATCATTGATATTTATTTTTATTTTTTAAATTACACTTATTGAAAGATAATATTTGTAAAACACACACAAATTTTGTAGCATCAATCTTAAAGCCTTTTGTTGAAGCACCACCGTTAGAACTCAAGCCCTTTCCAAGTCATTTGAGGTACGCATTTCTTGATGAATCTTCTACTTTGTTATTATTGATTCTTCACTTAACGAAGAGTAGGTTGTTAAGGTGTTGAGAGAATGTAAACGGGCTTTGGACTGACTATACTTGATATCAGGGGGATTAGCCCTTCAATTTGTATTTCACAAAATTCTTTTGGGGGATAATCATCATTCGTCGATTGAACATCAACATCAATTGAATTCGATTACGAAGGATGTGGTGAATAAAGGAATTGTTAAATGGCCCGATAAGAAAATCATGGAAAAGCCCGATAAGACAACAGGTTCTTCTATAACTCTCGCTGTCCCACTTTTTTCGGATAAACTCAAATCAAGATGGTTAGGACCGTTTTAAGCATTTTCTCAAGATTCCGTTGAGCTGAAAGATGAGAGTACTAAAGTCATTTGCAACGTGAACGGGCAAAGCCTCAAATATTAGGGAGGTGGAGTTGAGTGCCAAAAACCCACCATCATTCTCTCTGATCCGAAGTAATGTTGGGAGAAGTCAAGCCTGTAAATCCAATGCTTCTTGCTATAATCATCAAATGTACTGGGCCTAACCAACCCAACTCGTAACCGACCCAATAAAAATCGGTTCAAGATTTGCCAATAAATAGTACGTGCTATCTAGGCTGATTATCATTATATGATGTGGACCCCTATTGAACCCAATGGATAAAACCCAACTCGACTCGTGAATCATTTAAATTCAAGTCCATTTTAGAACCTGCTCATGCCCGTCGTTGGCCATTTAATAGTTTATATATTATATGTTATTTTTTTAGTTTGAACCATATATATATTACAAAACATCCTGGATAAAATAAATTTAGGATAATAAATAATTAAAAATTAAAATTAAATCATGGGATGATATACTTAAAATAATCAACTAAAAAATTATATACTAGTTAATATAAAGATAATTCATATGTAGGATAATTTATAAGATAAGAACATAAATTTATAATAATATAATTGTAAGTATAATAAAATTTTTTTAAGTTTATTAATAATAAAATAAAATAATATTAAGTATAATAAATTAAAATAGGTCATAAAAATTTAAATATAAATTTAGAAAATAAGTTTATTAATAACAAAATAAAATAATACTATAAACTTAGAAACTAAGCTATTATTAATAAAATAAAATAGTACTAAGTATAGTAAACTAAACTAAATCACGAAAATTAAAATATAAACTTAAGATGAATATATACTAATTAAAATATCAAATAAAAAAATTAAAATCTAAACTTAGTATAACTCAATAGTCAAATAAAAATAAGGTATACTAATTATATTAGATAATTCACAAGATAAAGACATAACTTATTATATTAATTAAATAAAGATTAAACTTTTGAATATAAAAAAATCCATCAAAATAATATGTAAAGTTAGAAAATAATTATATTATGATAGTCAATAGTTAAATAAAATTAATCTAAACTTAGTTTAACTCAATAACTAAGTAAAAATAGTAATAGATATATCAAATTAAAACAAAATAGTTTTATGTATACTAAACTAAAAATAATTCATCAAAATAAAATATAAAGTTGGAAAGTAAATATAATACTAAAAAAATATAATAGTATTTAGTATAATAAACTCAAAAAATTAGATTATGATAGTCAATATCAAATAATAATAATCTAAACTTAGTTTAACTCAATAGCCAAATAAAAATAGTAATAGATATATCAAATTAAAACAAAATAGTCCTAAGTATACTAAATTAAAAATAATTTATCAAAATAAAATATAAAGTTAGAAATTAAGTTTAATACTAAAAAAATATTATGATAGTAGTCAAATAAAAATAATCTAAACTTAGTTTAACTCAATAGCCAAATAAAAATAGTAATAAATATATCAAATTAAAATAAAATAGTTCTAAGTATACTAAACAAAAAAAAATTCATCAAAATAAAATATAAAGTTGGAAAATAAGTATAATACTCAAAAAAATATAATAGTTCTCAGTATAATAAACTTAAAAAAGTCTATTATGATATTCAATAATCAAATAAAAATAATCTAAACTATGTTTAATTCAATAGTCAAATTAAAATAGTAATAGGTATATAAAATTAAAATAAAATAGTCCTAAGTATATTAAACTAATTTTTTTTTATTAAAATAAAATATAAAATTATAAAGTAAGTATATTACTAAAAAATATAATAGTATTTAGTATACTAAACTAAAGAAACTATAGTATGATAATACATAATCAAATAAAAATAATATAAATTTAGTTTAACTCAATAAACAAATAATAATAATAGTAAATATATCAAACTAAAGTAAAATAATATTAAGTATAATAAATTAAAATGTTAAATAAAAAATTAAAATCAAAATTTACAAATCTAATGTTAGGATATGAGTTAAACATATTAATTGATTATAATAAAATTTTTAAAAATGAATAAATTAAAAAAAAAAAAAGAGTAGCTCGTAAATTTATCTCATGTAGCCTATTCAGGCCTAGGATCAGTCCACTAAAATCAGGTTAGCAGGCAAACAAATTATTCAGCCCGACCCAAACTATTTTAGATCCAACCTAAGCTTGAACAGCTCGCCTCGGGAGTGGGCCAATGCGGGCCTGGACTGATCCGTTTAAGGTTTAGGGTCGGCCCATTGACAACTATACTTTGTGGGAGGTAAACCAAGAATTCTTGAACCTTTCTCTTTTTATTTTTAATTGCCTTTTAAATTTTTATATCACTGGGTGTTTTAAGTCTGATAGGATTTTGTTTTGTTTTGTTCCCCTTTTTAGGATTTTTCTATGGTAATCTCCACTGATGCAGTCTTTGATTCAAGTTTGGGGGCCATTTAGTGGATTTTGAAGGAAATTTAACCTTGGAGGGCAAAGTTGGGTCGCAGCTTAACTTTCTTCAAGCCGCGACATCAGAACTCGGTTCAACAATAAACCTTGAACAAAAAAATCAAGCTACAACTTCACTTTTTCTAGTGGCAGCATGAAAACTTTGTTCAATAATAGCAAGGTCGAGCTGCAGCTTCAATTTTCCTCAAGCTACGCCATGAAAATGTTGGAAAACAATATACATTGAACCGAAAATGCAGCCATAACCTGGGCTTTTCTCAGTTCATTCTTCCACCAATGCCTGATGATGAGGCCGATGAAAACAACCTGCGACTGTCCCACAAGTTTTAGAGAAGTGCTTCTTCTACCTACCTTTGTTTTATTTGCTTGCATTTGGGACGATGCATGTTTTAAATTTGAGGGTGTTCGAGCATTTTCACTGAACTTTCTTTGCTAGTTTGTTGAAGTTTATTTTAATTTTAGGATTTTGTTCTTTAGTCTTAGAAAACAAACAAAAAATATATATATTGATTTTTCTTGATAGACCACCATTGATGCTAAGAAATTAATTGACTTGACTCAATTCTGAAAGAGGAAAGACCGTTGTTTTTGCCTGAATGCTTGATTCTTGTGTGATTGAGCTTTGCTTTGAAATTTCTCACACATTGAGCACATGATCGTGATTACTTATTTATTTGATAGGCTTAAAATAAATGTTTATGCATTTTTAAGTGTACACCATGATTTCAGTGAATTTTAAAAGCTATTTGATTGGTACTTGATTCTAAATTAAAGGTTTTACTTAAACGACGGACATGATTTAGATAATTTTTGAAATAATTGAGCCTCTGTAATCCTACCTTGTGCATGATTGGACTCCTTGCTTACCCATTGAGCCTTATCTCCCAATTTCATTGGTCACTCATATTTTTGAACCAAGCCTCTCTAAACTATATCCAAACACTTTCCCATCATCCCTAAAGCATGTTGAGCTGTAAAGAAAATTCAAGAGTCTTGATAATGAAGGGTGGAGGATGGTGTTTTGACAAGAAGTCATTTGATATATGGGAAAGATATTGAAAAAAAAAAAAAAAAGAAAAAGAAAGAGAAAATAATGTGTGGAACACCATTGTTTAGTTACAATGAATTGAATCGGAGGTGTACTCACTCGAAGATATACGGAATTAGGCACGAAAGTCAGAGGATAGTTGCTGAAAAAGAGTTGTACACCATTGTTTACCAAAAAAAGATAAAAAAATGAAAATGAATTGAAGGTGTACAACTCAAAGAAATGATGAAAAGAGGATCAAGGTTGAGGGAATATTCATGAAATGTACATTGAGCTCCATAAAATCTTTGGAGATTAATGTGCTTAACGGGTGATTTGAGCCATAAAATTTTCCTTTATCCTACCTAACCCCATCATCAGCCCGTTGCAAGCTGATTTGATCCATATTTAAGTAATAATCTACATTAGTGAAGAATAACATGAAAAGTAGATCTACATCTACGAAAGATCAATTATCTCACTTGTATTTGCATAAATTGATTTAGGTCAATTAACGATTGAGTGCTAAGGATTATTCACACACAAGTGAGAGATTCAAGGTAAGGTTTGGTTGCATTTAGACTTGGAATTCTACACTCTTACAATGATTTGAGTATTTCAGGAATTGTGGCATTTGATCAATCTCTATTGAAAATGTGGAAAAATCCAATTTACTCTTATGTTTTTTAGTTTTTTGTAGTTTATTTTGTTTAATCGAGAATGAGTAAAACTTTAAGTTTTGGGGTGTTTGATAAGCTAATTTTATGATAGCTATCGAATATGTTTAGTTTAATATTTTGTTAGTTTAAAGAGTATTTTGTTAGATTATTGATATTTTTATTTTCTTTTGTAGGTTAAGGCAAAAAAATAAAAATTGCGGTAAAGTGATGGGATTTTAAAAAGAATTTTGTGCAAAGATTTGAAGCCGCAGCACTAAAAGGAAGTTGCACCACTACAATTTTGTCAACAACAAGACTTTTGAATAGAGAGGTTGAAACTCTTAAGTTAAATGAAACCACAACATCACTTTCCAAAAAATTCAAAGTTATGTCAAGTTGTAGCATCGAAGAAGTGAAGCTGTCTGTAGCACTAATTGCAGAAATAGTTGAAGATGCAGCATCCAAGAAGTTGAGCTGCAACATCATCGCAGAAAGTTGTTTTAATGCAGATTTTAATTATTACCTAATTAGGAGAACCATATAAATAGAAAAAGGCTAGGGTTTCCTGGGTAATTTTGTTTTAGTCTTTACACATTATTCATCCTCTTTTATAGGGTTTTCCAAGGGAAATAACATCAAGAAGTATCAAGATCAAGAAGAAGAGTTGAAAATTTTGAAGATTAACTCTAGAGTTTTTCTTATCCTATTCTCTTTCATTTGTTTTGTTGTATTCAAGATGTTGAAACTCTTGTGGATGGGTGATTTATTTATAATGATGAACTAATTTTACTTTCTAGATTTTTAATGGAACTCGTACATGATGCTTGGGGCTATAAGTTTCCTTCTCTGAATTCATCCTTGTTTATTAATTCTTGCGTTTTATGCAGTTTAATCAACTGGTCACTGATTGAATTGAATCGAAACCATAGTAATATCGATAGAGTTATTGTGTGTTTGTGACCTAAATTTAATAACAAATGTTAATGTGAGACAGACATACACTTTGTGTGCATCCGTTATGAGAACTTGTTCTAAGTGACTTCTTCTTAATTTAATTCTTATAGATATATAATGAATTAGAAGATTTTCATGACCTTGGCAGAGATTTGTAGAAAAATTAGTATTTTTGGGTGAAATAATTCAAGTGGATTTTTTAGAAAAGTTATAAATATAGGTTTTTCATCCATTGATTTTTATTTTATAATTTAAATGCTTATTTTATTTCTTATCTATTTTAATTCTTATTTTTCTAATTTTATTATTTAAATAAAATTAAGAGTAATTTAAATTAGTACTTAGCAATAGAATAGTTAATATGTATACTGACGTGCGTAAACAAGACAACATAAAGCCTGTAACTTTTCTGCAATTGTTTGAAGCCATATTGGGTTAGAGTTGGCCTTTCGTGAGGAACGAGGCTTATGTAACAAAAGAATTGTAGAAAATAAATAAAAATCAAGGAGGCGCACTTGTGAAGCATGCATTTGCTTACAGTAGGAATAAAAATAGATAAGAATGAAATAAAATTAAAATTGGAATGGCGATATAAAATGAATGATTTGAATATAATATTTTTTATATTTGCTATGTACAAGAAATGAATAAGAAATAAAATTATCATTCATTGTTTGATTCCATTATAATTGATAATTAGAAATAAATACTATGAATGAAATAAAATTATTTTGATGACAAAATTATTTTTTAGTAGAAAATTTTTAGAATAAAATTATTATTTATATATTGTATATAGTGGGTTTGTTATAATTTTAATTGGTATTGCTATATATATATATAATTTTAAAACCTAAACTCGACCCTAATTCGATCCCTTAAAACGTTGTATATATATATTTTTATTTATTATATATGTATTTATGTGATGTATATTATATATAAGAAAATATATAATTTATATATACTCATAAATTAAAATAATAATATAAAATTAATAAATAGTTAAATATATAAAAGTAACAAGTATATTTGAAAAATCACTTATATAAAATAGTTATATCTATGAACCTCTTACAGAATGCACATTTACAGATTGCGCCTCTCATTTTTTTCTTTTTATTTTTAAAAAATCATACAAAGAATTTAATTGCTCCTTAATAGTTTTTTTTTTTTTTAAATTTGAATAAAGGCGCATTTTCATTACGCGCCTTTGTTATTTAAAAAATATATATACACTGGAGGCGAAGACTCCGCCTGCGCCTTTATTCTTTTTTGAGAAAATAAAAAATAAAAAATGAGAAGCATATTTTATAAGCGGGTCTTTTTTACAGATGACACGTTTTTGCTTAAAATATTAAAGATTGTGACAATCGCGGTAAATGGATAATAAAATCTTAATTTTTCTATAAACCATTAAAAAGTCAATAAAATTTGTTACTTAATTTTTATTTTTATTTTGCGACATTGTATATGTGGTAATCGTAATATGAAATCTAAATTTCCACTACTATTACGCACGCATTTATTGCTTCTAGGTCTAAAAAAATGTTAACGAACTTCATTATATATACACGTATTTTATATGCGAAAACCGCCTCCATCCTTCTTGCTTTAGAGCGTTAACGTGTTTTCTTTTATATTTTTTCATCCAATGTTACAGTAAATAAAAATTTTGTTTTTCGAATATTTTAATAGGTAAGATATATCGAAGTGTTTTTTAATTTGTAAAATGCCTAAACTCAAAGTAACAACTCCGATCTTTATTCTTATTTATTCATTTGTTAAATTTTGTGAAGATGATTCAAATACATCAGCAATGTGGTATGAAAAGTGGATCAACAAAAATCAACTCCTCTCCAAATGATTACTTAAATGTTGGGATTCTGCCTGCGACACGAATGAATCGTTTTATTTCCATCGACTCATCTGGCCTCTCAAGTAGCCCTCAAACAAGGTATACAATTTTGCTATCAATATTCAATTTGCCATCAAAAGCTAGGAGATGTATGAACTTAATTATATTGATTCATTATTTCTATTTGCTTGGGCAACCCTAAGATTAACAAATTAATTGTCTAAATTCTGCGAACTTTTTTTTTTGCCCTTTATTTAAATTTTCTATTATTAGATCTCTTTGCTTGGAATTTTATATGCTTTTATTCATTTTTTTTCTTTTTTTTTTCATTTTTACTTCCATTAGCCTCATTGAAATATTTTTATCCCACATTTTTCATTATTTGCACCCCACATATCTTATTAGTGCATTTTAAGTTTGTTTTGTAGATTTGGTGATTAGTAGTTAGCATATCCTTTTTACTATTTATAAGAAAGTGAACCCAAAAAATTAAAAAAGAAAATACTTCATTTTACTGATTTAGTGATTTAATACATATTTCCTTATTAGTACTTCACAGAGTAGTAAAAATTGCCAAATCACAAATGAATTCATTTGGATTCAAACTTTATTGTCACATATAAATTGTAGATTTGGCATATTTAAGTCAAAATTCCACATGAATTCACTTGGATTCAAACTTTATTATTAGATAAATATTGTCGATTTGACTTATTTAAACCAAAATCCAAGTGAATTAATTTGAATAAAAACTTTATTGTTAGATAAAGATTGTCGATTTGACTTATTTAAGCCAAAATCCCAAGTGAATTCACTTGGATTCAAACTTTATTGTCCGACAAAAATTATTGATTTGATTTATTTAAACCACAATCCTAAGTGAATTCACTTGAATTAAAATTTTATTATTAGACAAATATAACCGTAATCCCAAGTGAATTTACTTGAATTCAATCTTTATTGTTACATAAATATTATTGTAATCCCAAATGAATTTAATTGAATGCGGTCTATGTTTTTAGAAAAATATTGTCATAATCCTAAATGAATTCACTTGAATTCAAATTTTATTGACTTATTTAAACCAAAATCCTAAGTGAATTCACTTGAATTCAATTTTTGTTGTTACGTAAAGATTGTTACAATCCCAAGTGAATTCACTTTAATGCAATTTATTTCTATTGTAATATTACCATAATCCTAAATGAATTCACTTGAATTCTGATTTTATTGACTTATTTAAACCAAAATTCTTTATTATTGGATAAATATAGCCATAATTCCAAGTGAATTCACTTGAATTCAATCTTTATTACTATTTAAATATTGTCGTAATCCCAAGTGAATTCAATTAAATGCAATTTCTATTATTAGATAAATATTGCAGTAATCCTAAATGAATTCACATGAATTCAGACTTTATTGACTTATTTAAACCAAAATCTCAAATGAATTTATTTAGAGTCAAACTTTATTGTTAGTAGATGTTCGCTATCCGGGTTGAATTTTGCAGATTTACGACGCATTTGGTAATAATCATTTACTCACTAACGCAGATGAACCAGCCAAAAATCTGGCAACATTAAGAAATAATGAGATGTGTAGGGACAGAAACGTCAAATCACCATTCATCCCTTAGTTTCAAATTGAAAAAACTCGCGCAACCTAAACAAAAAGAGAGGGCATTAGGCGGTTATAATCTGCATCTCCAAACAGATTTTAGATCTGTCCGTCCATTGGTTCTCTTATCAACGGTCAGAATGAAGGATCCACTTACTGCAACGCCATTGGTCGATTCTCAAACCCTCACTGCTATATAACCTACTCAACTAGCCCCGCTCTCTCCACCAATTCCTCCATCTCTTCTGTGTACGCGCACTAAGTAAAAATCTATTTTGTATTTTCAAGTTTTGGGAAATTGAAATGGCGGGTCGGGGCAAGACACTTGGATCAGGATCATCGAAGAAAGCTCAGTCAAGAAGTAGCAAAGCGGGACTCCAGTTTCCCGTTGGTCGTATCGCCCGTTTCCTGAAGGCCGGCAAATACGCCGAGCGTGTTGGTGCCGGCGCTCCGGTATACCTCGCTGCCGTTCTTGAATACCTTGCCGCGGAGGTATTTATTTTGTATAAGGATTTCCACGGCTTGTATTCTGATAACCGATTTCCACACGGTTTTCGAATCTAGGGTTTTTGAAATTTTGATTTTATTTTTGATTTTTTCCTCGAATTGACTCTTTTGGAGCTTTCTATTTTTGTTTTACTTTAAATGTTTAATTGTTCTAACGTTAATTTTTTCTAATTCGTGGTGTATAACTGGAAACTCCCTGATTGTTGATTCTTTTTCGATTTGTTTCCTGCATTTGATATGTGTTAGTTTCCCCCAATTATTATGGTTTTGTTTATTGGAGTTGATTAATTTCCATATACATCTGAGTTTAAAATTGAAACTCTGGTACCTAGTATTTTGAGATATTTGTTTTGTACGGTGTTCTAATTTGCATAATTTTCCAGTTTTTGGTCTGGGGTTGAGTGAATTATCCTCCCCCAGGATTTCTAGAGTTTGAGAGATGGTCTTCTTCATTGAATTTAATTGGTGTAATTCTTGTTTTATTGCAGGTACTTGAATTGGCTGGAAATGCGGCGAGGGACAATAAGAAGACTAGGATTGTGCCTCGGCACATTCAGTTGGCCGTGAGGAATGACGAGGAGCTGAGCAAGCTCCTTGGGGATGTGACAATTGCGAATGGTGGAGTGATGCCCAACATTCACAACCTTCTGCTTCCCAAGAAGGCTGGTGGGTCCTCGAAGCCTTCTGCAGACGAGGATTAGACTGGTCTGAAAAATGAAGGACACATGACTTTTGAAGCAGCAGCAGCTCCTGTTTTCTAGTTCTAGAATTAGGTTATGGGACTATTTCCTGGATTAGTGTTTTATTTTTCTTTTATGTTTGCTAGTTCTTCTTTTATTACTTTTTTTTTTTTTTTAAGGTTTTAGTTGTAGTTGGTGGTAGGGGGATTGGTTCTGTTAGATTTGTGCTTGTAAATGAATGAAAGGAACTCATGTTTCTGTTTAGTACAGTAATGAAAAAGCTACATTCTTGAGACATTGTTAATCGGGTAATTTTGTATTTTTTGATGAATTTGTACTGCGAGATATATATAACTTTGTCTTGTGACATTGAAAATTCTATTGCATCAAGATCCTGTCCGGACATGTGAAGGGAGAGTGACACGATTGTTAATTTGTTTTTGGTGTTACAATGCTTGGAGAGAGACAAGAGAATCTGCCTGCCTAAATGTTTATGGATTTATTTACAAAGATGAAGAAATAGGAATCATGCTAAAATAATAATAATTTACTTTTGCATTTTCTTTGGTTTTCTACATAATATTGAACATGAAACGTGAAAATTAGAAGGAATTTCATAATCGGAAGAATGTTGGCCTGAATATCTCTCTTTAATTTTTTGGAGGCGGTTGGAGATGGCAGTAACTATGGCGGCGGAGGAAGAGACTGTTGGTGGAAAGAGAATTGAGGGATGATATAAGGAAATTATGCTCAATTGACAGAATGGACAAAAGTGTCAAATCAAATCGAGTTTGTTCTGAAATTAGGAAAGTTGCTCTGGCATTGCCATCACAGCCTCTTTGAATTGCTCCGGTATTTTTATAACACTTTTATTTCCCCACCAACTCTCCGCCTCGCAATCACCCCTCGTCAGATGAATGTAAACAACGTTTTTAGACGAAGCTTAAGTTTTGATTTCAGTTCCATCAGTTTTAATATTTTTCAAAAATGAAATCAATCATTTAAACATTGAATTTTTTAAAACATATTTTTATTTTTTTATAATATTATAAAAAATCTTAATAATTTATTATACATAAATATATATATATACATATCAATTATTATATACGTTTATATATATTTAAATTATTTTATCAATAAAAAATAGATATTTACATCATGTCCATGCCTCTTAAATATTATTTTTTTTAAAACAAAATATAGTCTCCATTCACGTTGTACCTAAGTACTTGGTCGTACGCTAATTATTCAATTTTTTGTCATGAAAAAATTCATCCTTAGAATTACCTGAACTGAAAAAACCCAGCTCAAAACGGACCGGAATGTAATATTACTGTCCGTCATATTACACCAAAATACTAAATTTGATATAATTCCATCTCGAATGGAATACCAAATTTAATATAATATATATATTTTTAATTTATCCCCAAAATTATTCTACTCCCAATTTTAATTTCATTTTAGTTTTATTATTATTTTGCAATAATATTTGTAGTGATTAATTATCATAATTAACATTTAGAATAGATTTTAATAATTAATAATAATAAATAAATACATTAAAATAGCATTACTCGCATAAAATTCAAAAATAATACAACATAAATATTAAAAATAAAAAATAAAATACTACATAAAAATGTTCGACATACACAAATCAAGAATAAAGATGTTCACTTTGTACTTCGATATGCTTTTGAAAATTAAGTAACCAAAATGTATTAATCTTTATATTTGTTTTGTGAATTTTTTTTTGTCCTACATAATGTGCAATTTAGTATTTTTTTTTATTGTGATATTAATTATAATATTTATTTTTATAATATAATCAATAAATATAATATTAATTATATGTAATTTTTTATTTAATAGAATTAGTAGTAATAAAATATAAATAATTAAATAACTTTATAAAAAATAAATAAGTGATAATTGATAAATAAAAAAATAAAAAATAAAATATCCATTTAATATAAAATTTGATACAGTAATTAAAGATAATTTATATCAAATTATATCAAAACACTAAGTTAGGGGATGACATTAGTAGGTCGGGACTAGGAATGACACAAGCTAACTTCCACGCAACATTGCCACAAATAGAGGACAAGCTATGATTTCAAGTGCTAGAATGAATGCACGAAGAAGTCCAAAAGAAATCAGCTTCACTAATGAAGGTGATAAGTGACCACTTAAAAGGACCCATAATGATGTTTAATTTCTTTTAAAAAAGTAATTTCAAACATGAAAGTTTATTTATAAAAAAATTATATATTTAGTAATTATTTGTAAATGAATTTTTAAAATAAATTATTTTTCTAAAAATCTATTTTGGAGAAGTACAAAATTATGATTTTTAAATTATTTTTTTTGCATTTCTAATAAATGAGCGTTAAAATATATTTATACCAAACACTTAACAATATTTATAAGCACTTTTTTAAAAAAATCATTTTATAGATGAATTTTCATTTCAAAAATGCTTCCAAACATGCATTTTATATTTTTAATTTTGTCATTTTGCTTTCGCTTCCATTATCTCTATCAGCAAATCTAATCATAATTTTGTACTTGATGTGATCTAAATTTGATCTAACTGATGTAGGACTTAGTCGGTTAGGGTTTGAATTTTTTGTAGAACCTATTATATCATGTTATACGCTTCTACTATTACATCTTAGAGAGCTATCTGCTAAATTGAATTATCATATTTGAAATTCTTATTACGTTCAAACCTAAAATTATTATTGTACATTATGAGGTGATCGGTAATGGGCTTTTTCCCAATGATGTAATTGAATACTTTTTGGTATCAACTACTTTTAATATCTGTATACTATATAAACTCATAACAAAATTAATGTAGATTATTTTTAATAGCATTCTTGAGTTCTCCCATTACTCGCGGTCAACCCTAGGATTCCAAAAGATTCAAGCCATATTTAGTTTAGGCATTGGATTATTGATTATTGATTCAGTTTTTTGATTGCATACTAATTTAAGCATGTGAAAGTTTTGTCTTGCAAGCCTCAGTGCCCCAACACCCCACCACTTTTATTTGTTGTGTTTCGTTTTAACAGTTGTGTTTTGTAGATTATTGAACGAGGATTTTAGAAAATTCTAAACATTGAATTATTGATTTTTTATTGTATTATTTTTTAGCACGTAGTCCTATTATTTTCACTCAACTATTGAACTGTTAAAGCTTTTAAATTTCTCTTTCAAGCTCTAGTAAAGAAGACCGATATATAACGAGGTGGATAATTACTTTGACACAATAATTTCAACGGATAATGACATTTCCCAAAATTTAGGATTAAGGAACTGCAACATCTGCAACGTCACCATTATCATTATGGGCATACTGATCAAAGTATACGTCGCCAAAGAAGAACAATGAGAAGAAGAGAAAGAAGAATTGGTCAAAAAAATGAACAACAACGGAAGAAGAATTGGTCAAAAAATGACTTAAGAAAAATAAAACTAAAATAATGTTTTGGGGCATGCTGTTGAAGTCCAATTACGCTGATACTCAGAAAATGAACAAAGATCCAACCCCTTAATCTTTGCTTGATAAGAGCATCGTAGCTCTACAAAGCCATTTTGTCAAATTACTTTTTCCAACATTTGCATGGTCAACATGCAGTTGAAATGAATAACACCAAAATTCACAAATGAGATTGTACTTTCTGAATTTTAACCTGAAAAAAGATAGAGAAAAAAATTGTTTTCTTTTTGAAAAACTTGATAGAATATGCTGCATGGATATTTTAAATAAAGTATAGATCGGTATAGAGAATTATAGCATATAATAGAATTATATGATGGTAAGAATTTTTCATGATTATTAATAAGGGGAATGGGGAATAAAAAGGAAAGAAAGTACGTCATATATATATGTGTGTGTGTGTGTGTGTGTATATATATTATAATTCACAATAGGCAAAGAAAGAAACTTCATAGAATTTAAAATATGAATAAAAAGAAAATCAAATTGATAGAAGAAGCACCATAAAGATCAATGATGATCTATAGTTAATCTTTTGCACAGCTGCATTTTTATAATATTTCCCCTAATATTCTAACAATTTTTGCGTGTATATACAGATAGGACCTAAAAACTTTCTACCCACATCCCCAAAACATACCAAGAAGAAGAAACAATCTTCTTTTTGTTTCTTGTGAAACTTAAATGTAAAATACTCAATACATTAAGAGCTAATTTGTATAATTACTTCTATATACCTATACAGCCAATCCTTTAGAATAATCGTCAAGCTACTGACATAGAATATTATCAATCACTAATCGTTTTGTACAATGACAATGGAGGAGGTTTCAGAATAATTTACTAGCTAATTCTGAATAAGTCGGGAAGAATAAGAAGACAATTAATGAGTAGAAAAACAGAAGGAAGAATTATAAACAAAATTGAGAAAAGAACAAAGAACATAAAATGTCAACACTTCTAAATCATGAATGTCCAATTGAAGCCCCAACTTCGGGAAAACTTAAAGCTGAAGCATCCTATTCATGTCTTCCTCCACCGAATGCTAACATTAAGCTAAGCTAGCTTCACTCAGGTCCACTCCATGGAAGAAAGCCATGCAGCCAAAAGCATCATGAAGAGCAGTCTCAAGAAAGAAAAGATATCGGATGCACTTTCTTGGCCTTCCCCTAAACCTCTGCACCACCAGAATAAATTGCCAAGACGAAGACAAAGTTAGCTTTCTTTCATATCCATAATGTATCTGAGAGTTCTCAAGATTTTCACATACCCACAAGAATAAAATTCATGGGAAGAAGAGAGAAATAAGACGCTACAAATAGCTGCAGAAAGTTTCACTTACATGTTCCATCTAAATTACTAGGATTCATCGTCTGAACTTGAAGAATCCATTCGCCTATCAGTGATGGCTGGGAACAGCCGCTGTCGAGGGTCTGGGGGAGTAGTCTGCCGTGGATCTGGAGGAGCCACCACTCTATCTTCTTTCCTAGATGTCGTATACTTTTGTGGGGCATTTTTTACTTCTTTACATACTTTATCCAAAATTATAAGGAAATCCCGTACAATTACAAATAATCTCAAACCCTCGTCCTTCCCAGAATTTCCATGGAAGTAATCTGCTGTGTTCTTCACCAGTGTCATTATCCGTTTCTCTTCCTCGAGTGACCACCTGACATCAACCTCAGCATTCTGCACAAAACTCCCCAACGTCTGGTGAAAGCCATTTTCTTTCGATACATTCGTCATATCTGAGTTCAGGAAATCCCGGGCTTTTACGAGTGCATGACCAAGCTTGGCAACTGTTCCTGTTAAGTTATCCGCATCTAAAACTGCAGCTTTCTTGACATTCGCAAGCTCATTACCCAGACCGGAGACCACCTGGAGACCAAGGCTCCTTAAATGCTCATCTGAATCTTGGTTAAAATCCTCAAGTAGATCATCGGCCTTAAAGCTGGACTTGCTCCAGGTCTCTTTGGCTGCTCGAGCAGCTCTTATGCCTTCTGAACGGATTATTTCCTGAACAACAAAGTGCAACAATGTAGTTTTTCCATCTGTTCCTTTCACATCTGACAACTTTAGAAGTGTATCAAGCTTAAATGCTTGTGCACCACCACGGAATGTTCCGTCATTCATACGATTTCCGGTTTTAAGAACAGCCTCCAAAAGTTTGAGAAACAACCTGCTTTTCCGCAATTCTGTGCAAGCAGTCTGCACATGCGGACAAACCATAAGTATATAATTTTAGAAAATATCAAATTGATGGAACTTAAGATTGACCACTAATGGTGCCTAACCCAGATTATGCCTCAATTAAGATAACTGCCTGTTATAAGAGTAGCTGAATTCTTTATTCTATGACACAAAAGGAATAGCCTGTTGTGGAGTTCACAAAAACTGACATGCAATAATAACATTGCATCTATTGGAATACAGAGACTTATGATCCAGCAGAAAGAAACTCCAATATGATGAAATTATTCTGTCAATCCTGCATATATGAAGTGCTATATACGTCAAGCAGCAATGCAGCTAGGGTCCAATAAATCAATAGTACACTAGACAGCTCACATGCATGACAAAAATTTCAAAAATCTAATGGATACCAAAATTTTCTGCAAGAATTCATGGAAGTCACCCTGAAGGAAGTTAACTTGTGCAGAGACCAGAGCAAACCTCTGAACAACAGCATCAATAAGGGCGAATGTGATAAACTAATTATTAACAAAAGGTTCAGAAAATAGAGCAATTCATTCTTATTTCAGTTGCTTTCACTCAGAGAAAGAATAAAAATAGAGAGAGAGAAAGAGAGAGTAATGGAGAAGGGGCCAGGATCTTGGACCCAACTAGATTGTTTAGTTCGATACGTATAACATTGTAACTTCTCTTTTATTTCATTTGGTTGCATCGAGTCCATTCAGTAGTATTACAAATAAGAGAAATCATTTGAAGCACTTCATGATAATAGGTCCTTTCAAAGATTCCAAAGCTATTCTTATTGGACAAACAAACGTGCTTATATGCACTTCAGGAAAAGCTAGAGTAAGCCAACCATTTTCAAAATGGCTTATGAGCACAAAGTGCTTGTTATTTGGAGATAAGAGCAATACCTAACACTTTCAAGAGCTTACAAGCAAAAGTGAGCATAGAGAACTTATGATCAATCTCAAATAATATATCCATATATGAAAAGCTTTATGAGAAAGTATGTTTCCAGTCATAGTGGGGCCCTAATTATCTTCAAAATTTAGTAATTCAAATCTAAACTATCTTCAAAATGATTGTAAAAATCAGTGATGAAGTTTAATTTTTGATGCAAATAGCGGGGTCAATGTCTCACCTCCAAGACCACAAAGGACTCTTTTAATGTTGATGTCTCCTCCTGAAGAATGCACATGAAAAGCAATGATTCTAGCCTCTTAAAGGCAAATGGAATATCAACCAAGACTTTCAGAAAGCGCTCTGCAGGACTCAGTTGAGAAAGCTCGCCGCTATAGAGTCTCAGCTTCAATTCTTCTTCAGCTGTAGGTGCCATTTTTAATAAAGTCTGAATAAGTTCTGAAGGAAGCTCGTTACCTGATTCAGTCAAATTAGGTTAGCTGTGTTTCTGATGATACAGAATCAATCACAAAGAAATAGAGAATTCCCAACTCCAAGAAAAAGCATCTCAACAATAATCATATACCACTATAACATAAATGTTATTGATTGACACTCAAGCAAATTGACAAATCACGATCTCGCATTACCAAATATTCAGCTTTCTTTTAAGCAGAGCACACACTCCTTCACATTTCATTCGAAAGTTATTGAATTTAGTTCATGTTTCAGTAGAGCTTTTCTTTCCAGTGTCTGTAGGTGAATCAACAGTTATTCTGATAGAGGGAATATTCTACTTAGGTTCATGTGCTACCAAGTTTCTTTGCAGTACCATGCCACATGTAACAGACGAAGAAGCATGAAACTAAGATGAATGAAGAATGCAACCCACCAAAGCTACTTCCTAAAAGTCCATCCTCCCCAGAGCATACCATGAGATGAGACAGATTATAAACAGTTAGTATCAGGAAATTTCATCATAAAAAGAAAAAGATGAACATAAACAAAAGTAACATGGTACTTAGGAGTCATTTTGAACTGTTCTATTTTATCCAATACTGCAAGGTCACCAAAAGATTAATGAATCACGCCGCTCTTGCCTGCGGAAAGTTTGGAGTTTGATTTCCAAAAGAAAATTACTCATAAGAGTGGTAGCACTCACGAGCTCACGATTCTTTCATTTTGTAGTTCTTCAAATTTCAAAAGAAGCCAGTAGTATAAACAATACAAACAAACAATTGACTCTAACTTAGCTCTTAACTATGATAAAAACATGATAACATCCCCTATATATTTCCTTGTCTTTATTTGTGCGGATAAACACTTACAGGGAACCATAAGGACACTGAAAATATATGTTGATCATGTATGTTTACCAGCTCATGTGAGAATGTTAAACTTAAGGAAGTGGAAAAAATTAAGTAACATTTTTTAGGGAGGGCCTGGTTTTCTTTGAGGCCTGATATATGCAATATTGATCTCTTGATATCACTTTCTTTTTTTCAAAAACTGCTATAAAATTATAAATGTCCATACTGAAGTATAAAACTGAACTCAAAATTCATTTTGTATTATACTCTTTTCATCAAAACTACTTCCGTACCTACTCATGTAAGAAGTTACTTATGCAATGCAGCGTAATATCACCTGCCTTCCCAATTTTCTCTATTTTACGAGATTTCAACTTTTAGCGACTTAAGTTAGACATTTGATCATTCTCAACAGCAAATAAGGTGACTCTTTTAGATAATCGCTACCTCATAACTTATCTTCCAGAAAAATGATACTCTGCCAGACAGCATAATTCTACTCGATTCTTGGTCTTACTTCTCAAATTTAAGAATGACAAGGGAAACAAAATCACCTTCTTCTAGTGCATCACAAACTTCTTCTGTAGTCACATTTAAAGCTTTGAGAAGAATTGATAGATTCTGTGACTTTTTGGGATCAATTAATTGAATATATTGTGGTAAAACATCTTGGGATGAAGACTCTTTCTTTGCCTCAGTCTTGTTTTTCCCAGCAGGGGCATAGCCAAACAGAGTTTCTATCATCTCTTCATTGAACCTGTTCATAAAGACATGCTGTATCTATAAGACAGGTTTGCATATGAAATAACTAAGGATGTCAACAATGAGGGGGAAAACAGACTTACTGGAATGATCCCGATTTGATCTGATGCCAAACCATTGAATGATCAGGGTTGGCCAATACCTTGTCCCAGAAGAAAGGCTTCAATTTAGCTTTACTAGTACCAGTCTCACTCTCTTCGGTTGAAGCAGAAGTTGAAGGATGACGTGGTCCAGGAGGTACAGGTCGAGGGGGTTTCAAGCCAATAGGTGGTGGCCGAGGTGGAGGCACACCAGCACCTGGAGGTGGTGGTGGACGAGGACCAGCCTTAGCACCATAGGGTATAGGAGGTGGAGGGGGTGGTCCAGGCTGTGGAGGATGTGGGCCACCAGAAGAAGATTTTATAGTTGGGGGCGGTGGTGGTACGGGAGCTGGAGGTGGTGGAGGAGCTGCATTGCCTGGAGGTGGTTTAGGAGGGCCTGTCCTTCCAGGAGGCGGCTTCAGTGGAGGTAATCCAGGTGCACCCAGCATTCCAGGTGGCATCTGCAAAGAATTTTCCACTGTGTTGGTGCCAGCCCCAGCTGTCGTTCCAACTGGAATCTCAATTTTTGAATTGCTCAGAGAATGTGACTCCACAAAGAAATTCCCGCTAATTTTATTATGGTTCAGTTTGTTGTTGAATGACTGATTACCAAGCTTTTCTTCATTCACTGAAGTTCCTAAACCAAACGACTTCTGTGAAGAGGCTAAGAAAATGAAAACAACAAACAAAAAGAATGAGAAGATGCAAGATGACACTGAAAGATAAAATAACTAGGAAAAGATAACATACCAATAGAGTAGTCACTTAAGCTTAAGCTGAGAAGAGGCCTCTCATCATTTCTACCCCGTCCAGAACCAGTCCCACAGCATCTACGACAGAAAAGAAAGAGCAGTGCAGCAATAACAAAGGTCACAGAAGCAGTCACAACAACAGCAATAATAACAGTTCTCTTGCTGGTCTTTCGATTGCTTGACTGTACATCAGAAGCCCTGGTAGAAGTATGTTCACCAGCTGTAGGCTGCAAATTTGAGTTGTTTAAATCTGGAGGGAAAAATGGAAGTAATGGAGGACTAGCTGGAACGTCTCTAGGAGCTAGAGGAATTGAAGGTGCTGGACTAGGTGACGAAACTGTTGGGGACGGAGCAGGTGCTTCTCCAGATGTCTGAGCTAACATACGTCTAGTTGAAGACCAGCGTCGGTTAAATAGAAACCCCAAATACCTGGTGTACCAAGTACTCAAATCCTTCTCTTCTCCAGCATCAGGATGCATGAGGTTTTTTCCCCTTGCACAGTCTACAAGGATTTGATTAACCTGAGGGAGCAAGACATTGACCGCATCATGCATTTTCATTCTGGACAACCTACCATTCAAAAGTTCATTACTATCACTTGACCTCTCCTCCATGAAATGTAATTCAAGATCTTGTAAAGTTTTCTGGGCATGTAACAACTCAAGCATACAGTTAACCCGTAATAATTCAGCCTGCAGTAAGAAATTCCATCAGATTATCATTGCATTCTAGATGTCCGGTGTACATTATAGATATGTATACTGCATGGACATAACTAGCATTCAACATTGTAGTCAGGCTTTCTCTAGAAGTTCAGGAAAAAAGATAGGACACACTGGAGAAGATGCAAGTGTCATGTGCATATGATACTTCTATTGACAGAATGATCATACTCTACAGTACATAACCTTACAATTTTACAAATAGGGGAAGTTTCTAGAGAGGGAAAAATGTAGAAAGTATGATTAGTGAGACATCAGAATTTCCATCAAAATCCTGTAATAGACTAGACATCATCAACAACAAAGAGTTTGTAATCTCTAAATATACTTGATGGAATAATAAGGTCTGATAAAGTATTTACAACAATAAGGAAACTCAATAAATCTTTTCGGGTAAAGGGCGAAGGGTGGCTGCCAAACATAAGTCTCATCAAGCCTGGGTCAAGTTACACCCTACCCGTGCATCAAAGATTGTTTTCCTGTGACAAGTAAAAGTTTCTAACTTAAGTAGCACATGAAGGGGTATGACCTATTTGCTAACCCAACTCCACCTTCTATAGCATCACACAAACTCCTCAAAGAAAATAAAAAATCTTACTTCATTATATTTTTTTCAACTAAAAGTTGTCCACAAAACCTCTGCAAAATAATAACACTTCATTCTGTTCAACGAGAAGTAACAAATTTCATTTGGAACCACCAATATCTCACTCATTCTCCCAAAATCCCAAAGTAGGATGGTGAGATATTAAGGAAGATAGGACTACAGAAATAATTTAAAATATCTTAAAGCTTTTATTGATACAATCAATGTAGTATCTATTGAACAAAAAACAGGGAAAAGGATCACTAAATGAAGCAATCATCAACTAACTATCATGATCACATTGAATTGGCTCAACCCGATGTGAAGATAAGGATGATGGATAAGCTTTCTACCCCACCATAAAACCCTTTAATACCTCCTTGATTTTACTTCAATACTAATGAAGAATATATAGATCGCAATCGCAGTTAAAGTATTCATAAAACCAAGTGGGAACAAAAGAAACAGCCAGCAATCAGCAGAGAAGTTATGCTAGAACACTGATGCACAATATACAAAGAGCTTTTTGAAGAACAAACAGTGATTTAAGCTACATTAAAGCTTTTGACAACATATTCAAACTACATTATTGGATGATTTTCAAAACAAATAGTGTCTTTCCAACAGCAGAAGGCAACTTTACGTGTGAAGTCAGTGAACAAGATCAGCAATCATCTTCTAAAAATATATACATCCAAAAATCAGCAAAAGCATCCAAAAGTTCCACAAATTTATCAGGAAGAAATTTCTCCATGCACGTAAATCAACTCAAACAAGAGTAAGAGCTATATACCATCTCCAGATTTATCACCCCTGACTTTACTAGATAAGCCAGTAAAGGTTCTTGTTCCTCCCACTTGCTTTCCACACCGGTTGCTAGCACAGTGAAAAGCAGCAGAACAAAAGCCACAAAATAAAGAACTCCTCTCTTTTCTTGAATCCTCATCTTGCCAATTGTATAGAATACTTTTCATAGCATTAGACCAACAATGAAACAAAAGAAACACCAATGCCCTTTTATTTCTAATTGCCCACTTCCTAGAATAACGTCCAAAGGTCAAACCTTTACAAGATTTTATACCAAACCCAACTCAATATTCTCCCAGAACAGCTTTCCAATGACCCAAACGCTTGACTTTAATCAACAATCTTGATGGCACGGAAAAGCTCGAAAGTAAGTTCAAAACACACTTGAGGAAGAGGCCAAAAAACTGCACAACCCAAAACGGCAGACAGAAAACCAAGAAATGAGATACTCAAAGCACCCAAAAGATGATAAATTTTTGAATCGAAGAAGGGAAATTCCTTAGCTAGGGGGGTTTTTATTGCGTAAGGTTAGATCCAACGGAGAGCGTCAAATATGAAAAAAACACAAATGGGCAGAAATAGCGCGTGAGTTGACCAGGAAAATTATTTCCAAGAAAAGGTAAATGTATTTCTTATGCCAAGGTGTGTGCGAAAGGACAAAGTTTTACCGAATATTTTTAAAACTTTTCTTGTTTCGTTTATTTGTGAGTTTCTAGTACATGGAATTTCCCTTTTTCTTTTTAATTTTATTAAAAGTTTTTGCAATTTTAATTTTCCTAAAGCTAGGTGAGAGAGAGTGAGCAGGACGCGGAGAGGAGCCTTTTCTTGACTCGGGGCTTATTTGTCATTTCGTCACAAGCTTTCATCATGTGTTTTTTTTTTTTTTGCCGGGCGGGGGGGGGGGGTGGGCGGTGCGAGGGGATAATAATATAATGATGCTTTCATGAGGAATGATAATTCACTAATAGCGGATAATAAACGTCCTGTAAATATATTTTTATGAGGGAATGATTTATTACATCTTTCACATCAATATATCATATGTTAATCAATTACAACTAATATTTTCTGGCAAATAATTTTATATTTAATATAAAAAATTATGTTAACAATAAATTATTATCCAAACGTTTGATGGACTCGAAGCCAAAAAATATAGAATCTTGGACCTTAATTCTAACATTATTCCTATATTTTTGGTGTCATTGATATCTCACTATCTTTACATTTTCTTTGGATTGAGATTTATGTTTTCAAACTTCAGGTTCAATGGTAAAATGTTTTCAATCCTCATTCACAGTTTCAAACTTCAAACTTCACTAAATAACAATAATTTGGAGAGATCTCAAAAAATGGATTTTACTCAAAAAAAATTATCTATCACAAATTTGTAATATGCCATCATATTTTGCTATTTTTCAATATTACCAGTAGATTCTTTTAATATATAAAAGATCAGCATGAAGTTTTCGATTGAATCCAATATTTTCAAAATATTAAGATTATAAAAAAATTCTGATTTTAGAAATAAGACAGTTCAAATGCAGAATCACCAAACCATGGTTTTTATTAAAGAAGACTATGATTGCTGGTCAATGGTCATAAGCCTATTACCATGTGTCAACTCACCAAAAACATTATACAAATTGCTTCTCCTAAATTTGACCATGAAGACAGAAATGTATAATATTTATCTATTTTGGGTGGGCAATAACATACCATAGTGAACCCATCACAGTTTCTTTAGAAATATGTGAAATAATAGGAAGTAGGTATCTGTAACAAATAGTGGCTTGGTTCCACTACTGGTGATTGGTGCTGATACCTTTATTTAGAAAAGAATTGAACAAAATACAGATGAGTAAATACATGAACAAGCATCTGCAAATATAAGGGGATGTTTGGTTTTATTTTAGATTGTTTTGAAAAAATTATTTTTGAAAAATATAGGTAGTGGGACTGAGAATGTGTTTGAATATTTTGTTAGGAAAAATAATAGGATATATTTTTATTTTATTGTAATTAGTGGGCATATAGTACAATATAAAATAATTTTAAATATTGTTATGAACGATGATATTTTGACTGAATAAAATTATTCTCCTAAACTGCAAATAACAAACATGTTTTCGTCTTGAGAGAAGGAAAATGAGGGGGAAATGAAACCAAATATTGCAAGTTACTCTCAGCCTTTGCTGTTTTTTTCTCCCAAAACATTAAAATGAAATAGAGATGGAATACATTATCTCATAAAGCACAGGCTTATAATAGTGGTTCCCATACAAGAATCATATTGTTCAAATAAATTCTTAAGTATATTGTGGGATTTGAATTTTTATTTCATTGATGCATAGGACAAATGACCAGCACTACATCATCCAGAGAACACTAGTTTCACTACGATTCTTCTTTCAGACACATACAAGACCATGCTCGTATAGTATTCTCAGTGAGAATCTACACATCTAGTTCACTGGATCATGAGAAAAACATAGGACAAACTTCTTGATTGTATCTTCTTGAATGTAAATCTCTTCCATCACACTGAACTTGAAGTCCAAAAAAGTAACACTAATCTGAATGTCCTTTCCTATGTATAAATGTGTTCAGATGTCCTACTCTGCCAGAAAAATTTCCAAAGACAAGTTCCATGGACATTGATGGCCTCAATCCTAATGAACTTTATTCTTCTTTGCATCTCACGTACCTGGAGGCATTCGGAAAAAGAGAAGTGCTTGCACGAGGCACACGATAAGCTTTTAGCCTGCTAAATCACCGGAGTCCAGTTTGAAGCATGAAACTCCAATGCCTTCTCTCTCATTTTCCAGTTTATGCCCCAGACGATGGGAAAATTGTTTAGAAGTTGCAAATGAATCGAAAACCTTTAGCTGTTTCATTCACTAATTAATGCATTGCATCATGATCTGGGGCTAAGTGAAGGATCCTTTAAATTTCATTAGGCCAGTCATGGGTAGCAGGCTATAGTTTTAAAAGCCAAAAAATGAACATGTTTATACCTCATTCCTAAAGTAGCTTTAGCATTCATATATGGCCATTTTCAAACATCCATCCTGCCTTTTAGATTGAGTTGATATGCAGATGCCGCCAAAAAATGAATCAAAGCATGTTACTTTTCTTGATTTGGTTCAAACTATGTCAAAGATGATGATGATAATTTTTTGGGCTTTATGCTGCAACTTATTCATCTTAATATTCGTTTCACACTTCGTGGCAGGACAAGCCTTATCATTTTGCAAAAAGTTTCACTATCTTGGGACGATACCTGGAAAAACAATAGTAAAATGCTAGCAGAAAAATGGAAGTGTATGAGATTGGCTAAGGCAGTGCGCCTCTCTTGTAGTGTGAGATGACTCATCTGGGCACATCAGCATTATGCATCAACTTATTCTCCAAACTTATCATTCTAAATCTTTCATTGTCTTGTATGAGATCTTTTTACTTGCGCATTCACCTTATATGTCACAATTCATAAAGCATTTGCACTATATATGGGAGAATGTCCTATTAGACATGCTTTCGTGAAAGATACATGAAAATATCGTATAGCAACTGAATAGGATAGGTACTTCACCAGTCAATGGAATAGTTCAAAATCATTATGCTGTGTCAAGGTGTCCCTGCTTAGCTTTTGCCGTGTTACTTGTAGAAGAAAAGGGCCACTAGTTTTCTAAGGATGCGCAAGGAATTTTCTCTATGATTGATCATTTGATCACCACTGCTTCTAAATATGTGGAGGAACATCTAGAAAAGAAATATTCCTTCTTCTTTATAGCCTTTCATAGATTCTTTTTGAATTTGTTCTCTGCTTTTTGTAGGCAACAGCCTAAATATAAAATGTGTTAGCAATCTGCAGCTCTCTTCAACATAGTTATAAGACATCCAAGTTCTGTAACCTTGAATGACCAGTTGCAAACAACTTGAGATTCAATTTGAAGATCAAAATCCCCATAAATGGTGTCATCCATTGAAAGAAGATGGATTTGCAACCTTTATGAGCAAAGAAAATCCAATGATACATAAGATCTTCGGTGCAGGATCGTTCTTCAGTCCACTGTTGTTTGGGAAATTCTTTGATCCTTCGGATGCCTTCCCACTTTGGGAGTTCGATTCAGACGCATTGTTGCCAAATCTCCATAGCTCCAGCCAGCGCAACGTTGATTGGTTCCAAACAGATACTGACTATGTTTTGAAAGCAGAACTCCCTGGTGAGTGTCTTCAGAATATCACCGTTGAATCATATTTTTTCTCAATGTTTTTCTCTTTTTTTCAGAAGAGACTGAATTTCACTTTTAACAATGCTAATTGGTCATATCAGGAATAAGCAATAACTCCATTCAAGTTTGTATTGAAAATGGAAAGATTTTAGAGATTAATGGGCAATGGAGGCAACAAAGAGAGTCCAGGACAAAGGACTGGAAGAGCAGCCATTGGTGGGAGCATGGCTATGTTAGGAGGCTTGAACTGCCTGAGCAAACAGATTGGAGAAAATCAGTGGCTCATGTGAAGAACGACCTTCTTTTAGAGATCAGAATTCCGAAGACTACTGCAGAGTGTGATATACCACCACAAGGAAACTAGGGACAGAAGAAACTGCACTTTGTACAAAACACTAAATCATAAAGAGCAAGGAGAATTCCATTTTTGTCTTCTGTAGCTTTAGATTCTTAGAAGGTAGAGTATATATGACAACCTGTGGAATGCTTAATTATGATGCAGAAAGGAGGAACATGATAGAAAAATGGTTCTTTTGTTAAAAATTGAACATCAAATGTAAAAGTGGTACAAGCATAGAAATAGAAGATAGACTAACCCAATATTTTATCAACCTATGGAAGTGCAAGGTCTTGCCAGGCTAATTTCATCTATTAGATCAGATGCCAAAGGGAAAAAAGAAATGCCTAAAGTTGATTATTTGATCATAGATATGTAATTGTTGGTGAGAACTACCAATAAAATTGGATAATTATATATACCCTTTAACCTATGAGATTAAAGCAATGATCATAACTTGTAGATATCATTTAAAATAAGTAGTATATGATGTTTTATAAGAGAATAATTAAAACAAGAAGTACTACTTCTTTACAAACTCAAACTGAGTAAGTTTTACGTGAAATTAGTTCTATACAAAATTCTATAAAAGTATACAAGTATTAATCATGTATGTGTGAATGAATGAAGGGAGATCTAGCTAATCAACTCTACTAAAGCCAAGAATTATTCCTGAAAATTGTTGCTTCGTGTAAGTTCTTGATGTGAGTATGATACGAGTTTAATTTATCAAAATATGCGACCTTATTTCCTTCTCTATGAACGTGGATGATCAAAGTATCCATATATCTCATATTATTTTTTTATTTTCACAAGCAAATATTGAAATTTCTAGTAACCATACACTGAAAAGGTAATAATATGAATATATGCTTGTAAATAAAGTTCAATTCATAATTTTATAATGCACATATCCTTCACAAGTTCCGAGCCCATTCAAGTGCATATATATCAACATATGTGCTGGCAAATGTGCCAATATAGTCATGATACACAATGAAAATATTGTTAATGTGATCCCCGACTATGCCTCCTACTCCCATTCGTCCTAATGTTTCTTTGTTGCTCCATCCGCATTGAATTTGAACCAACATGTCTGTAGTTTTGTCCGTAGGACTAGTAGTATATTCCTTTGCCGCTCCGATAGAAGGAAAAGAAATGCTATGCTAGTGTGAAGGGAAAGAAATTCAGGAATCAATTGAAATGCTATCGCTACTACCCTAAGGGGTCTTTATTTCGTTGGTTTAAATATGGAATAATTGATATAAAATGTGATAAGTTGTTGGATATTAATTAATTTATTAATAAATATTATGTCTATTTTGTTTAATAGTAAAAATTATATATTAATATAAAATATATATAAATAAATATTTACTTTGTAGAATAAAGGAATGAAATTATAGAAATATGATTAAAATATCCTTAGTGCATTCTTAATTTTTTCCTTTTTCTTCCCCGATCATTCATCTTCTCCTTCTTCCTTGACCCAACAAAGTTCCCCTCGAATTTTTTCTCCTTCCTTTATTATTATTTTTTTCCTGACAAACAGATCTTTTCCTAATGCACATCGGACCAGAGTAATATGGCCAGTTACACAAAATCAACACCTGTACAAATAAACAAACAATTGGCATTTGAACAAAAGAATTTCGTTCTTGACAACAAATGCTGCACAGTGAACAAAATATATTTCTTTTTACTTTCTTCCTTCTTCTCTCAATTTTTGTCCTTTTTCTCTCGTTTCTTTCTTCTTCTCTCATTTGTCCTCTTTTCTTCTTCATGTCTTTTATTTCTTATTTCTTTTTATTTCCCATTTTCTCCTCCCTTCTCCTTGGCCCAACATCTTCGCTGCCGACTGAGTGAACTTCCTTTGTCTCCTTCTTCTGCGTTTTTTTCTCATCAAATTGGGAAGTGTTCTTTCAGCTCGAGCAGCAATTGGGGATAGATTGAGTTTCAAAACGAGCAGTGGACATTTGGGCATGATTTAGGTCTTGAACTTTGTTGGAATTGGATCCCACCCCTTGTGTTCGGATTCAAATTCAGCTAATACTAAGCAGGCTTAAACATTGAAAAGTATGGTGTTGCTGAGCCAATTTGTCAAAGAAATCGAGCATAGAGAGCTGCTATGCCAGTGTGAAAGGGAAAGAAATTCAGAAATCAACTGATGGCCATATTTGAGCAACAAAATTATGATAAGTTGGGTACTCCTCTTATGAGTTCTGACCAAAGTTTTGTTAAAGATCAAAATAACCAGCACAAGATAAGTCAAAGTGTAACACTTCTAAAACTTGCCCTGGAAAGATAAATTAAGGAACCCAGGTAGAAAGAAAAAAAACTTAATCATAAATAATTATTTAACTTAAATATTGTATAATAAAATACACTGCATCAAAAGGGGATGTAGCTCAGATGGTAGAGCGCTCGCTTAGCATGCGAGAGGTACGGGGATCGATACCCCGCATCTCCAATTATAGTGTTTTTCAATCCATTTCGGCTTTTCACCATTTTATGGGCTTTTTGTTATAAGCCCATATCTGTTCCTAAAAACAAGTACCTCTTTCAGGCCCAAACAGCTGGGTATTCTAATTCCATCAACAAATTAACGAATCCAACCCTACCCTTGATTCGCGTGGAGCGGCATTCTGAAATTACTTTTTCTATGTAGGAATTTTAAAAATAGTGTTTGAATACAATAAATAATAATAATAAATATACGTGTAATTAAAAAGATATCTTGGTTTCATTATCATCATAAATTCTTAAGGTTTCTAGGTTTGTAACTCAAACTTAGAACAAAATAAATCTAGTTTGAATATAATTTATAAACTCATATAATATTTTACTTAAACTGCAAAACGAACAAGAGAGTACATAAATAAATGGAACTATTTTAATTAATCAACTTTTAATTAGTGGGAAAATAATAAACTTTAATTTCATTGATTATTGCAGGCCCTTACATATTTTAACCTAAGATTTTCAAGTTGAACAAATGGCTTATTGATGATGGCCGGCCCTCACATATTTTAACCAAAGGTTTTCCAGTTGAACAAATAGCGATATGAATATATAGATAATTTTTAAAAAAAGAACAAATAATTACACTCAAAATATATATTAAGTTTGTCGGATGACCTAATTAAACCTCTACAATATTTAAATTAAATCGAGTTTGGAAAAAAGAATTAAAGCTCAAATGAGAACTAATAAGGAAGGATATGAAAAGTTTCACTATAGTGCTTTGGATATTTATAGGATATGGATCTCATATGGAACATTTGGTTTAAGAGAGGTGTCGTCAATCTAAAATATATCCTGAATGCTTGACATGACAAAATTAATGACTGTGAGGTCAAGTCGACCCAAACCACCCAAACCATACGAACAAATCAGGTCATGATTCGAATAAAAAGTGCGCTAATCTTTATTTGTTGTGTAAATACAATTGTGGTTTGGGGACAAAATAAGCAATTTACACATATAGACATCATATTCTTATATTTTCCCTTAACTACTATATTTTGTTTCTTTATTTTTCTTTATTTTTCCAGTATGTTAATGAACATCAAAACTTAAATATAAATCACATTCATTTTTTTTTTTAATAGAAATGTGTTAGAATTGATCAAAATGAAGGACAATAATAATAACAATTGTGGAAGTCATTCACTCTGCAAAATCCTCTTTTTTTCTTTATTTTTAAACAAGACCTCAAATAATAACTAGTGTTTTTTACCTACAAAAGGCAAGCAGTGAACATCAACAAAAAGAAACCCAGTCACTTATTAGGTACAGATGATTTGATCCATTTTGAGTTGGAAAGTTACAAAAACAGTCTTTTTCATTACAAGTTCAGAATAATATATACATTACATACCACACAAAAACTACTTCTCGTGCACCGCTTCACTATTTTTCACCTCAATTTTCCAAAGGAAAAGTAAAGTGAAATTCTTGCCACTCACAAGATGCAATTGATATTTATTTTTTATAATTTAACTATCCCCGCTTGACTTGACTAATTATAAGAATAAACGACATTCTCCTTGATTCGTCCATCGATAAAAAATAATACGATCGCGATTTATATACACTCAAAATTGATATTCGATACAATAACTCTTATTGAGACACAATAGCATATCCCTTATGGGGTTTAAAGGCTCGCCAACAATTCGTCCACAAGCTAAAGATTCACCCACTAGTAAGCACATTCACATTGAGCCATTATAACAATCAATGATTCGAACCTAACAATCCTTCAAGATATGACTTAAACACTTTACTACTGTCCTATTTCAAGTAAGGAAGGACACAATTGATTTGTTTATATGCAAGTGAGATTTACTACTATCTGAAAGACTACAAATTGAAATTGCATTCACTGTTTTTATAAACTAAATTGACTTTTGTGTTAATTATCCCTCAAGTCGGTTGGATAGTTCAATCATAGGTTCATTAGTTTAGTAAAAATTAATTATATTTTTTATTATATTATATAAAATAATAAAATAATAAATTAATTAAAATATACATTTAAAAAAATTTAAATTTCAAATTTCTGTATACATATAACTAAATAATACATTAAAATTTTCTTAAAATAAAAAAAAGTGCCAATTTTTTTTATCAATTTTATCCGATTTTGGCTTATTTTCAATTATTTATATTCAAACAAACCAAACCAACTTGAATCAATTGAACTGATAAGTCTGATCTAATTTTAAAAATACTTATTACTTTATTAATGTAAAAATCATTTATTAGTCTCAACTAAAAGTGATATGTAATTTAGTTAAAAATTATATATTATGTCGGGCAATCTTAATCTTAAGAGAAAATGTGAGCTCAATTTGTTACTATGTCTAAGAAAGTTATTTATTACATTAAAATTGTTAGTAACCTGATCGAAATCACCAGTTCGTAAAGTTCAATTTAACTAGTAAAAATTGAAACCTGATAGCCCTGTGATAATTACTTTGAACACATATATGGTTATGTTTTTTATTTTTGAAAAAAAATATAACAGGAAAGAAGCCAAAAGAAATAGGGAGACAACAGGGCAGAGAAGGTCCGAACAATTTGAAAAAATATAATCAAGTCGCAGGGTCAAAACGGTCAAGTCGTATTTACAACGAATCTATGTTAAAAATACCGCCAGATTCCATTTCAAAAAAATTTCAAAATCTAACCCCTCACTCTCTCTCTCTTTCTCTCTCTCTCTGCAAACGCTCGTCTCTAGCCAGTTCTACAAACCCTAACCCTAACCCTAATCAACCTTCACATTCTCCCCTTAATTACCCAATTTAATCCATGATAGACAAGTCAGAACAATTCCAAGCTCAAAAAAATAAAAAAATAAAACAATAAAAAATAGTGTCAAATCTTTTATTTTTTTTATTTTCAATTTTCTGGTAGTAATAGATTAGGGATAAATAAATGATATTTTTTCGCTGTCTGTAATTCTACAGTTCCATCAACTTTGTGTTGTGCTGTTCTCTGATTCCTGCAATTCCAAGCAACGGTTGTCATACAAAATATTGGCTTTAGCTTCGATTGCAATAAACCACGGTCCCACCAACAAAATTTTGAAAGCCCTGCTTTTCTCTCTCACTAACTTCACTCTCTCTCTCTACCTCTACATACACACGCTCTTCTTTCACATGGCTTCCAGGAACCAGAACAAGCCTCCTTCTAGTCCTTCACATGTGAGTACCTCTTTCACTAATAAATCTCTTGCAATTATTTAATTTCCGACGAGTCTGTGGATTTTTTAATGTTTTATTGTTTACTGCGTTTAGATGTGTTTATGCATGGGGCTCTTCTGTGTTAGGGCACCTTAGGGGTTGATTGTGCCTTCTGAAAATCCCACATGTTTTTGTTGAATTCTACAATAAATACTGTAGGTATGTTTTGAGAAGATAATTTGCCGATTGGTTTTTATGAAATTACTTTTCCTTTTTAATTGGGGAGCTATGGCAGATATGTTTTCTCAGTTGTTTTGGGGATGTAAGTTCTGATATTTCTGTTTTTTCTTTTTTTTTTTTTGTTTTGTTGGGGTTCTGCTGGTTTCTGCAGAGTAAGTATAGCGTCGATGAGGTTTCAGTAGATAAGAGGCGACGGATTGGAAACACAAAAATGCCACCCAACACTGGGACAAGAATGCAAACCCGGCAAGCATTTTCAGTAGTAAATGGGGGCCAAGATCTACCTCCGATCAGTGGGCCGCCAAGCAATTCCGGTTCTGACTCTGGAGTAATTGAGTTCACCAAGGAGGATGTAGAGGCTTTACTCAATGAGAAGTTGAGAATTAAGAACAAATTTAACTACAAGGTATGTTGGAGTGCAATTCTGCTTTCAAATGTTCTTTTTTGGCATAGATCCTTATGGGCTTGGCCGTTCAGTAATTTGGTTAACTGTGAACGAGTTTCAAGCTGTTGAAGTTTCAATCAGACTATTTGAGTTGGGATACTTCTTTTTTTCTGCAGGAAAAAAGTGAACAAATGGCTGAGTGCATAAAAAGGCTTAAGCAATGTATCAAGTGGTTCCAACAGCTCGAAGGAAATTATGTCACAGAGCAGGAGAAACTAAAGAATTTGTTGGAATTAGCAGAAAAGAGATCCAATGATATGAGTAAGAGTGGTTCTTTATTTAGTTGGCAGTGCTCGGGTTTTTGATGAAGCATGTTCTGGTTAGCAATGTGTGAATTTTTTTTATCATGTGATTTCTTTCAGAGTTGTTGATGAAAGCAAAGGAAGATGAACTGAATTCAATTATAATGGAGTTGAGAAAAAATTTGGAGGCACTGCAAGAAAAGTTTGCTAAAGAGGAACTAGATAAATTGGTATGAGGCCCATGACACATGAAATGTTGCATTATGGTTTTCAGTAGCTACTATCTTCTGCACTGTGAAGAACTAACTGTCAAAAACAGGAAGCATTGGACTCTTTGGCAAGAGAGAAAGACTCTAGACTTGCCGCAGAGAGAGTGCAAGCTTCCATCTCGGAAGAGCTGAAGCGAACTCAACAAGACAATGCTAGTGGCATCCAGAAGGTTTTGTTGAGAATTCATATATCAAAAGCATGTTTCCCAGCATTTCTGCTAAATGCCCCATCCTAAGTTTTGTTATTTTGGGCTTTGTTTGCCTTCTGCAGATACAGTCACTTAATGATATGTACAAGAGGTTACAGGAGTATAACACAAGCTTACAACAGTATAATAGTAGACTCCAGTCAGAACTTCATGCAACAAATGAGACACTGAAGCGTGTTGAGAAAGAGAAGGCGGCAGTTGTGGAAAACCTAAGTACTTTGAGGGGCCACTATACTTCTCTGCAAGAGCAGCTTACATCCTCAAGAGTAAGTTTTTTGTTTCACTTTCTGACCTTTGTGCGTGGGTCTTAGCATATTTCTTACAAAACAACAAGCTTGCTTTAAACAGTATTGAACATCTTGAAATTATTCTAAGTTTGGGGTTGAGATTTGGTATTTTAAGGAGCCGAGCTTAAATTATTTTGTATGTTAGTAATAATTTATGTTTCTTAGTTTATTTAGTTGATCTCATGCCTAGCTTGTAAATTTATTGAACTTTAAGTGTTGTTCAAACTTGGTTGGTTAAGTTAAATACATTGTTAAACTAGATTATATGTGATGATGTAAGTTATTTCTTCTTGCATTATTGTTTAACATGACCTTATATTTTTCATGTATTTGCTTAAGACATATGCTGGATGCTATTTGCCATTATGCTGATACATTTTCCACCTATTCATAAATATGCTTATTAATGCTTGATCTTAAAAGGCATTGCAAGATGAGGCTATGAAACAAAAGGAAGCACTAGGTAGTGAAGTTACATGCTTGAGAGGTGATTTGCAACAAGTAAGAGATGATCGTGATCGGCAGTTGTTACAAGTCCAGGCTCTATCAGCTGAAGTAGTAAAATACAAAGAATGCACTGGAAAATCCATTGCTGAGTTAGATAGTCTGACTACAAAAACAAATGAGCTAGAGGTTGTTTTTTAAATACCTGCACCTTGATAAACAATCTGGAATGCATTTTTAACAGCTTTTATGTTTTTTGCCAGTCAACATGCTTGTCTCAAAGTGAGCAAATAAGACGATTACAAGAGCAGCTGGCTTTTGCAGAAAAGAAATTGAAGGTTTTTGATCTGGCATTTTGATTTCTGTTGATGCTTTGGTTATCTTTGATGTGTTCATATCAACAGAAATACCACTACTGGATTTAGAACTTGTTAACTTTAAAGTCTGAGTGCAAGTATTTGCTTTTTATTTTTTGTTTGTCATTCTGTTAGCTGTCCGATATGTCGGCAATGGAGACAAGATCTGAGTTTGAGGAACAAAAGACATTTATTCTTGAGTTACAGAATCGTCTGGCTGATGCAGAATTAAAAATTGTAGAAGGAGAGAAACTTCGCAAGAAATTGCATAACACTATCCTGGTACCAATTTTTGCACACAAGGGCTATTAAATGTATTTAATCATTTGTTTGAATTTCTATTGGAATTGGTCTGTCCTTCTAAGTTTCTATAGGAATCTTTCTTCAGTGAGATTATTTTACTGATAATCATTTGTTGTTAACACAGGAGTTGAAAGGGAATATCCGCGTCTTTTGTAGAGTGAGGCCCCTTTTGTCTGATGATGGGGTTGGAATCGATGCAAAAGTTGTCTCCTTCCCAACATCAATGGAAGCACTGGGTCGAGGCATTGATTTGACACAAAACGGTGAGCCTACTCGTTAAAGAGTCAGAAACTAACGTGTTCTTTTGATACTAATAACTTTTTTTTTCCAATTTTTTCCCCTAATTTATAATTCCTCATCAGGACAAAAGCTTTCTTTCACTTTCGACAAAGTGTTTTTGCCTGATGCCTCCCAGGAAGATGTTTTTGTGGAGATATCACAGCTTGTCCAGAGCGCTCTTGATGGTTATAAGGTGATAAATTGCCAACAGAACTCCATTATCTTTAATTCATTCTTTCATATGCAGACCTCTGATATTCAGACTACGTAAGTTCAGGTTGATGATAGTGATTTGTAAAGAACTCCATAAGAAGAATCTGCAACTTTTGCCTGCTGATGAACTTCATTTTTTTCATATCTGCACTGCTTGTTGATTGTTAATATCTCAAACCGTTACTAAATATATGAAAACATGATTAGCAGACCAATTATATTTTGAATTGCTTGGTTGCTATTTTCAGGACAAAATTTCTTTACATCATGAAGAACTGTTTCTTGAGGTTACAGATGAATAGTTGGTTTGAAAAACTGAGCACAAACTATATCGATCTGGCTTCACTTTAATTGGGTAAATTGTTAGAAGTAACATGTGCTCATTGGCAAACTGCATTAATCAGACTGCACTTTTATATCAGGTTTGCATCTTCGCTTATGGACAAACAGGTTCTGGTAAGACATATACCATGATGGGCAAGCCAGGACCACCTGATCAGAAAGGTTTGATTCCAAGATCACTGGAGCAGGTATTTGAGACAAGGCAAATTCTTCAAGCCCAAGGATGGAAGTATGAAATGCAGGTGCACAGCGGACGTTGTCTCTTGTTTACATAAGTTGTTTTTGGCTTAAAATTAATTACCGTTATCAACTTTTCAGGTTTCAATGCTTGAAATATATAATGAAACAATCCGTGATCTATTAGCACCAAACAGATCAGGCTTTGATGCATCACGAGCAGAAACTGGCGGAAAGCAATATGCTATCAAACACGACGCAAATGGAAACACTCACGTTTCTGATCTTACTATTGTGGATGTTCGGAGTAGCAAGGAGGTTTCCTATCTCCTAGACCGGGCAGCACAGAGCAGGTAGTCAAAGTACATGTATCATTCACCCCTTTATTTTATGACATAAGAATGAGCCTTGTTGTTTTGGAAGTAATTTTTGCAGTATATTAAGTTGTTTTAACACCCTCATTGTCTAGTCAGTTTTGACTTTTATTTACTCTCATGGAGGAATGGTTGGACAAATTGTAATAATTTGATTGAAAGTTTAGAATGCAAATAACTGCCAGAGTTTAACTCTTTGCTTTACCCACTAAGTGTTCATCCGAGATTGATCTTTTCTTTTCTTATGACCTTCATTTGTAGGTCTGTAGGCAAGACTCAAATGAATGAACAGTCTTCAAGGAGCCATTTTGTCTTCACAATGCGAATAATGGGTTTTAACGAGGTATTGCTATTTAGCTAGCCTTGTTTTAAGCTTTGTCCTGTTGTGATTCCGACTTTCTCATGGTTTGCAAATTAATGCTGGAAAATACTGTGTTGTGTTATTAGAGCACTGACCAACAAGTACAAGGTGTTCTGAATCTAATTGACCTTGCTGGTAGTGAGCGTTTATCTAAGAGTGGGTCTACAGGGGATCGGTTGAAAGAAACTCAGGTATCAGAACGAGAACTATCTTCATTATTCTTGAAGAAAACTTATTTTTTGTCCTGACTTGTTCATTTTTCAACGAGCATTACTCAGGCCATCAATAAGAGTTTATCATCACTAAGTGATGTCATATTTGCCTTGGCCAAGAAGGAGGAGCATGTGCCTTATAGGAACTCCAAGCTAACCTATCTTCTCCAGGTAATTTGTTCAACCACATTGCTTGGTGAACATGTTTTGTGAAAAGCATGCGTATACTCAAGTTTTAGAGGATTTCCTGGAGCATTCACCTAATTATGAGGATTTCCCTTTCTTATACTTTCCTTCTGAATTAAATAACTAAAGTTATCTAGGACTTACTGGCATTAACATCCAGCTATTGCGAGAGTAACAGTAGAAACCACCAAAGTTAAAGTATTTCTGGTCGACACTTTTTACTCTTTTTCTTTCCTTTTAATGCTAAGTTAGATGAGAAAAAGTTCCTTTTTGACGTTTAAGTTATTTAAGACCTGGTGAAGTTTAGGCCTATAACTATCTAAACTTGGATTGCGTACTAGTTGCACTGTTGCTTTATCTGCATTGCCTGATCAGTGCTCTCAAAACTCACTCTCTTTTTGTTTTCTTTGTTTTTCAGCCTTGCTTAGGTGGAGATTCGAAGACTTTGATGTTTGTCAACGTGTCTCCAGATCCTTCATCCGTGGGTGAATCACTTTGTTCACTGCGGTTTGCAGCAAGGGTGAACGCTTGTGAGATTGGCGTCCCAAGGCGCCAAACCAACCTAAGATCTTCAGACTCTCGTCTGAGCATTGGCTGATTTTTTGATGGAATAATTATTCTAGATTTAGGAAAGTGTGTCATCTGTATCTCGTGGCATTTTATTTGTAACCGATAACAAAAGGCATTTCTAACCGAATTTTGTAATTTGTATAGTGGAAAAAGTATACTGGATTTGTATCAGTTTGTACCACAGGGCTTCATCCCTTCTATCATTGAATTGTAATAATTATGAAGATTCTCTGTATTGATGATATTAAATTGCTCCTTAGAAATTTTTTAGCCAACCTCTCTCAACAAGCCTCAACATACTGTTTCTTGTATATGTTTCCAAAATGTGATTGCTTTTCAAGATCAAATCAAACTGTTAAATAATATGAGGTTAATCACCCCTCTTGTAAAACTGCTCCTATTTGTAATGTAGACTAAAGAGTACAGAAGACTGAATCATTCTAAAATACAGTTAATGCATAGTAATATTGCTGTGGTAAATGCTTGTTTATGCCATCCGATTCATGACCTCTTCCAGAACTGTTGTCGTAGCTTGATAACATGACTCTGTCTGAGGAAGATTCTGCTTTTTCACTGCATCTTCAAGCTGTCAAAATATAAAGATCATTAGTTGAAATCCAACTCTTGTTTCTAGTTTCTATACCATGCTTTTAAGTTTGAAGAGACAAATCATGATGTTATGCCAATTGTACTACCTTTTCAACGCTGTCAAACAAGCGATTGGCAAGGTCGGTCAGTGACTTCTTATCATCTACTGGTGCTGCTGAAATTACTTCATCAAAATCAAAGTACATGAATGTGGACTTGAGACGCAGGTACCTCCTAACGTAATTCCATGCATCTTGTTGTGCTATCAAATCCCCCATTGCTATGAGATCAAAAGCATATTTTTTCAACCTGTGCATTCTCCCTTTAGTCCCAATATTTGCAATGTAGATTCCTTTCTTGATAAAAGAACGAGTTCCCGTCTCTTCATTGTTAATCTCTACATCAGAAAAGAATAACATGTACACAAAATTAACTTTTTTTGAATAGCAGAAACACCTGAAATGAAGGAAGTATTGTATATAATCAACTTCTACTTGGAGCATACTGTTGTTAGCATATGGTACTGGTAAAGGGCCTGTGAGCCAAAATCCATTGTCTTCTGCGACTGAGTTTCCAATGCTGGCATTCCCAAAGAGTGCAATCGAGGCAAGTCCTATTGCAAGTCTTCTTGTAGCCTGAACCGGGCTGTCTTGAACTTCATCCTTCTTCTTGTCAAGAAAGCATGTAACTCTAGCCCTTTTTCGAATCTTGTCTACGACACGAAGCTTGGGAGTGACAGGCAGGGCTTCAAATATGCCATTCAAATTAGCTGTAGTTGCCATAATTGTTTTCAACCAAAGAAAGTGTTCACCAACAGGGTGTAGGTTATGCACAGGTTCTTGCAATATCCATTTGAAGAGTGCTGGCTGCTACTGTCCACCAAAACTATATCCTTACTGAGGGATAAACTTGTCATTTCCTCAAAACTACAGTTTACAAAAAGTAACCAAGAAAATTCCAAATTTCTGGAGGCCTACATGTGGGTCTTCTGGAACTCATGTTTGTCAAATTTGGTGGCTCTAAAAGCTAACCCAATCCTCCATGTGAAACTGGAGGTATAATGAAAATTCAGTGGAACACATCCACATCATTGCATTCATAAAGTGAAACTTTTTTGACTACGTATTTGTATTTTTTACTTCATTCGTGCAGGTTAACAAATTGTGGAATTTATGTTAATGATTCATTAGGGGACACCAGCGTTTGAAGTCACCAAGCATGCTTTATGTTTAAAAATATCATCTCTAATAGACCTTATATAGATCAGTTTCTACTGAGGATTGCATGATCTCCTTGTAATTACTATGAAGAACGAATAAAAAAGCAATTCCCTTTTTCATTTATTAGCTGGTGAAATGCCTTAGGACTGAAAATGGTTCCCGTTCACTGCCCTATGACACTAGTCTTGCTAAAGGAATGTTAAAGAAACGCCAACTCGGGGACACCCAATTCCTCTACAACATCGAATTCCAAGGCAGGGGCGGTACTGGATAGTGAGTAGGTGGCAGGAGTGGTAACAGAGTAGCCATGAAACCATTTTTTGAAGAACTGGCCTTAAGCCACCTGGATAGTTTGTTTCTGCTGGTGCTTATACACGATGTTTAAGGTAATCCATTGCTAAATATGGCACCGCCAAGACTATCTATGACTATTTGTTACCTTACATATGGTAGAGATTTTCAGAAAAGTAGTGTTCTGAGTTTGATGAATTTGATTAATTAGAAGGTGGGATCAAAGATGGAGATTAAGGCATTTGCACACTTACAAACTTAATGGTGCTCATCCAGATGAAGTAACAAAGTGGGTTGGAGGGTTAATCAACTAGTATTGTGGAATATTATGTTAATTATATTTGTACTGAAAATTGTCTTGGCTTTCAGACATTTTATGATGAAATGAAACAATTGCTCGACAAGCTGAATCAGTCTGCACCTAAAGTGAGTCTGAAACAGCAAGGAATCCCACAAAATAGCAATCATTCAAATAATCAAATGAAATCAATGTTAAATCTCGTGTGGATGACAGGTGAAAATGCTTTGTCAACTCAAGTTGCAAAATATTCTAATGGCACAAAGTGACTTCAAAACACATATCCCTTTCTGCAGTTGCAACTTTGCTATCAAGTAGTAGAATTGCTTCATCAGTTAAACTTCTTAGCTTTTTATTACTAGAATCTGGGCGATGCGTCAGATATGCATCAACTTGCACGTCTGTTCTTGAAAAACAAAACCAGATCAGTCAGTGTAAGTTCTTGAAACTGAAGTACTCAAGACTCTCCATTACAAAAGGTAAATAATCTGGTTGGAACTCTAAATTATCATGCTCAAAGGGTCAGAAAGAAAGCAGGGCTCAAAGGTTACTTTTGAAACTAAGCATTTACAAAAAATCCAAAGTACGACTGAGAGATTGTGACCTCCCAGATAAAGGAATAATGTGATATCATCTTGTAACAGCTGACTGCACCATCTATAACATAATTCTTGCTTAGTGGCTCTGCTTATTTCCCCTACTCCCACCGAATCTGAGGTATTTGAGAATTATAAATTCTGCTTAATGCTGATTGCTGACAAAAATAAGTTTTAGTAAGAATCATTTGCATAATAATTCACCTCAAATAGTTTAATACTATGGAGTATTATTCCCTTCTCTTTTCTTGTTTCTCTCATTTTCTTTGTTTGATCAATGGTGCAAACCGAATATAGCCATCATAAAACCAAGTGCCCAATAAATAAAAATCCATGTAGAGGATGAGGAAAGAAAAGAATAAACATCTTTTCATAAACAATTCTGGTGTAAATTTAATGCAGAATCTCATAATTCTCAGGCCTCAATCTTTTTTAACTTGAGATAAACGTCATTAAATATGAAATGTGGAAGTTAAATATTGAATTCTTTTGAAGAAGTTAGATTTGTAGTTCGACTGCTACAACTTTAATACTTTCTTCTCAGATTATAAAATATTATAATTATTTATTATTATAATTATTTATTATCATATGAGAATCATGTACACAGTCATAATTCCTACTTCGCTACTCTAATTGGCATAAATGTTTTGCAAAGAAATAACATTTTAATTAGTTTGATAAGTAGTGGGTGGACCACAAGTAGTAGGCATTTTTTCTGAAGATTTTTAACACCACTCGTCTTCAATCCTTTTTCTCATCATTATTCACCAATGGCAACTTGACATGTCAGCTTTCTCTTGACATCATTATCCACGTGCCTCAGCTCAAATTTGAAAAAGCCTCTCAAAGATGATACGTAGATCAAACAAACCAAATATGCCCATCTCTTTCCCCTATTTGACCTTTTAGCTCCATATGATAATCTTTAATATCATTTTGTTGTTTGCTTTTATGACCCAAAATTTAATTTATTGTCTTTTTTTTTAATTATAGTAAACAAAATCTGTATTGAGAATATTCATATATGACGTGAAAATGTGACTGTAATTTTTAAAAATAATTAAGGTAACAAATAAAAAATTTTATTATGAAAAAAGATATATGGACTCTACGCCGTTGATCTTTCTAAAATTTTTATTTAATTTTTCATTTAAGTTTCAACGGTGAATTCATTACCGTAGAATGATTTCACAAAAAAATATATAACAAAAATCAGTTTGCATATGAAAAATTAAACAGGTTATTGATATATCTAAGAAGTGATATTTTTTTAAGAAAATTTGGCACCAAAAATAATTTAGTAAATTTGTTGCTAAATTTCTTTTTTTTTTTAAAAAAAAAAATCTTATATATCTTAAGTAAATTAAACAAACTTTAATTTTTTTATTTCCAACTTTGTGATAATTCAATATTCTCGAGTTCAATTAAATTGATTCTGGTAATCCTAATTCCACTTAAAAAGTGATTGAGGACCTGACTCAATTCACCTAATGGCTCAACATTGAATGCACTGACTTTGAAAAAGCAAGCGGCTGGTCAAGTTGATTTGAGCGTATAAACGAAATAAATCAAATTGAATATATTATTATTTAATTTTTTATTAAATTTAAAAATTATAATCATATTTAGTATATTTATTAATTAAATTAAATTTAAATAAATTTAAATTGAATTTAATATAATTCAAACTTAATAATTTAATTTTTGCACATATTTTAAAATTTAAGTAAAATATATCTAAACTTAATTTACATATTTTACAATACAAGTTGAAACAAACTTTTATCATATTCCACCATTATAACAATGCGTCACATCGTGGCGTGTTTTTGTGGGGAATCTTTTTATTTAATTATTTATTCTTTTCCCTACAAATTCCCATTTGCATCAAATAATTTTCTCTAAATAATGACAAAAAGTATTTAAAAAAAAAAATACGCACCTTTAGAATTGCCTTTTGCCCTTTCAACTCACGTGAAAACCAATTTTCTCCCCCAAATTTTCATTTTCCCCAAAACGCCCAAATCCAAATCCCCTTCCACCAAATCATTGTCCTTTTCATTGAATTTCTTCCGACGCCGGTTAACAGTTTCTCTTTTTCCGGCGTCTCATCACAAATGGTTTCACCAGAGAACACGAATTGGCTGTACGATTACGGGATTGAAGATATCCCTGTTCCCGATGGCAATTTTTCTGCTCCAAATTCTGGGGTTTCTTGGCCCATGCAAGCCTTGAATGGATCATCGAATGTCAGGTAGTGTTTTCAATTCTCTTTTACTGCAATTTTGCCATTTTTTTGTTATTCATTAGCTTTCGGCTTTTCTCAGCTTTTGATGAGTTCGTATTTTCAATTGGCATGTTAATTTTTTTATTTTTATTTTTGCTATTTGTTCTTGTGCTTTAAATATTCTCTGATTTTATGGGTTTTTGTTATTTCATTCGAGCTAATTTATGGTTATTGTGGGATTCATTTTGGAGCTTCTGTTAGTTTTTGTGATACGCTAACTTGTTCATGATTTTCTTACGTTCTGTGGTTAATGAAACTTCTATTTATTTGTTTGTCTTTTGAAAATCACAGACATTATCTCCATTTTGAGGATTTTTTTGTTTATTTTTTATTTTTATTTTGACCTTTTGTTCTGGTGTTTGAGGTTTATTTCTCCAATTTTAGCTGGACTCTGGCTGGGAATTATGAGAAATTTTTAAATCTTGTTCATGCATTTTTTTATGTACTCAGCTATTGATAGGGTAGTTTGTTGCATTTTCTGGTTATGATTTAGGTTTCCCGTATGGAGGATAATTTAGAGATGATAATAGTTACTTTATTGGACTGCACTTTTCTTTATTTTCACATGTTGGGTTAGTCTTTGACTTGTGAGGTTTAGGGCATATATATCATTGTGAGGACAACATCACCAGGGTTCCCCATCATGCTAGGCGAAGTTGATAAGGTTCTGCCAAGCATATGCACTTCATGCAGCATGCCATTCTGTCTTAGTGGTGATGACTAAATATATTCTGGATAAGGATTGCCATGTGGAGAATAATAACTTGTAAAATCTGTATTGATTTTCCTTTTCTTTCTGCTGTTGAATGTAATTAAATCATGTCGCACAAGTCTAGCTATGTTGGTGCAGTGAAATATAATCTCACTGTGACTTGAGGTGCATGGTTCACTCAGCTATGATCTTGTTCATAAGATGAAAGAGAGTCAATCGTTTCTGAACTTATTTAAGTTTGTGTGGGTGGATAGTCCATATAATTTCTGAGATCCGGTGACAGGGTAATACACTTTTGAATATGTGTTTGAAATCAGTTTGGACAGAGAACTGACAGACTTTCGAGTACCTAATAAGGTGCAAGCTCTAGCGGTGTTGTTTGTTCTGATCTAATACTGAAGAAGTTGCAATTGATATGTTGGGTATCATTCTTAGTCATTTCAACTTTGTTTTGACAAGTTGCAAGATTCCTTTTGGAATATTGTTCATATCCTGTCTCTGTCTCTGTCTCTGTCTTGTCTGTGTCTCTCACTCTTTCTTCTTTTCTCTTTCTTGTTTCACATAAGCAAATATCAATTAATCACACTCATTTGTTTGTTTTTCTTTTGGTGTTTTTATCTACTGATAGTGTGGAAATTGATGGATCATTTGGGGAATCAGATCTGCAGAAGGAAACTGGCTCAAAAAAGCGGTAAAGAAGCTTTAGTTTTAACTGTATATTTGATGCAATTAATTAGTTGATTGATTGGTCTGATTGGTAAGGATAACTATTTTTCAATCAATGGTTGGAAGTAAATAGCACTCTGCTTAAAATGCATCTATTTTTTTGTCAAGAATGGGGATAATGAGTGGGGCTCCATCTCCTTTATTGTGCATTTCCCCTGGGTTTCTGCTTAGTCATTTTTGCAATTTAAATTTACATAAAAGGGAGAAGCCACTTAAAATGCAACTTAACAATTAATTACTGGGAGTCCACTGGCTACATATGTTAGTATTGGAAAAGCTTCATACTCTCTTTAATCAATCCTTCATTCTTGCAAATAACACGGCATCTCACATATTTATGTTCTTCACAGTATTAGAACTGAACCATGTGGTCCATCAAGCTCCAAAGCGTGCAGGGAGAAACAACGGAGGGATAGGCTAAATGACAAGTAATTGTGTTCTCTGCTTGTTTGACTTTGCTGGTTCTCCCTCTTTCTCCTTACCTCAAGTAACTGCTTCGGCTTGTTCTTTAGGTTTCTGGAATTGGGTGCTCTTCTTGAGCCCGGCAGGCCTCCCAAATCAGATAAGGCTGCTATTTTGGTCGATGCTGTTCGTATGGTAACTCAGCTAAGAGGTGAAGCTCAGAAGCTCAAGGACTCAAATTTGAATCTCCAGGAGAAGATTAAAGAGCTGAAGGTAATTTTTTTCTATAACTTTTGTGTCTGATATCTTGGGTGGAATATGATTCCTGCTGGTTTCGGAAACGTGGTCCTTTAGAAGGAAGTTACTGTCTTTGCTTTGTGTATTTTACACTTTGTTTAGTTTGCTGTAAATGGTTCATAGACCTAAGGCAACGGCTGAATTATGCTACTCTTGTGCTTTGCTAATATTTATAGACTGAGAAGAATGAGCTTCGTGATGAGAAGCAAAGGTTAAAGGCTGAGAAGGAGAAGCTCGAGCAGCAGCTAAAGACCATGAATGCCCCTCAGCCTGGCTTTTTACCTGCTCCTCCTGCCATTCCTGCTGCATTTGCTGCTCAAAGCCAAGCTGCAGGCAACAAATTGGTGCCTATTATCAGTTACCCTGGGGTCGCCATGTGGCAGTTCATGCCGCCAGCGGCTGTTGATACATCTCAAGACCATGTACTGCGCCCACCAGTTGCCTAAGTTGGCAGCTAAATCTTGGGTCTGGTTTCCGTTGTGGTCCAGTTACATTATTTGTCAATGCTCATGACTGTATTAGTTTTTGCTCGACTGTCTAACTTGGATCTGGTGAATTATGGAGACCAGTTGTGATTGTTGAACTTTAATCTAGTTTATTCTGGTTTTTACATGTAAATTTTTATAGGTTTGGTTTTCATAGTTGTTTCCGCAGTAGATGCTTCTCCTTGTGTAGGCTATGTCTTGCAGCTTCCCCATGGACTGCGGGCATTGTGGTGGAACTTGATTTTCCAAGCTGGGGGCAGCATTTCAATTTTCTAGGAGATGAGATTTCTGCAGTGCCATCAATTTTAACCTCTGGTTTTCGGAATTTCCATCCACTTCATGTTTCCACGTAATGAAAGGGTCTAACAGCAATGTCTTCTGGGTGTGTTGTATCTCTATTTGTAATTTGAACAAACTCAGTGACTTCATCTTGCAACATGGACTGAACAAAAACTTGAACGCATTGGGTAAAGACTTAACCAGTAGCTACTTTTTTATTGACCAAGTGAACCTGACTACAAATGAATGAGTAATCTGCCAAGTGCTCCCAACCAAATTTGAATTCTATCTTCCCAGGTTTCTTGAGGCTCATATTTTTCCATGCTCTCTTTCCTTCTCTTTTTTACGACATGCTGCGAGTTGCAACCCCATACCTTGCTTCTTGGCTAACAAAATGGCTTCTTTTTCACCATTATAACTGTCAAAAGGGTTTACATACTCCTAAGGATTCCTGTCCTGACAATCAATTCAAAACCTTCTTTCAACTGCACACCAACGACAACTTTGTCATTGTCTTTTTTATTCACTACACAACATCAACAGAAGCACTACTTATCCATTGATTACCCCCCTTTTTATTTATTTATTTATAAAGATCTGTTGATTACCTTACATTAATAAAAACCCCTGCCTAAAATGAGAGTCTCATACTGATTTACTAATGGGACATTGATCGAAAACGGGCTCTAAGCTAAGTTCAAGATGTATGAAGAGATATTGACTCAAAACAGACTCAATAAATTAAGTTTAAGAGTACATTTAAATTATGACCAAAACGAAGACAAGATTCGATAAACCAAGTTTATGAGATTCATATAAATACACAAGATTGTGCTATAATTCTTAAACTAAGTCCACTAAAATTTTAAGGTCCAAACTCACGAAAACTTTTAAATCAATAATATAAATATCTTAAACTTTTGTTACTAAAAGGTACGCAAATAATTATATGTAAAACTACCTCTATCTGATTTGAGCGTCGGAGGGATTTTTCCAAACTTGTTCAAGAACTTCCTCTGGAGCTGACTTGAGTACTTGTCTTTCCAAACTTCTTGTGGAACTAAGTTGAGTACTTACTTTGGAATTAATTTGAGCATTGAAGGTCTTCCAAATAGAACTTGCTTGCGTACTTGTTCTAAAATTGACTTGACTATTGAAAGTAGATCCGACCACAGTTCAAGAACTGTCAGTTTACAGTTCGGGAATTCCCGACCCTTAATCGTAAACGGCATTGCCAGTTCCAGTTTTGACTCTTGAATTTTTTCTTAATTTTGAAAATTTTTGAACTTAAATTTTAAAAAAATATTATTAATTTTTAAACTTAAATTTTAAAAAAATATTGTTAATTTTTGAATTTAATGAAAAAAAATTCACTTTCAATAAAAAATTTACACTTTTTTTTCAATATTAGCTAAAATTTAAATTATATAATTAAAAATAATTTTAAAAATAAAAAAAAATCTTGAACTTAAATTGAAAATAAAAAAAATAAAATATAAAAAATAATTTATTAAAATAATTGAAATAATATAGAATATAGAATATAAATATAAAATATTGAAAGTTGAAAATGTAAAAATATGAACAAAAATGAAGAGAGTGATATATTTATAGAAAAAAATACAAAAAAAAAAAAGGATTGAAACCGTGAGTTCTACGGTCCGAACCACTGGCTCGACAGGTTGGGTACCAGCCCTTGGGGACCGTCAATTCATGATTAATGATTTTTGATTCGTTAACCATAGGCGAGTCCGATTTCAACTTGGCTGTGATCACCTGTAATGGAAAGGTCTACCAAACTTGCTCTGGTACTTGTACTGATTCGATCGTTGGAAATTTTTTGCCGATCTCCCTAAACTATTGAATTGATTTGAACTCCCGAGAATTTTAATCTGGCCTAACGATTTTTCATGTATATTCGCGGGCACCTTGATAACTTTTTTTTTGTAATATAAATATGACTTTCCGTGGTACAAATACGCCGGCGTTGGTTTCGAAAGAAGAGTGATAAACATCATTCTTCAATTTAAGATCTAACTTTCTTCGACTCTGGAGAAACCCCTTGACAACCCAAGAATCGCCGGAAAGCTCAAGAAACCGAAGACAACCCATATATCGGGGTCGAAATTCCTGTCATCGAGTACTCGCCCTCTACTCGACTTCACTCTACATATTGGCTTTTGAAGTCTTTGGGAGCATGCCCATCAAAAGAAATGGCCCACAAATCAAGATACTTATTTTATGGCCAAGCCAAGAGCTTAACAGAAGCTGTCATCAGGGCCTTTGGATGTTCTTCCCCGGAACGTTGATATGTCATCGTTTTGCAGTAAGGATATCAGGATTGTGAATTCTGCTGATGTGGCCGTGCTTTCAGCACCAGAGGATTCACGATTGGCAGTTATTAAGTGATTTAGTGACAGTTTGTCCAAAGCCTGCGTTGATTTTCAACCCCAAATGGGGCATTGAGGAGATCAATTTTGGTGAGCTGAGTGGTTTTGTGGGCTACTTTGAGGTGGTTTATTTGTTTATGGGCTTGGAGTTCTGAGGAATCTTGAGTAATAAGAGGAAAGGTGTGTTCTTTAAGTGTGTGAGGGAGGGGGTTTTGAGTGGTGACAAATGGAACATTTTGGTTGAAGAAGAAAGTGAAATTGAGAGTAGTCAAGGTTTGAAGCATGCACATCCATCACTGAAGTCGAGAATGTCTTGTACAATTCGACGGCTATAAAATCCTGCAGTAAAGAACTCTGCAAAGTTCTTGAAAGATTTGGTCTCTACTGTGTTCTTGAAAGATTTGGTCTCTACTGTAACTGGTAAAATGGTATTGTGAAATTGAGAGTTGTTGCTGATATACAATCTTGTTTTCTTTAGATATGAGAATTTTAATTTCTTTTACTGGAAAAATCAACGAGATATGATGAATTGAGTGGTTGATTGATTGATATACATTCTGTCTCTTCTCTTACTTGTCTTCAGTTTTTTGGATTTCCAGGTATTCTAAATATTTCACTTCTAGGGAGATAAATATTGTTCTATATCAATGTGCTATTAAATGTGAAAATTGCCAACGTTAGAGAACATGACTCTTCCATTATTGCTTGTTCCAACATCTGAAACTTACCTTGCTCTCTTATTTAGATTAGTTAATGGTCCATTTGAGTATGGTAAAACATTAGATTGCATGTAAGAGCTATAAGTAGTTATGTTTAGTACTTATTTTTGAATAAACCTAATTATACAATACAATAGGAACAATTGTGTTGAATGAAAACATGACATGTGACCAGATGTAGCATGTTTTGTTGGATAAAGATTTAGCGTCCACATTAGACATGGAAACAAGTGCATCTCTCTGCCCCTGGGGGAAAACCCTTATTCATTTAAAATATTAGATGAAATGATGAGGCTAACTTGAATCATTTAGAAATAAACCAATTGGGCTCTTGTTTCGCTTCCTGTTTCCTTCAGTCTTTAACTCCATCTATATATCCATTTATCACTTTCTCAGCTAAAGCCCGGGGACTGGGTCCTGTTCCATTAGATATTGCTCTAATGGATTTTGTTATCTGCACATGAAGGTTTTACTGAAGGATCTGCCAGATTGACATGTCTGCTATAATGGATTTCTAGTATGAAGAATTTTGGACTGTGGCAGAAAGTAATAAGAAATGCAGTCCACTTAAAGTACATAGTTTTTTATGCTTATGGTAGGATGTTGGAGGACTTCTATGTGACAATCTAATTCATTATAGGTTGATAATCTGGCTAAACATCATATGTACTCTTTAACAGTTGGTACTCATAACTCATCGGACGAAATTCTGACACCAAGACCAATGGAAAAGTACTACGGCATGTTCTCAGCATTTTCTTCGTTGACATGTTGTCAACACTTTACAGTTAACTACATGATAGGATTTATTTGTTGTCTGAGATGTCATAACTTAGATTTGATGATACCACAGACAATAAACTCTGTATCATGCATTTCTTTCTCCGTTTCCCTTATTACATTTATGCGTGAAGTCCTTCTGCATTAATACTCACCGGGCGGAACCACGTAATGATAAAAGAAATCAGGGTTTTGACTTGGATTTGCATCAAGGATGCAAAATGAATTAATTAATCCTTTTGAATATATGACAAAAATTGAACAAACTGTGATGTATTTAAGAGAACAAAGGAAGAGTTCCCAAAATTTGAAGCCTGTGGCTATTATCATCTCTGTACATAGATTCCTATAATTTGAAGCAGAACTTTCCATGTGTGTCCTCCTGCTCTCTCAATTGCTAGTATAAAGATGGTAAAAATGTTTCGTCAATGAATGTTTTCTAAGATGCTCTTATGTGACAGCTCTTTATGAATCTATCAGAGAAGTCAACATACTTCGTCCATAGAGGCCGCAGCTGTGGAAATGCTATATCCAGCCAAGGCTTTGCTCGACCATTAAAATGGATGACACCAGCACTTTCAGCATCTGCAATGGTTGTGTTATCCTGGTACCCTAGTCCTAGCATGTGCCAGAAGGGATTAATAATGTGGACATGACCATGGAAAGCTATTAGACCTGGTGGTAAGGTTCCCAGCTGCCATAAACTTAGGTCTGACTTCAGATTCTGCAATGGGAAAAAAGGCACCATTAGAGAATCTATGGATGTTCAATCTTATCCTTTGTCAATTAATATTTATTGAGCATTCATAGGGATCTAAAATTTTAAAAACATGTTATCCTGCATTTTGACAATTGCTAACAGCTGCACCTCTTAACGTAATCAGAAGGTTACCTCTTCGAGCCAGAAATGGTATGTCTGGCTTATATTTGTTCTCCTCCAAGCTTCTAGATCAAATATGTTCATGCCATAGGCCCATGCACATTCATTAGGATCAAAGTTGTTTGCGATCAGAGGATGAGAAAAGTTCAGATAGCTTTTGAACCTCTTCGACATCACAAATTTGTCCTCTCCTCTACATGTTTCCACGGCTCCATTGACTTTTCCATTCATGTCAATGTCCCACAGAGGTGAAAGGTCAGTTTGAACCACAATGTCGTCATCCAGGAACACTACTTTGTTGAGACTTGGAAACAACTACAATAAATTGCACACAGTTAAGACTAAAATTTTCAAGAATGTTAGGCAAAGCTATTTGACATTGAGACTGACCTCAGGCAGATGTATACGAATGTGATTCATCACTGAATTATACTTGGGGCTCAGTGCCTGCAACTTTGCAGCAATAATATATGGTTTTTCTGTGTTATTTGCCACAATAGCTGATGACCCTCCCCTAAACTGTGAGCGAACCTTTTGGTCTTTCTCCATGGCTTCCAAGACGGGGACCTTCCCCTTTGTGAACCAATCAAAATGGTGCAATGCTTTAACCTCAATGATTGCAGGTGTTAAAGGATGGAGCGAGAACCATGCCTGCATTGGATGATAGGTCTTTCTATCTGTTATTATATGGAGGACAACCTTTTCAGGGTGCAATGAGTTGTGAACAAGTGATGACGCAACAACAGCGGCGGCAAGGACATTGTCAGAGGCAAGGACAAAGTGAAAGAACGAGTTATCAACAAGGGCAGGGACTAATTCTGCTGAGGGGAGCTGGAGGCGGGCGTTTGCATTTGTAGAGTGCTCATTTGCTAGTTTTAGAGTAAGGCAGTGCAGCTGTTTAGGTATGCTACTTGATGCCACATGCCGATACAGGTATTCCTGGATTTTTGCAGTTCGTGTCCTCTGTTCAAGGAGTGTAACCTGTAAGAAAGAGAGAGACCAGTCATTTGACAGCAGCAATTATGAAGCTTGAAGCCACTAAAATTTCAGATTTTCTCACATTGCTCTCTTACAATCCAAAAAAAGGATGTGTTGCTGATTGGCTTTGTCACCCTTGGACTAGCTCCAATCTGCTTTCATTTGCTAATTTAAGCTTATCTGCTCGTGGTGTGGATCTAATTATGTATTCCTGAGTTTTCGTTTTCGATGAGGGATAGTGATAACCATGCTTTTATTCCTTTCCTATGGTTTGACTATCATGAGAACTAATAATGGAAGGATCTAAGGATGGCGACGCAATCCCTTCTAACTTGTTAGAGTTGGTAGTTCATTACTTTATTTAGTTTTCCCATATTAGATTGTTATGCGTGTGAGTGCATGCAAGACATGAATTACGTTTTATCAGACACTGATGCAGAGTATGATGAATATTTTTTGACATGAATGATTATCAGAAGAAGTTGATTCATAATACCATAGCTTTGAGCTTGATAGCAAAGGTCTTGGCATCAGGTCGTTCATCCTTCATTTCTGCAATAAAATCTTCCATAGTTTGAGGAATTTCTGGCCCTACTTGAACTTCACTTTGATTAACAGGTTCTTCCAGTACTTGATACATCACCTCAGGAACCTGACAGGAACCATGTAACTTTTTATTCTCATACATTCTGCTGAGACATTTACATGGAAAAACTAAGAGACTATATTGGCAGCATGGATTTGAGAACTTGAATTGGTAATTGATTTCTTAGTTCAAATTTTAAGTCTCCAACTCCATTCTGCCAAATGCAACTTAATCAGATCTGACATTTATGGAAGCATATTGACAAAAAGTAGGGTTCAGGAGATTACAGTTGGTTCAAGTCTTCTCCCCAAGATTCTTGGTCCTAATTTTTTCCCCAAGCAACCTACATTGGATCAGAAACAGGATTCTTTCAGCGATCAAGTATTATCTGCAACTGGTAGATTGTGAATTATGGCAAAAAGTTTAGCAGCTACTACTTGAATTGCAATAAAATCAATGATTATTTGCATGATCTGCATGCATATCATACAAGTAAGCATAATTAACTTGTACTGTACAAATAAATTTTAAGGTAATTAATTACCTTTATGAATAACCCAAACCACAAGAGATATCGTATATTTTAATTATGGACCCCCTTCGTTTGAACAATATTAATGGACAAACGGGTATCAGGATTTAATAGTAAAACAAGAGAATTTGCTGGATAATAGGAATACTCGGTTATTAATTTTTTCATACCCTCTGGCGAATGCAGCTAAAATTAATGATGAACATCTATATGCCTGTGTGCGTGCATGTGTCATGTCCAAACAAACAACATAACATACCTACAGTTGAACATTTGGTTTCTCCATCAATGGTATCAACAGCAGTCAACACGAACACGAAGCGAAGAAGGAACGTGAAGAACAAAAGAGAGTAGAAAACCATGCGGTACGACAATCTTCTGGAGCCAATCTTCACTTTGATAAACTCCCTAACACCTTTTGCCGGCAACACAGTGACATGCCTCAAGCTCGGCGATATATGCAGCTGCATTTTCAACTGTTTCTTTTTTCCTTCCCAAAAGTAGAAAAAAGGAAAAAAAAAACACCCAAAATGAAATCACAAACACTAGAATGCAGCCAAGAAAGTGAACCCCAAATGTAAGAAAAAGAAATGCTGTAAAAGGAAGGTCCTGAGGGTGTTTAAGGTTGCTGTCACTCACCTAACCTTGCTTAGTATGGAGGTTAGTAGGTATGTAGAGGTTTTTGTTTTTCTTTTTTGGCTACAGGGAGAGTATTATTTTGCCAGAGAAGAAGTTTGTTTGAGAGAAAGAGATTGGAGACTGAGAAGGGATGGTGTTTTTCCTGGTTGGCTTGGTATTGAAGAAGGGAAGTTGGAAAAACTTGTATATTTATAAATTGAAGAGAGAGAGAGAGAGAGAGAGAGAGAGAGAGAGAGAGAGAGAGAGAGAGTTATGGTTTGGTGTTGCTTCACTTTGCCTCCACATGAAGTATATTTGAACAATCCTGGGCTGTTTGGGCTTCTGATATAACAGAGTATCTAAATGGAAAATGACTTCTTCATGTTTTTCTTTCTTGTTTTTTTTTTTTTTTTTGACAAAAACAATTATAAAGATTGGACTGTTGAATCCATGATATCCCAGATGTATGATCGTTTTATTAAGTATTTTATTTTTTACCAAATGAAATATTTGAACAAAATACATACATGTACACTTAATGCAAATATCAATAAGTTTGGACAGTTGTTTTTCACGAGGGTAATTGATCAGATGGTGGGGTTGGACTTTGGGTTGGTGGCTTGTTGGGTTTGATGTGTATCCTCTATGGTGCTAATCAAGAATTCGTCTCTTCTTCTGGGTTTACTGTGTGATCTAATCATTCCCTTAATCATACATGAAAAAGGTATATTCTTGATTAGTTTTTTTAGTAGAATTTGTTTTAAATGGATTCTGAATTTGAATTTCATTGCTATAAATTTGATTACTTGTGATCCTATTCAATGATAATGTTACATCATATAAGAAATCTGGACTGTAGAAAATTAATGTGAAGTCCTATTTTAGTGTTTGATTCGTGTATACAAAACTATAAAATGGAATCTATACCCACTTATAGTGTGCATTGACAAAAATGCTCCTTAAATGTTACTAATTTATTTTTAGTCATAAGTAGTTAAAGATCTGTAAAACTAATACTATCAATTGATTGATACTTGTTGTATAGTGTGTGTATGTATGAATTTTCTTCATGTTTTTTTTTCTTTATCTTTTATTTTTAGTTTTAAAGTACAGGAAATTTCACCAGGGCAATTGCAGAGATTGTTGGGGGTTGGTGGGCTGTGGAGTTCGGCTTTCATCTTTGGGTCTGGGGTGGGATGTAAATATACAAATATTCCATGTGTTTTCACCCAATTTATAATGCATTATAAAGACAATAATTTTAAAATTAAAAATTATTTTGGTACTTCAGTCTTGTTATAAATATCGAATTGACATTTGAACTTTTACACATGTTTTAAGTTATATCCGAGTTCAGCCATAAATATTAAATTCATAATCCATTTAATTTTTACTTTTTACTTATTAGAATGGCACCCTTTTTTAATCTATTCACTTCTAATTCTCCTTTCTATTTTACATAATATTTCATATTATTTAATACTACTACATTGATAATATATATTTGAGATTATCTAATAATATACTTCAATATAAGTAAGATATAAAAAAAGGTATTACAAAACAAAAGAGGGAGAAATCACAATATAATTGACGGAACAATAATTTTGAAACTAAATGTATGCTATGAGATTCACAATATGATTTTTTAAATATTTATTTAGATGTTAAAGGTGATGTTTTTGATGCAATAAAATAATATTGTTTTTTTTTTTTTGTCTTTTCATATCCCAAATAAAAAAAAGTCTGGAAAGAATAATAAATAAATATTTCTCTTATTATTTCTACGTTTTTCCAATTTAAACTTTTAAAAATCAAATATCTTAATTTCAAAACTACCGCCTACTATCTATGTGTATTTTGATTTTGTTGATTAATTATGAATATTTAAATTTTCTGTTGATATGGTTGTTTATTAATCAATTTTTTATTTACATTATCATAAGATAGAATTTATTACAATTAATTTTATATATAGTGAGAAATTAAAGATAATTAAAAATAAATTAAAGTTTAAAGTATATACCAACATTATAAAAAGTTCTAGATAATTTTTTTTTTTTTTATTAAGCTCGTCCAATACATACCAATTTGATATTTATGACAAAACTCAAATATCAATTAGTGCATCATAAAAATTTATGTATCACATTAAGATAAATGACAAAACTTGGGTACTAAAATGAATGTTATTCTAACTTTTAATAAAATCCTAATTATTTTAATATGTTATCATTAAATATGTTTTATTTAGCATCAAAGTTATAGTAATTAACCTTATCATTTTTATTCTTTTCTACTGAAACTTTATCCTTCTTTAAAACCTAAAATTCTAGTATGACTACGATAAATGGTGAGACAATTAGAGAAAATATTATAGATATATAATTGTGCAAACAATCAACTTTAAACGATCCTAACTCTGTTGTGTGAAATTTTATATGCCAATGACATATAATTAGAAAGTTCTATAAGTTTAATTCTATATAATCTAAGGTTAATCCCATTTCATTTTTGTAGGCTTGCTTTATATCACTTTATCCCATAAAACTTTATCGATTATATTATTTTAACTTTTGTACTCTAAATTATATCATGGTCGAATTGCCCTTAGTTCAATTGACTTTGTATTAATATTCCAATTATATTTGGATAATAATAAATATGTATTTCTATTTTAATAATTTTTTCAACACAGTTAATTAACACTTGACATAAAATTTATTTATAACTTTGTTGAACTAAAATTTTAATTACTATTTTTTAATTGAATATAATTTTTTTTTCAAATTACTATATAGTAGAATATATATTTTATTAACAAATATATTTTACTTATAAATTTTTTACTCATCACAAATCTATAACATGCAATATATTTCTAAACTCGTAAAATATTAGCAAGAAATTTCTCATTGTTAATTGAGTTACATTAATTTAATAAAAATTATGTTAAATAAAAAAAACCATTATAGTTACTTATAATTTTTTTTATTCATCATAAATCTAAAAAAATGTAATATATTTATCTAACATTTTATTAAAAATCTAAATACGAGTGGATAAGTTTTTCATTGTAAATCGAATTAATATAAATTATGTTAAATTAAAAAAATCAACCATTAAAATTTAGATACAATAAAATTCCAAATGAATATACTTTTAAGTGCTAATTAATCAAGTTAAAAAAATTATTAGAATATAAATACAAATCTATTAATATAAAATCAATTAAATACTAAAAATAATGGGTAAGGAAAACTCTTATCTTTTGTTAGCAAGGGGCACATGATGTACTTAAAAGTAAAATGATATAAGGAGGATACATTGATACAATTAACTGATTTAAAATACAAAGAGCAAAATGATACCAAATGAGTACATGATGATAAAGGGAAATTAACTCTTATCATAATATTCAAAAGATTATAAAGAGAGAATTTCAACCACCAACTTTTTAAAAAAGGATTTAAAATTTAAAAAGGAATTTCTTGTTATATTCAAAATATGCCGCTTAAAAACTATGATCAGACATATAATAGGTGTATGTAATATTATTAATAGTATGTAATCATTAATTCTTTCTGATTTAGTAACCTTATCATTTTAATGTAAATTCATATTTCTTTCAATCTAGAATTATCATAGGAATAAATTAATTGGTAAGAAAATCAGCAGAGAATATCATAAATCGACAATTTTGCAAAATAATCAACTTTTGAAGACCGTAACTTTTCTTTCGCAAAGTCCTCTATGTACTCATAAGAGGTTAATTGCAAGCTTTTGAAGAAAAGTTTGAGATACGAAAAGAAACTTAATATTCAAACTACACCAGTTAAGAATTGATAAAATCTGATCATGCCCTCTCTTTTGGATATTAATAGTTATTAATTAGGACTAATAGGCATATCAGAAAATTTAAAAACCTTTTTGAAGATATTCATACTCATAAAAAAAAATAAAAAAAATGCAATACTAGAAGTAGATTGGAGATAACTTTTATATGTTGGCCAGGGTTGACTTTAAAGTCATAAATAAGATGCAAAGGCAAGACTGAGTATAAAGAAGTCATTTTAAAGAAAAACTTGGGCTTTTTCAACCACCTCCCAAAAATTAGGGAGGTTCTTGTAATTTTTTAAACAAAGAGATGTTAATTACTATAATTATTAGCTTTGGGGTGTCAGTTTAACTGCAACTTACTTGCAAGCGAATATCATTGTTAAAAAATGAGTTTCTACCATTGAAAATAATGATGGGAAAGACTTTTAACAGTTTCAATGAGTTTCTATCATTGTAAAAAAAATGAGTTTCTACCATTGAAAATAATGAGGGGAAAGACCAACAGTTAACTTCATCATCTTGATCGCCAAGAAGAGAAGAGCCTTTGTAACTCATATTGAGACGTGGGAAGAATGAAACATTAGGACCACGGATTGAGTCGCTGATATTTTCTAATTTCTACACACAAATTGGATCCACAGAAGTTAACATCCACCATTCCTGAAATAGCTGAATACTAGAAAACTCTATCCATCCGTTCATCCTATTCCTCAACCCACATTTCTCTGCCAAAACTCAGGGACAAGGGGGAAAATCAAGTTCCAAAAATAAGACTACTCTCAAAAGCTCTATCAAACCATCCCCATAAACACTGAATACACATACTAGGCAAGCAAAGCTTACAAAACTACTCATCTACTCATAATATTTATCATCAAAGTCCAACAGCATTTGTCACCACGAATATAATAATGCTTATAACAGAATTTTAGACCAGGAAACCTTTTAAGTTATTTTACCTTTAACCAAACTCCTCGCCTCTGCAAATTGATGTTCCATTTTGAGTCCATCTCTGTCACGTGCATATATATAGAAGTTGGCTCACCCTCACAGAGTCGTCTCTAGTATTTACATATACTCGAGCCGAATGTTGTTATCTATTGGGGAATCATTAGTAATTTCAGTGGACAACCATAAACGTCCAGCTGCCTTGTTTCGTTAGCGCAATTTTTCGGTTCATTTACTACAGTGCCACCATAGGCTACGGAGTTCGTGAGAACCTGAACTGCTCCTGCAGGCAAGCTTGCCATCCCCGGAGACATCAGACCCCTGACACTCAAACTGCCCATTATTATCGCCATTCACACCACAAAATCCTGAAAAGCAGAAAATGGTGATTATAGTTACAGTTTCACCAACAAAATTCAAAATTAGAAATTAGAAACTACAACCAAAAGATGAAAGAAACCATATCAAGATATCAAAGCAAGTCCTTGTACAAGATGTTTCATGGCGAATTGTATGCATTTCTAACTATTTATATTTATTCCCCCAGATCTGTGCAGAACCATCTGAACACACCTCCCAGTTGAAATTTGGGAGCTTGAAGACAATCAAAAATTGGAACCAAGTCTTTTTACCTTGCTTCGAGCATACGGATGGAAATTTCTCACCCCACAAGCACCTTCTTCCATATCACAGACATCATTCAGCATTGATGGAAAACATATCTGCCAAAATATAGTAACAAAACAAGGATTTCAGTCATAAAAAAGATTTCATAACATACACAAAAACTACATCGACTTCTCAGCAATCATGAAATATCTCTGATTTAGCCACAGTGGATTTGTGTTTTGATGCATTTGAAGCTATGCTTTAGATATTTACACATGATTCTTTTCTTCAGTAGAAATCTTCTCTTTCGTGGTTGTGTCCAGCACATCCACAAATACATTATTTTCCTGCTTTGTTCTTTCAGGACATACTTTACTGCTATTTGAAGTTCCATTTTCTCCATACATGTCAAAATATTATTTTCCGGCTGCTTGCGATTTTTCTTTTTAACAAATATACCACTTCTGGATTGTCTCCACCATTAATCTTGCATCACAGTCGTGACCGGATTCACAAGTGGCAGTTACTCCAGGCAAAGCCATCATACAATTAAAACCAGGAGAAATACGCAGAGCATATTGTATTCCACAACCAGAAGGAAAGAAAACAAGCAGGCAATAGTTTTTCTTCGAAGAACTGTTATCTGCACACATTTCATTGCCTTTGCAGTTGTGGAAGGGTGATTACCAGAGAGACAACGCATCCGCCCAGTTGCAGCTGCTGCAGCACCACTTACTGTGTTTCTCCAACCTTATGTCCTTTCCTTATTCTGCTTATAACAGAAAGGGCCAGATGCACAGATACTCTGTTGAGTCAGCACATGTAATCCTGAAATTGGTGATCCATGAACTTCATGCTTTGCCACCGAGCTGGATCCACCGTTTCTGGCACTACGGCAAGCATCTGGTTCCTCCCCCCACCCCTGGAGAAACAGCAAAAAGGTGGCTTGTCCCTCTTGATGAACTGATCATAATCCATTGGCTATCGCTGCTAAAAACTATGTCCTGTATAACATGTTAAAGCATTACCAAACATTAATTGTTATTCACCTATAAAAGCATCCAAGTCAAGAAAGAAACAAAATCGTTATTTTACATATTTGTGAAACCACGTTGCAGCCTGTAAAGATGGACATAAGATGGTCCCGGAGCAGCACCAGACGAGCCTCCAGAAAGTCTAGGCATTACTCGAAAAACATTTATGTTGTCACGAACTTCATGCTTTGCCACCGAGCTGGATCCACCGTTTCTGGCACTATGGCAAGCATTCCCCCCCCCCCTCCCGGGAGAAACAGCAAAAAGGTGGCTTGTCCCTCTTGATGAACTGATCATAATCCATTGGCTATCACTGCTAAAAACTATGTCCTGTATAACATGTTAAAGCATTTCCAAACATTAATTGTTATTCACCTATAAAGGCGTCCAAGTCAAGAAAGAAACAAAATCATTATTTTACATATTTGTGAAACCACGTTGTAGCCTGTAAAGATGGACATAAGATGGTACCGGAGCAGCACCAGACGAGCCTCCAGAAAGTCTAGGCATTACTCGAAAAACATTTATGTTGAGACCCTGAACTGAAGCTGTAACTAAGAGGGTACCACTGGGATCAAGCACAACAACAAATGGAACTTTTATGTGCCTAAACTGCGCAATCACAGTTGCTGACAATGCCTCTGACGATGACCTGATAGATAAATTATGGACCAAATAAGCTCAACGATATCAAACTAAAATCTACAAGCATCTCGCACTCGCATGAATGGAACTGGGCCATCATGCCTGGAGACTAGGTTGTGCACTTTGTCGGCTACTTCAACTCCCAGACCCGAAACCCATGACTGTACCCCAGCAAGAGAACCTGCCGTGTGACGCCTCCTTCAAGTTCTAATTTGTCAAACCCACCCCAGGAGAACCTTGAATTGAAAGTAGGCATACATAATTGAATTGGCTTAACAAAACAGATATCAGATACATAATTCTGAAATGCACAGAAACTACTAAAAAGATGCTAGCAAACCATTTAAGTTGCATTAACTAAATCATTCCTACGTGATATTCAAAACTCGGAGGGCAGGCTAAAAGGTTCAAGCCAGAATAGCACATTTTATGATGCAATGTGGTGATAACACTGACAAAAAGTCACTTGCAATCACCTGAAATGGTAATTTTAAACTCTCACTATAAACACTAAATAAGCTCAAACAGAAGCTCTCACCTAACACCTGAAACAGAACTCAATCTGGTTGCTGATCTGGCTTTTGATAAAACATGATTTTTAATTTCAATTAAAATGACTATTACATCATCAAGTAAAATGAGTGCCTACTATTAAGAAAATAATGGTCATTGTGCAGGAAAATGAACACCTTCAACCCAAGTAAACAAGGGGCAATATGCAGAGAGTGCATGCAAGCATATTTTTCAGATCTTCAAACCTTTAAGGTCATTTGCAACTTGTACTTGCAGTGCAAAGCCTAGTTGCACAGTCACATTTATGAATTTACTTGATTTTCCGAAAGTATAATACTAATATTTAGTTCTGTATTTATTTTTTATCTCAAAGTTTCAAGTTTTTCCAATGTTTCTGTTGAGATGTGGGACTAATGAAGGTATACGAATACACATTGATGATTGATCATGAGTGTGAATGGCTCTAAGCATAGGACTAGGGATTGATTAACTATCTTGCAAAATGTCTGGAAAATAAGGGAGAGGGTAAAGGCTGTGAGGGTGGCCATGCGGTTCATTTCTAATTTCTCCACAAATTGGATCCACAAAAATAATTTAGTCACAGAAGTTAATATTCACCATTCATAAAATAACTGATACTAGAATAAAATTGAGTTAATTAAAATTATATTTCTAAATACCTTCTTTATGCCGTTCACATTTGTATATAAAATAATCGGGCCCCAAAAACTTAAAACTGTCTAAGCGGCCAAAGTATAAAAACAACTGAAAATGCCTATCCTGATGATCGCAATATGACTCATGCTGCGATACTTACCGTAGCATAAAATTATGTCAGTTGCGTTACTTGTGACTATACGGCAGCAACTGGATTTTGTCTACAGTGAATACTCATGCATACCTGATCATGATAATTTCACCAATGAATGCTCACATCCGGAGTTGGAAACTCAAACTGACCGCAACCACATCGTACCATTTATTTTTGTGTCTTTCACACCCACCTATTCCAGGAAACTTCCAGGAGTGATCAATTCAGCTAAGAAACATTTATTAATACATTGCTACAGGCAAATTCTTTAACGAAAAGGAGATCAGCGTCAATTTCATCTGGGGACAACATGGTGACACAAAACCTAAGAAGCACAAACTTACCCGAGTGTTGCTAACCATAGTACAGCCTGAGTTACACTGGCCCAGTACCAGCAACCTTCCAGAGAAGATGAACAAGTCGAAAGAAAAAGGACCTTAACCCTAGGATCTACCTTCTATGCCTGCTTTAAGCATTTATCTTTTTTGACCATAACCCAGAAAAGTGAAAAGACTAAAGTCAGGTACCGAAACTGTCATAATTCTAGTAACATGATCAAGTTTATGGACAGTCACACACTCGCTTCATTTGCAGTTTTCCTAAATCTTGATTTGTCAGCCTTCTAAGACACTTATGCGTAACATTCAATATTGAAACACGATGCTATTATTTACATATTGGAGCTTATTATTCAATCTAATGATCTATCATCTGAGCTTTTCTTTACAATGTCACAGAACAGAAATTCAACACCACAGTATGCACACTTCCATGCGACATCCATAGCCTCTAGTTCTCGCTCCTCTATATTGGACTTCCGAAGACCCTCCTGGAGAACAAAAGAGTAGCTTCACATGTAGAAAGACGCAAAACATCAAACACTACTCAACTGGGATGCACTTCCAGCCAAAGAGATATAAGTGCCTACACCACAAAAGCACCAGGGGCCTCGGTCAAGGGGAGGCGCCGTGCAAGGGCTGCCAATCACTCGTCCTTGATCCACATTTCTCATATTAACTCTAAAAATATGGGTGTAAGGAAGAAATCATATCCCAATTACATTAACTCTCCAAAGTTCTACCAAGCTTTAACTGGTCTTCCAGTGAATACACATAGCTTGCAAGGAATCTTACAATTACACTTAGTTTTCGTTAACAATGTCGACCAGCAACCGTTGTTTTCCATTATAAGCATTACAAGCATAAAATCTTGTTTGTAGTTAATGTACCACCAAGGCATATGTCTTCTACTTGGCATACAAATTTAAAACCAAATATTCTTTGTTCAATCCACTAAAAACTATTTATGATCACGATAATAATAATAATAATAATAATAATAACAATAAAAAACCAAGAGAAAGCACCATGAATATATATTTTCAGACCAGGACCTTTAAGGAATTAGCTTTACTCCAACTCGTCACCCTCCACCATTTCTGTTATCTCCCTCACAAGTTTCTCTAGTGATTACAATCTCAAGTTGAGTATTCACCATTGAGGTGTTTTTAGTATTTAAAAAGCCCTCGATTGTTTCAGGAACACTGACCATCCTCCCCTGTTCGGTTAGTGCAAATATTCATTTCCTACAGTGCCACCATTGCCTACGAAGTCAAGGGAACCAGAACTGCCCCTGCAGGCAAGATTGCCATCCCCAGAGACGTCAGACCCCTGTCCCTCAATTGCCAATTGTTGTCGTTATTCAAAACAGAAATCTTGAATGAAGAGAAACAGATGATTACTTTGCTCACAAACGAAAAATGGAATTAAAATTACAAATTACAAAAAAAAAAAAGAAAAGAGAAGAAAAGAAAACCGTTTCCTTGCAACAAGGGGAAAAAGGTAAAAAAAGAGACCGGACAGAGTGCGGAGCAAGGGCATTGGCACTGCATTGAAAACAGGAAGGCGAAGGCTACTGTCGAACTGTAAAAAGTGGATGGTACATTAGGCCAGGGCAATTTCCTACCCTATCTGTCTCAAGACTTGGAAGGGGAACTACTGCAGAGTCTGGAAGAAATAGGAAGAATGTACTCAGTCTTACATCCACGGAATGAACAAGGGCAGAACCTTCAGATCCTAAAACCACTTAGTGGACATTTATCAAGACATCAATTCCATCTTTCCACTATCCCCAAAAACCATATCAGAAAATAAAAGGAAATCTGTCTTCAGTAGCTGAAGCGCACAAAGCAAGCCAAAAGCCAATTTCATGGCAAACATTATCCGTGTCCAAGTATAAGCAAATAGTATAATTTATTCACACATATTCTTGTAGAACCATCTGAAGGCACCCAATAGATTTTAGGACGGAGGAAGTATATAATAAGCAATGGCTATAAAAGATTCCCGATCCTATATAATTCTATATAGTAAAAATGCAATCAAGTTTTCTTTTGTGAAAGGAACATGGCTTGAAATCTAGCTTTAAATCAGGTGGCTATAGCGCATGCCATGTCATCTAAAATAGACATATATGAAAATAAACAAAACAATATAGTGACACTTCGAAGCAAAAAAAAGGCGGCCTCTTTATAAAGGCATTAACACCTTGCAAGATATATAACACTAAAAATTACTCAATAAAAAAAGAAAATATGAAAATATCCTTGTCCGCACAGTTGTAAGAAAATGATAAAGAACACAATTGGGTTATGGACTACAGAGATAAAAGATACCTGCACCATCAAAGCACATGAGGGGTCTCTCTATTCAAGCCGAGAGATCTAATATTGAAGCCGAGCGAGGCTGCAAAGACACATCCTCATCCCACATTCTCTCCTAAAACTCCAGAAACACGAGTTTACGGAAAAATTGGATTATAATAATAGACCACTCTCCAAAGTTCTACCAAATGTCAACTGGTCTTCCAGCCCTATAAACGTTGAATACACATAGCACGAAAGCAAGCTTAAATTAAACATAATACTCATAAACAATGTGGAGCAGCAATTGTCGCTGGGTTTCCATCATAAACACAAGCATAAAATCTTGTTTGTAGTTACTGTACCACCCAGGCATACGGTATACAAATTTAAACTAATATATCCATTCTCCAACTGAAAATTATACACAACGACAAAAAACAGAAAAAGCACAATGAATATATAATACATCTAACAGGATTTTTAGACCAGGACCTTGAAGGAGTTACCTTCAGTCAAACTCTCTGCAAATTCATTGTCCATGTCTATTATGTACAGATCTAACTCTCCCTTACAGAGTTCCCTCGAGTATCTATAGTCTCATGCGAGCGTTCACTATCAGGTGATCATTAGCATTTAAAAAGCCCCTACTTGTTCAGTTTCGATAGCACCATTGTCCAATTCATTCACTACAATGCGACCATTGGCTATAAAGTCAAGAGAACCAGAACTTCTTCTGCAGGAAAGCTTGCCATTCCCACACACATCAGGCCTCATAAACTGGCCAATGTTGTCTCATTCACGTTAGTAATTCTGAATGACCAAAAATGAATGATTGCACATTCTGCCCTAGAAACATGATTACAATTAGACATTACTACCAAAAGATTAAAGAAACAATATCAAGATATCATTCCAGCTCTCCACAACCCCCCAAAAGAAGAACAAATCTGTCTTCAGTAGCTGAAGTGCACAAAACAAAGCCCTTATATAAGATACTTTTATGGCAACATGCAAACTATAAGCAAAGAGTATAAGATATTCCCACTTTTTTTTGTAGAACCATCCGTAGACACATCTCCTTTTGAAACTTGGTGCTTGAAGATAATCATAAACTGAAACCAAGTCCTTTGACCTGCTTCAAGCATGATAGGAAATGTCTCAATCTCACTCTTTCCCCCACAAGCACCTTCTTTGTCCATATTAGATCCATTAGTCTTATCATAAACTGAAACCAAGTCCTTTGACCTTGCTTCAAGCATGATAGGAAATGTCTCAATCTCACTCTTTCCCCCACAAGCACCTTCTTTGTCCATATTAGATCCATTAGTCTTATGTCTGCCCAAAGTCTGTTCAAGAAAGAAGGATATCACTCGTTTAGCATGATTGCATAACATACGTTGACTATCTCAACTTCTCAGCCATAAAGAAACATACCTGTGATGTGGCCCATCGGGTTTTGATGCACTGGCAGCTTTGCTTTTGATACATACATATGATGTTTTTCTTCAGTAGGGACATTGTTATTTGTGGTTGTACCCAGCACATAGGCAAATACATTATGTTCCAGTTTCAGTCTTTTTGGGTTCCATTCTCCATGCAATGCAATTTTATCTTCTGACTCCTTGATTTTGATTTTGACAAATATTCCACTTCTGAATTCTCCATCATCAATCTTGCATCATAGTAGAGACCAGATACACAAGTGGAACTAACTCCAGGCAAAGCCAACAAAAGAAGCAGGAGAGATATGGAGAGTCTATTATCACACTCAGGATAGAAAGTGAGCAGGTAGAAAGTTTTTCTCATTTGCCCATTACAACTGCTGCAGCACCATTTAACTGGGTTCCTCCAACCATTATTTGGCCGCCAGGCTTTGAGATCAAGCTGGATCCACTATTTCTAGCACTAAAGCAAGCATCAATGCATAGAAAAGGCTACAATGTATGTCCACTGTAACTTGTAAAACCATTACCTAAACAAATAATTCTAATCCACCTACAAAGAAGTCCCAAGTCAAGAAAGGAAAAGATCCTGATCTTACAGATTTTGTGAAACCAATGAAATATTATTCCAGACCTGTTTTCATCACCATGTAAGGGATTAGAGAACGCAAAATAATGCCGTTGTCTGATCATTGCATCACAACAGCTATGCTAATTTTTGGACATTGTCACAGAATTCTGAAATTTAAATAAAGCTGCGTAGTCCTTCAAAAGAGCAAGTTTATGGTCTCCACATCTTTTCAACCACCTCATCCAGTAGGACCAAAAGTGAGTCCACTCAATCTATTCTTCTCTTTTCCTTCAAGGAAAAAGAAGTCTTATCTGAACACCACACATCAGTTAGATATCGTGATTTTCAATTGAAAAAACAACTTAGGTACCAGTCCCACACTTCAAATTAAATGACCAATTGGACAATAGAAAAATGAGTTGGCGCTTATTCTTCCTTTCACAAACAAAAGAGTCTTGACACAGATTCCAACACTACTTGCTCAAAATACTCGAGCAGTACCATGATGAGAGGGGATTGCAGGAAACCACCAATTCAGTATTACTGAAGAACTTACAGATGCATCAGCATAACGACTAATATATTTTGATGTTAAAACACGATCACATTCGTAAATCAAACACATCATCATCTTACCAGTATCAGATCTACAAACATGGATTTGTGTCGGTGCTGCTATTCTCCTTTCTCCGTAAACAAGGCATTATCTTCTTAAAGCACCAGACCTGCAAGCATGGAATTGTATCATCAACAACCTCAGTCATCTGACTGCCTAAAATCATCAAGATCCCAAGAGAGCAATTCGTAGACCTGCCCAATCTAAAGGCACATCATTGCTGCACCTCAACCATTTTCTCAACTCTTCAGATCTACAAGATAGCAGGAAAAACAACTATCATGTTCGTTTACAATCAGATGATATCAGTATAAACATTAGAAAACATTAAGATGCTGGCAACCAAACTACAAGCTACTTTCATGAAAAAATTATATTTATCATGTCTAGTCTTTCACTTTTGTCTGAAAAGGATTTATCTTATGAATATAACTAAAGGAAACAGCCAATTGAATAACGTTGGTATTTAACAAAATATGAGAAAAATGGATTGACACAACTTGGGATTAATAAACAAAAAGGGCAAGGTCAAAGGACACTAGTGACTCCCACAACGCGAGAACCAAGCCACCCTTAACTCTTTAGCCTAATTGTACCAGCAAAAGCACATCAACTGGGCACAACAAAAGCTTAAACCATAATGGGATGAATATATCATATATTCAAACAATTTATATCGACAAAGGTAAGCAAAAGATTTATCATGGAATTCTAGCAGTAGTAAATTATATTTCAGATATTCGGGAATAAAACTATTAAAAATATCTAATCCCAGATAATTTTAAAAATAATTAAATCGCAATCATCAAGCTCTTATTTAAAAGAAACATGACTTTAATCATGCTGCTATAGCACGTTGAATCATTTAAGATAGACAGACAAAAAATATACCTGTATACATATACACATACACATATATATAATATGACACTTGGAAGCTACAAAAATACAAAAATACACGTACTTCACATATCAGAAGCAGCAGGTAAAAAAAGTAAGAAACAGATAAAGCATATACAATCATCATACTAAAACTCTGTCTACAATTGAATATTCATTTTGTGCTTGACCAATGGACAAATATTTTGAGCGCAATAGTGCACATTTTAGTAATTTAAGTAACTACACTATACATAGAAAATACATTTCTGCTAATCACTGCAGGAATTTTCCAGCCTCAACAGGATAATTGATTCATGAATATGCCCTGCAAACAGAAAAGGGAAAATAAAAAAGATGAGTTGACCAATTAGTGAACACGAAGGGATATAGAAGCAGAGAATCAAATACAAGTCCATTTGTTAAACAGCTTCATTTAAGGGGAAATCATCGCCCTCAAGTGATATACCCTCTTAAGATAGTATAATTTTTCATATCAAAAACTTGAAGTCAACTTCACGCTCATCAGCCTGATAGCAAATATCTCCTTGCTGCATCTTCAAGCTTTCAAACTTGATAAGTGTATAGCAGTGTAAGATGGATCTACTAGGCACAACCTTTCAATCAAATTCTCAAGTTGGTAAAGATAGAACATGTAGGAGACAAAGAAGCATATTCGAAAGCACCAGGAGTTAGTGTTGCACTAACCTCATCTTGGGGATTACTAGTATGGATAAAATTGAACTGCTATACCAAATGGCATGGAGAAATTACAAAAGAATTGAAAGTCAGCAGATTCTGTAGTGTAGCATGACTATCAGTTTTGTAAACCATTTGGTTGGACCATAAGCACATTATATTGCTTATCTGCCTCCAGATAAAAGGAAAAACAATGGGATTTGTAAGAATTTTGTTTACAAATGTAAAAGGGATAGTTATTATACTTTGCCAAGTAAATAACCAGCAGAACATAGCACCTCATGCGGGCTGCAATAAAAAGAACTTCTCGTCTTATGCCCAAAACTTCCTCCTAAGTAAGTCCATGTGCTCTCACTATGTCCACAAAAGAAAAACAAAATGATTGCCCAGGGACCATGAACACAACACATCAAATGCATGTAAATATGTGTGAACTAAAGTGGCACCCAATGAACCCTTGAAAAGAGCAATACTCTCTGGCCCATTTCTTCCAATGAAAAGTGGGGATGAAGGACTCCAGAGAAGCCTACTGCCGGAAGCAGGAAGCTCTATCCACAACCATCCAACACCCAAGGCAAATTATGATTGATGCCAACTAGGCTGCCAGTCTCATGGTCAGTTGCCAGCCCAGCGCGAGAGCTCCCACATTGATTTGGAGCATGTAGACCTTTGGCGTAAAGTTCCGACCTGCTGAATGGAGTATCACATCCCCAATGATGCACCATTTCATAACGCAACATTTGCCATGAGACCATGTAGATGGAGTTTGTGAAGGGGGAGGTTTGGCACTAGGGGCTCCATGCATGTGGGGATAAAATAGCCCTGTCGAATATCTAAGATTACGCCTCTTGAAATAACAACAGCGGTCAACCCAGATAAATTAAACTTCCATGCCATCTTTTAGATTATGGCCTGGAAGAAAACAAAAAAATTAAATTAGCAAGGCAAAGTAATCAATGCAACATGAACAAAGTGCTCATACAACACATTTATTATATAACAATTTAATGGCGTATGCAAATTGAAGTAAATGTTGATATCACAATAGCCGTATCCCTTTGTAGCATCAGTTGAAAAACTACTCCTGACAGTAGTTAGCCCCATTTTCAGAAGACCACGTAACTTTGCATATCAATGTATCAAATGGTCCCTTCCCACAAATCAAAGACCAGCTTCAATACTATCCAAAACCCTTGAACAGAAACGGAACATTTCGCAAATTAATGAATTTAGTGCGCTTGCACAAACATGAGAAAAATAACATAGACAGCATATACTGCACCGATCAATTAAACACTGGTGAAAATTATCATAACTGAAATATCATACAGAACTTTATTTTGGGGTAGAACCCCAATCCATTATTTCAAAAGACAGAAACCAACAGAAGAAAATACAAAGGCAGTCACAGAAAAATAAGAATTCTACATAAGCCATAATAAATGGTTTAAACAGACAAAAGTGGTGACAAACCAGACAAGCTCCAACAGACAACATCCACTATAGATGACCAATGGACTAACAAGAGAAAATTTGGAATCCACCACAAAGACAGAGGACAAGGTGAATGGTAAACTCCTCGATATTGTAGTCAGCCAGAGTCCTTCCATCCTCCTGCAGTTTCCCAAGCAAGAATTCACACATAATTTAGCATTTGTTCGAGGCCTGGACATATAATACTAGGAGATTCAAGCTCACATGAAAAAGTTACACTGACATTAAGTCATACATCTCTTCATCCATCTTCTCTCAAGTATCGTCTCAAGTTTTACTTGTAATACACCATTTCGAGAAAAATAATAGAAAATACTCATGGTTTGATTAATTTATCAAGACTAATGATTGCAGATGGACTATTACCAATACTCACAATATCATCTATCTATATGCCATGATATTTCATCTTCTTTAGTTTGCAGAATCATTCAACTTGAAACAGTAGCTCACATGAAAAAGTTACACTGACATTAAGTCATACATCTCTTCATCCATCTTCTCTCAAGTATCGTCTCAAGTTTTACTTGTAATACACCATTTCGAGAAAAATAATAGAAAATACTCATGGTTTGATTAATTTATCAAGACTAATGATTGCAGATGGACTATTACCAATACTCACAATATCATCTATCTATATGCCATGATATTTCATCTTCTTTAGTTTGCAGAATCATTCAACTTGAAACAGTAAGAATGATGTGGGCTCTGCCCCTTCAACCTTCCATAAAAGCAAAGAATACAGAACCACGCATATAAGAAACTGTACGTTGCCAGGAAGAAATGTTCCAGCATCAGAGGAGGAGGAAAACAATAAAGGCAAATTGAAAACAAAAAAAATTCTCCTTGTGTCTCTTAAGAATGCGAAATGCAGGTATCTTTAAAAAAGTTTGTCCATGAGATGCGCAACAGAATCTTTTTAAGAGGCTGAGGAGGACTAAATACCTTGTGATCTGGTGGAGGAGGGAGTAACGAGGAATAAATACCTTATGTCCTGATTGTTACATTACACAAAACAAAAGCACCTGCAGTACTAAATGGAATATGTATTGGGTTGCTCTAGTAATCAAAGGTCGAGATGTTTTTGGTCAACCAATTAATCTGATTTGTGAGGTCAATAAATGGATTAGGTATTATAATGCTCAAGTACGCTGTTCAAAAAAAATTTACGAATACGCTTTAGAAGTAGGTTCTTTTGCATCGCCCATTTAGACGATCAAGGGATGGATTAAACTGTGAAACGCAACTTGTGATTGATATGAAAAAAGGCAAGAGATATAACGCTAAAAATTACTCAGTAGAAAGAGAAAAAAGCAAAGAAAAATACTTCATAAAAGTTGAAATTTGAAGATAACCTCGTCCGCACTGTTAGAAGAAAATGATAAAGAACACAACTGGTTATAGACATCAACAGAGATATAACATTACCTGAACCAAAAAAGCACACGAGGGGTCTCTTTATTCAAGCCAGGAATCTGATATTGAACCAAGCAAGGCTGCTAAGACACATCCTCAACCCACATTTCTCACTTAAAACTCCAGAAATACACAGGTAAGGAAAAATCAAATTACAATAATAGACTACTCTCCATAGTTGTACCAAATGTTAACTGGTCTGCCAGTCCTATGAACAGCGAACACACACAGTACACAAGCAAGCTTAAATTGCACATAATACTCGTAAACAATGTCGAGCAGCATTGTCCCCATGTTTCCATCATAAACACAAGCATAAACTTAAGCCGAGTGTTTATTATGGGGGTATCATTGGTATTTATAAAGCCCCTGCTTGTTCAGTGAACAACCGTAGACCATCTACCCTGTTTCGGTAGCAAATATTATCCAATTCATTCACTACAATACCATTATTGGCAGTGGAGTCAAGAGAACCAGAACTTCTTCTACAGACAAGCTTGCCATCCTCAGACACATTAGGCCCTAAAAATTGGCCATTTGTCTTGTTCACATCAGGAATTCCGAATGACAAGTAATGAATAATTGAACATTCTGCCCCAGACAAAAAAAAAATACAATTAGAAGCTACAACCAAAAGATTAAAGAAACAATTTCAAGATATCATTCTAATCCCTTTATAAAGAAGTTCCAAGTCAAGAAAGGAAAAGCTCCTGACCTTGCAGCTTTTGTGCAACCAAGCTGCAGCCTGTAAAGATAGACATAAGATAGTCTAGAGGCAGCTCCCACACATCTACTAGATTAACAAAAGACTAAATAAAACAGAAGGGAACAATGAAATACTATTACAAACCAGTTTCCAATCATCATGTAAGGAATTATACAACTCAAAATGATGCAGTAATCTGGATCTTCGCATCACATTACGCAAATTCTTGAACATTGGTTCACAAAAATGTGAAATACAAAAATAGCTGCATAGTCCTTCAAATGAGCAAGTTCATAGCCGGTTTCCATATCTTCTGCAACCACCCATCCTATAGGACCAAAAGTGAGGTCACTCAGAAAACAACTTTCAAACTGATATAACTTGATCATATATTTTTTTCAATCCATTCTTCCCTCTTTGTTTAAGGGGGAAGAAGTCTTACCAAAAACTTTTAAGATATATGAACACCACACCTCAGTTAGAATCCGTGATTTTCAATTGGAAAAACAACTTAGTAGCTAGTCCCCCATTTCATATCAAATGCCCAATTGGCTAACAGAAAAATGAGTGGGCAACTCATTCTTCCTTTCCATAACAAAAAGGTCCTCACACAGATTCCAATACTACTTGCTCTTTACTCTGAACTAGATTTCTATAATAGTTAAAAAACTCAAAACAGCACCAGATCTGCAAACTGTGGATTTGTGTCAATGCTGCTATTCTCGATTCTCTGCAAACAAGACATTATCTTCTTAAAGTACCAGAACTGCAAAAGCATGGAATGTATCATTGCTGAGGGATCTTTTACTTGAACAGTTATCTGATTGCCTGAAATCATCAAGATCCCAATAGAGCCAAATTCGTTGACCTGCCCAATCTAAAGAAACATCATTGTTGTAAGTTTTCAATATCACCTCAACTATTTTATCAAGTCTCCAGATATACACGATAGCAGGAAAAACAAATGACCATCATGTTGGTTTACAATCAGAAGATATCAGTGTAAACATAGAGAAATAATAAGATGCTGGCAAGCCAAGTACAAGCTACTGCCATGAAAAGTTTGTATTCACATCTAATCTTTCACTTCTGTCTGTAAATGATCCATCAACGAATACAACTAAAGGAACAACCAACAGATATGGATACTTTATAGACACAACTCGAGATTTATTAAAAAAAGGGCAAGGGTCAAAGGCCACCACTGACTCACACAACGGAGAGCCAAATTAGCTGTTTAGCCTAATGGTACCTACAAAAGCACATCAATTGGCACGACAAAAGCTAAAACCGTAATTGGATGCATATATCATATATAACAAACAATTTAATACCAACAAAGGTAAGCAAAGATTTATCAAGAAGCATCTTTCCCGGAATTCTAGCAGTAGTCAAGTAGATATGAGATATTCAGCAATGAAACTGTTAAAATTACCCATCCCAGATAACTTTAAAAATAATTGAAACACAATCATCAGGTTCCTTATTTAAAAGGAACATGGTTAATCATCATCATCATATATATATATATATATGTATATAAGATGACACTTGGAAGCTACAAAAATACATGCACTGCACATATCAGAAGCAGCAGGCAAAGAAACAGAAAAAGCATATACAATATCATACTCAAACTCCGTCCACAATTGAATAATCATTTAGTGCTTAACCAATGGAAAAATATTTGAATGCAATAGTGTATATTTTAGTAATTTAATCAACAGCTCTACACATAGAAAATACATTTATGCTAATTACGGCAGGGAATTTCCAGCCTCAACAGTATATTGATGCATATGCCCTGCAAAGAGAAAAGTAAAATAAAGAAGATGAGTTGACTGATTAGTGAACATGAAAGAATATAGAAGCAGAGAAAGTCTACTTGTCGACCAGCTTCAATGAGAGGAAAGCATCCCATGCATCCATTCCCCTCAAGTGACATATACCCTCTTAGGGTACTATGATTTTCCATTATCAAAGAATTATGTCAACTTCATCAGGCTAATCTGCCTGAGACAAAATATCTCCTTGCTGCATCTTTAAGCTTTAAAACTTGATGAGCATACAGCAATGTAAGATGGATCTACAAGGCACAACCTTTCAATCAAATTCTCGAGTTGGTAAAGATAATTGAGCATGTGGGAGGCAAACCAAAGCAAAGAAGCATATTCCAGAGCACCAGGAAATGGAGTTACACTAACGGATCACCTGATCTTGCGGATTAATAATATAGATACAATCGAACTACTATACTAAATGACAAGGAGAAATTACAAAATAATTGGAAGTCAGAATATACTCTCAGTTTTGTGATCCATACTGATTCACTACCATCATTGCCGAATTGTTTATGATATGATGATACCTGTGCCAAAGCTGGACCATAAGAGCATCATACCACTTCAATTGCCTCCAAATAAAAGGGAAAAAAATAATGCGATCTGAAAATAGTTCTTTTTCCAAACAAAAGGGATAGTTAAATTATTATACTTTGCCAAGTCAAAAACCAGCAAATATAGCAACTCACTCAAACTGCAATATAAAGAACTTCTCATTTTACCACCAAAAATTTCTCCTGAACCATAGCTAATTTTTAGGAGCACACCTAAGTCCATGTTCTCTCACTATGTCCACTAAAGAAAAGCAAAATCATTGCCCAAGGACCGTGAGCACAACACATCAGATGCATGTAAATATCTGTTAACTAAAGAGGCACCCAATGGGCCCTCAAAAAGAACAATACTCTCAGGCCCGTTTCCTCCAACAAAAAGTAGGGATGAGGGAGCTCCAGAGATACTGCCGGAAAGAGGAAGATCTAGCGACCACCACCCAACACCCAAGGCAAATTATGATTGATGCCAACTAGGCCACTAGTCTCATGGTCAGTAGCCAGCCCAACGTAAGTGCCCTCACATTGATGTGTAGCATACAGACCTTTGGCGCAAAGTTTCAGACCTGCTTGAATGGAGTATCACATCACCGGTGATGCACCAATTCATAATGCAACATTGGCCACGAGACCATGGATTTGGAGTTTGTGAAAGGGGGAAGTTTGGCACCTGGGGCTCCAAGATGTGGGGATAAAATTTTGCTGCTTTCACCTCCTTTTTATATCTGGCTGACAGTTCTAGGCTGTTGGATTTGTCCTCATTTTTTAGCATCCTCTGTGGTGAGGAAATTGAGAAATAAATTTCAAAAAACCTGGTACAGAAAACGGGAAATTCAACCAGAGATTGGCCATCTCTATTGAGATCCATAAAGAAAATTTGAGCACCAAAATGTCAAGAGAAAAATGAAAAAGAACAGTGGGGAAAAAAGCAAAAAGCAGAAGCAAGAAAAAGTTTAAGAAGATAAAAGGAACCAGAGAACTATGCTAAAAAGGCAACTACTGAGCAACAATATGTATAAATTATAACAAGAATACTTCATAAAACAAAATAACAAAACTTGCTCCTCTTTAAAACCAACATGATTGAACTGGCAATCGTAAAACAAGGCTACCAATGTTGTCCTGAGCAAGCAATCTCACTCATATTCCTCACAAATGGTACGCCAATTTTTTGCAAAATAACCAACACCTTCATGCTCCGTTGTCCATAGAATGGGTTTATTACTTGATTAGCTTTATTATGTCCAGTCTGTTAAAATAACTGATACAAAGCTACGAAAGAAACAGGCAACTTCATAACCTTTGTTTATATGAAGCTTTCCTGGCTTACTCAACATGAAGTAGGTCGTTGATATCACAATAGCCGCATCCCTTTTTAGCACCAGTTGGCAAAATTACTACTGACAGCAGTCGATTTTCACAAGTCCACATCATTTTGAACATTGATGCATGAAATGGTTCTTTCCCACCCATAAAAATGTTTTTTAGATTCAATATTATCCAATGCCCTTAGACAGAAAAGAAAAAACATTAAATCAATGAATATAGTGAACTTGCACAATCACGAGAAGAATTGCAAAAACAAAATATACTAAACTGATCAGTATTGTATTAACTTATTATAAAACTCTCAGAAAATGAAAACTAGCATAATTGAAGTACCGAACAGTTAGCAGGCAAACATAATCCAAATTTAGAGATGCATAAGCTGAGTCTCTAATCACCATAGAAAAAAGATAAGGAAATTCTTGTCACCATCATCTCAACAGTGATTTTAACTTGCTTCTCCAATGACCACTGAAAAAGATGAAAAAATATCATCTTAAAAATAAAGTTATAACATAGTATTACGGCCACAAAATAGAAATAATTGCAGTAATAGCTAAAAAAATCATTTAAGTTAATTAAACACTAAACGAAACCTTTTTTTTTTTTTTGGGAGGGGTTGGGGGGGCGGGTGGGAGGAGGTGGGGGTGGTGTTGGTGGGTGGGACCCCAATTGATTGCTTCAAGGACAGAGACCAACACCAGAAAATAAAAAAGTCACAAAATTTTTAAGAATTCTACATAAGCCATTAAAAATGGTTTAAACAAAGAAGAGATGACAAACCAGACGAGACTCCAACCAACAAAATCTACAACAGAGGAGCCATGGACTAATAAGAGAACATTTAGAACCACCACCAAGATGGAGACAAGGTGAAGGGTAACCTTCTCCTGGATGCTGTAGTTAGTTATTCCCAAGCAAGACTTCACACATAATTCAACATCTGTTCCAGGCCTGAATATATAATACTCGCAGACTGAGGTAACTTAAAGCCTACATTAGAAACACAACGTCATTATTTTGCATCCATCTTCTCTCAAGGTTTTCACGTATAACACAACATTCCGAGCAATAAAAATATAGAACACACTCACATTGTTTGAATAATTTATAAAGACTAATTCTTGTAGATGGACTATCATCAATTCTCAAAATAGCATCTGTCCATATGCCATGATATATCCCCTTCTTCAGTTTACAGTCATTTACCTGAAAGAGCATGAATTCTTTCAGCTCTGCCCTTTCATAAAAGTAAAGAATACAGATTCCAAGGAAATAGCTGCCCTTTGCCAGGAAAAAAGGTTCCAGCACCGAAGAAGGATAACGACAAAGGCAAAATGACAATAAAAATCTCCTTGTGTTGCTTAAGAATGGGAAATGCTGGTATCTACGTAAATGTTTATGGCAGAATAACAACAGATCACTGCAACTGCATCTGAACGCTCCGTAGTAAGTTACACGCAGAATAAAATGAAATGGAATTCCCCTGGTGTCTTTGTGTTTGCAAGCAAATGATCAATAGCCCTGTCGGATGTTCTAAGATTATGTTACTTGAAATAACTTAAACTTCCATGACATCTTTTAGATTATGGCCTGGGAAAATAAAAAATTAAATTAGCAATGTACAGTAATCAACTGAACAGGAACATAGTGCTAATACAACACATATATTTATATAATGCTTTAATATCCTATGCAAGATGAAGTAGGTCATTAATATAACAACAGCCTTTTATCATCAGTCGACAAAACTACTCTGCTACTCCGGACAGTAGTTACACCATTTTCAAAAGTCCACGTACCTTTGCTTATGAATGTATCAAATTTTCCTTCCCCGCAAACCAAAGATCTGTAGCTTCAATATTATACAAAGCCCTTGAATAGAAACAGTAAATTTTGCAGATCAATGAATTTAGTGAGCTTGGACAACCATGAGAAGAATAAAATAAACAATGTAAACCAAACAGATCAATTTTAGCTGATATAAAACTCTCAGAAAATGAAATCAGCATAACTGAAGTATCGTACAGAACTTCATTTAGGGGTCGAACCCCAATCAATTGTGACAGAACAAACAACAGAAAAACAAAAAATTTAAAAAAAAGAAAAAGTCGCAAATATTAAGAATTTTACATAAGCCATAAAAAATGGTTTAAACAAACAAAAGAGCAGATAACATCCGGAACAGATGACCCACGGACTATTAAAGAACATTTAGAATCCACCACAAAGAAGAGGAGAAGGTGAACCGTAGACTGCTCCTGGATGCTGTAATCAGTCAGAGTACTTCGTCCTCCAGTGGCTTCCCAAGCAGGAACTCAAAACATAATTTAACATCTGTTCCAGGCCTGGACATATATCACTAAGGTATTCACGCCGACATTAAAAAGACCATGCTGACATTACGTCGTAAATCTCTTCAACCATCTTTTGTCAAGTCTTCTCTCAAGTTTTATTTGAAACACAACATTGTTCTTTGCAGAATCATTTAACTTGAAATAGCAAGAATGCTGTCAGTCTGCCTCTTCAACCATTCATAGAAATAAAGAATACAGAATCAGAGCAAATACGAAACCGCCCTTTGCTTGGAAGACAGGTTCCAACATCAGAGCAGAAGGAAAACAACAACGGCAAATTGAATAATAGAAAAATCACCTTGTGGCTCTTAAGAATGGAAAATGCTGGTATCTATGAAGAAGTTTATGTCAATTTAGATGCGCAACAGAAATTGTCCAGAGACCAGAGGGAGTAAGGACTAAATACCTTCCGACCTGGTGAGGAGGGGCTAAAGAGGAATGAAACTTCTGTCCAGGTTGATAGGGTTATTAGACTGCTCCAGTACGCTCTCCAAAAGATATTTACGAATACGCTTTTCAGAAGTAGGTTCTTTTGGATCTGCCAGCCATTTAGACCATTGAGGCATGGCATTGTGCGATGACAACACCACAACAAATATGCAGTTACACATTTTGCTTTGATATTTCCACATAAAGTACCACCACACCCAAGCTGGCATAAAGTTCAATGAATTCAACAAAACAGATATTCAAACAGTCTTAACAAATATGTTACTTAACGAAGTGGATAATACGACATAGAGAAGGTGTTGTGCATGTGGTGATTGAAAAAAAATAGAAGATTGTTTCTATTTCAACAAGAAAACAAATGAGCTTAAGAAATTCCAGCAGCAAAACGTGTGATTAGGATAAACGTCTAGGTTGGAGAGGTCAAAGCCTCAAGAAAAGCACTAGAAGATTCTTCTCTCAGGCAACATAAACAAAACTATTACCTACAATTGGAAATAAACTGAAAATAAAATGCTATCAACATATACAATAAAAATTAGCAGTGCTTTAATTGGGATGATATAGTAACTGGATTTTGCCCACAGATTTTCTTGGTGGTTCAACTAAAAGGATCAAGTTTAGTGCAAATATGCACATGCCTAAACTACCAAATAATTGCAATTGTTAACCAAGCTAATAAAATAATACTTAATAAAAAACTTTCAGTAAATGGATGAATCATGCAGCTTATATTTAGAACTAAGGCGAGCAGTATAACAAACAAACAGACGCAAGTAGCATGAAAGTTAAAATTACAACAAGAACCAGATAGGAAACCATGAAACAGGAAAGCAGTGTAGAAAAGAGCGGCAAAAGAGAAAACCAACCTCTATCAAACGAGAAAACAAGATTGTGTGAAAGAGGCCGCATAGGCAACTGCTCAGTTAAGCTGAAGGATGTCATTATGGAGACTTCCAGCCAAGATAACTACCCTAAGCCCAGAGATGGACAAGACAAACATTGAAAACAAAAAATCAGGTCTTGTGATTAAATAAATATCAATTTAAGGACAGAATCAATATGTAGTGCAGTCTGCACTTCACCTTAAAACTTTTTTTTTGGGTTGATAAATGAATAAATTTGCGTCGTTAGAAAGGCTTACCAGTTGTCTTCAATTTTATGTGCTTGACGTTATAAATTGGCAGCACCCGTCGGGACACATATTTAAACGGATAAACCTTGCTGTCAGCAAAACATAATTTGACATTCAATGTGATTTACAAAGGCGTTTAATATGAGAAACTTGTACCCACTGGGTGAACAGGTTTTGTAGCGATAACATTAAACAGACCTTAAAATGACTTTAAAATGCTTATACTCATCCTTTATGTCGCCAAACTTTAAATTAGCAGAAATTTAAAATGCTTGAAATAAATAAGCACAAGAATTGATAACGACAAAAAACAGATAACAAAATAGTGAAACATGGAGCTAGTAAAAGAGAAAACACACATCTAATTGAGTCTAAGGGAGCTACTACAGGAGCCTCCCAGCAAAGATAACTTCCATAAGCCCACTGATGAGACGAGGCAGCTCTTAACACCAAAAATATAGTGGCTTGATAAAAACAAAAGCTATTTATGAACATACTTTTTAGAAGTAAGTTCCTTTAGAATGCCATTTAGACGATCGAGGAATGGATTTGCGCAATGACACAACAAATAATGCAGCTACAATTTTGCCTTGAAATTTCCGCATAAAGCACCAGAGCCAAGCTAGCAAAAAGTTCAAAATGAATGTACCAAAAAAGATATTCAAACAGTCTTAGCAAATGATGTTGCTTAATGAAGTGGGTAATATTGACATATAGAAGGTGTTGAGCATGTGGTGATTGAAAACCAATAGAAGATTGTTTCAAGTATATCAAGAAAACAAATGAGCTTAACGAATTCCAGCAAAGCAAAAAGTGTGATTATGATAAACATCTAGGTTGGAGACGTCAAATTCTCAAGCAAAGCACTAAAAGATTCTTCTTTTTTGCCACTTACACTTGAAATTAAAATGCTATCAACATATAAAAAAAAATTGGCAGTAGCATTAAGTGAAATGATATAGCAACTGGATTTCGCCCACCTAATCATGATAAATTTACCAAATAATTGCAATCATTAACAAAGCTAATAAAACACTACTTAATAAAAAACTTTAATAATAAATGGATGAATAATGCAGTTTACATTCAGAACTGAGGCCAGCAGTATAAAAGACAAACAGACACAAGTAGCAGGAAAGTTAAAATTACAATAAGAACCAAATACCAAACTGTATAACAGGAAAGCAGAGTAGAAGAGAGTGGCAAAAGAGAAAACCCACTTCTAACAAACGAGAAAACAAGATGGTGCACAGGAGGCTGCATAGTCACCTCCAGAGTTGAGCTGAAGGATGTTACGATGGAGCCTTCCAGCGAAGGTAACTTCCCTAAGCGTAGCGATGGACAGGACAAACATTGGCAACAAAAGATCAGGTTTTGTGATTGATCAAAAATTAATTTAAAAGGACAGAACTGGTCAATTAGAAGTGCAGTCAGTACTTCACCTTAACCTCAAAAGGGTTAGCCAGTTGTTGTCTTCAATTTTATGTGCTTGGCTTTATGTATTGGCAGCACTCCTAGGGGAACATATTTAACTGGATAAACCTTGCTGTCACAAAAGGATAATTTAACATTCATTGTGATTTACCAAAGCATTTAATACGAGAAACTTGTATTCACTGGGTGAAGAGACTTTGCAGCAACAACATTAAAC
>CM033113.1:9149622-9267724 GCA_019321725.1 Paulownia fortunei | reverse complement strand
GAATAATACAATGAGAAAATGAGAGATTTCTTCCAATATTAAAGAAGAAGACATCACAAAGGAAGAAATTCATCCTCTTTCAAGTTCTATTTTATTTTCTCTTTCTCTATTTAATTATGTTTATGAATATTGTTAAGTCATTATTCATTTTTACAATTATGAACTAATTTTTTTTCTAGGGTTGTGATGTAATATAATTATAATTTTGAATATTGTTGTCAATTCAATTCTTGATTTATTTTTCATATTAATTTTTCTACATGGTTCCTAATGCTTTCAATTACTTGGCCACTAATTGAATGATTTGTTAATTATATTGACCTGGAAGGTGATATATGTATCTAGTTCTATGTATAGAAAATCATAAATTGCATGTAAAATGAGAATATACTTGCATGGTTTGTGTAGTCTTGTTTGAGATCCATACAATCTAATGAATTGTTGGTTGTTTAATTCATATAGGAATATAGTGTGTTAGCAATTAATAATATTTTTATTATATTTCGGCAGAGGTTAGTGGATAATTTAGAGATTCTTGACTATCACTTGGGAAATAAATTGAGATTGATAAGATAAATTATTCAATTCGAATTAATTATGGTAAAATCATAACTCTAGACTTTTAAGTCATTGAATTTCATTATTAATTAATTTTGATTATTAGTTAGTTTAGTTAGATTTAATTTATAATCATCAATATATTCTTTCATTTATTCAAATAAAATTAGAGTTAACAAAATTTTTGGTACTTAATAATTCAACAGTACTCGTGGTACGATTCTTCTACTCATCACTTTATTACTTGTTAAAGATAACATGCATTTGCGTTCACAAAATTCACAACATCACACTTCAATTTTTAGTGTAATTAGTAATTTGTGTGTCAAGTTATAATATGAGCATTAATTTTGTAGGAGGTGTAATAATAATTTTATGTAGATGTTATTATCTAAGAGTTGCGATGTTGTATGTACCTTGGCATAAGTCAAAATGACAAAAAGTTAGCTCCTCTAGTGATAACTCCTCTCCAATAGCTTGAATGTTGGGACCCTGCCTATGACACGAACATACAACTAGAAGGTTTTGTGCTGTTTTGGAAAAAACCTCCGATACTTAAGTCAGTAATTATCCAGAAAGAACAAGAATTGAGCTGCAGAGCTATAATATGCAAGTGAATTAACATACCTTCGAAATAAAATGAATGAGATATTTATATGTGATACCTTTGGGACTTGAGCCTTTTAGGATGGGCTTTGATACTTATTAGACTAAAATTACTATGTATTTTGGGATTAATTAAAATATACCAAGTTGTATTATTTTTTTTATTGCAGTTTGTAAAATAATTGTACGTGGTGGAATATTATATGAATAAAAAAGGAGGCAATTGGTGAATAAGAAATAAGTTAGAAAATATGGGTGGCATCAGATTCAGGTAGTCGGATTTTCGAGTAGTCATGTTGGGTACCCAACATGTCGGGTAGCAAATGCTACCCGACACCAACCCAATATACTCGGTTGGGTACCCAATTTTTTTGGTACCCGATATGTCGGGTTTCAGATTTTTATTTTAAAAAAAATTATGCTAACCTTTGTTTCTCTCGAGTCTGAGTCCTGAATCCCTTTTTGTGTTTCTCTTCCTTCTTCCTCTTCCCCCGTTTTCTCTTCATTTTCTTCTACTTTTTCTCTTTCTCTTCCCCCTTTGCTCATCTTCCCTTCTTCTTCTTCTTCTTCTTTTTTTCTATTTCTTCTTCCCCCTTTCCTCTCCCCTTCCGGAATCTCCTCCCCCACTTCTTCTTCTCTTCTTTTTTAGTTTTCTTATATTTTTTTCTCTTTCTTCTTCCCTATTTCTCCTCTCCCTCTTCTTCTTCTCCTACTTTTTTTTTCTGGGTTCCACACTCCACCACTCATCCTCTTCTTTCATTTTTTTTTTCTTCCAGGTTTCATCCTCTCCTCCTTCTTCTTCTTTTTTCTTTTTCTTATACTCTTTTTATTTATTTCTTTCTGGATTCCTCTTCCACATCTTTTTTTTTTTTCCTCTTTCTTCCTATATTCTTTTATTCAATCGGGAATGAATTTGAGGGCTTATGACATAAAAGTTAAGGGTTGTGCTGATGATGGTCATTGTAAGAATATGGGAATAATTTTTTTTTTTTTTTAAAAATTTATTTTGAGTATCCGATTGGATAATTCAGGTAGAAAAATTCTATCGGATAATCGATCCAAAAATTATGAAATCGAGTTTGGGTTACCCAAAATTTGAATTTTTTTTAAAAAATCATTTTCGATCAAATTTTATCCGATTGGATTGGGTTGGAATCCAAAAATCCAAAACTGAATGCCCACCCCGGGTTAGAAACATATGGAAGGGTATAAATCAAGAATGACTTAATCGAGCGACATTACCAATGCGGCAATTCCGATCCTTAAGCGTGTTGTCAAAATAGCACGCCTGATAAATCTTCTATGTACTGATGAAGATGGGTATGGCATTTCAAAAACAAAGCTAAAAGACTTGATAAAAACAGTACTCCAATTGAATCTATACGTGAAAGTTTGACATACAAAGCATTGTAGGTGCAAACCTCGTTCTTACTCTGACATAAAGCTAAATTTGTGTTTCATAAAAGCACAATTGGTGTTCCACGTGCTCATAAAGCTCTTTTGTTTGTTTATGTATGTTATTTATTTTAAATTCGATATTTTTTACAATTATATCAAAAATGACCCCTAAGGTATTGTTTGCCAGATAAGATTAGGTTTGAATAGATAGGTATTCCCATATAATTAATTGTTTGCTTTAAAAAATTGGGCTTATGAAAATGAGTGGGCCAAACGTGTAATCAAACTCCTTTTTGAATTGTGATCACATCTTTTAGGCGTGTGATGGGTAATTCAAATAAAACTCCAACTCATATTACTTGTACATCACAAAAATACCCTTTGCATTTATATTTATACTATAAATGTTAAATATCTATATTTAGAAATATAGAAATATATATTTATTTAACTAATATAAATATACATTATTTATATAATATATAAATGCATATTTATAATTATTCATAAAATATATATTCGTAATATAAATATATATTATTATATACATATTTATATTAACAATAATATAAAATGTATTATTTTATAAAAATAATACATTTATATTATAATATAAATATATCTATGAGAATATACTATTTATTAATTATTAGTGATATAAACATAAACATATATTTATATTAATAAGGTACACATAATGTATATGCATAAATAAATAGTATATTCTCATAGATATATGTTTATATTTATAATATAAATGATATTAATACTATTAATATATATTAACATGTTTACAATATTAATATTAATATTAAAATTATATCATAAATAATAATATATATTTATACTTACTTTACAAGTAATATATTGTATATATGATATATATATGTTATATTTATTTATATTTTATAAATATATCATATTAATAACATAAATATCAATATATATTATAAAATATTATAATACTCATTCTAGGTGGTCGAGTGGTGTTAGGTAAAAATTTGAGGTCAAAGGTGTCAAGTTCGAATCCTCTACACCACTCGACTTTTACCCGTCATACCGAACTTGTCTAGTGTGACTTACCCTTCCGTGTGGTTTGCGGGGTATTGCATGGAAGCAGGGTTTACCTAGTGCACATCTTTGGGTAATAGCTGCGGGTTTCTCGTCATAAAATAATTATTAGTGATATAAACATAAATATATTTTGTACAGATATTTATATAATAATATAAAATATGTATACTTAGAATATATATTTGTATTTAGATATAAATAATATAATATTTACAAATTTATATTATTCATAATATATAATACTTAGTATAATATGCTACAAACAATATGAATACTATATATTAACATGTTTATGATATTAATATCAATATTACTCATAAATGATAATATATATTATATTTATATTAAGTAATACATTTACATAAATAATATAAATATATATTTTTCTATGTGTTTATGTCTATTTCGTAAATAAATTTATTAATATTTACTTAATTATTTATATATATTTATTTTTTTAATAATAATATAATATATATAATATTAGTAATATAAATCAATACTATATTATAAATTATTATAAGTATCAATAATATATATATATATATATTTACAAAATGATATGAACTGTGTATATTTAGAAATATATATTTGTATTTATGATATTAATAATATATTTCAATTTATATGTATGTAAATACTATAAATGTTTATTTATATAAATATATAAATAATTATAAATACATACTTACATATATAAAAGCAATACAAATATATGTTTTTGTTTATAAATATATATTAACATAGATTTAATTTTAAAGGGTAAAATCGATTTTTTATTATGTATTCTACACAATCTAAATATCAAACCAAACAATGCTTATTGATTATTTATTAGATATCAAACCAATTCATAAGCTCTATCAGACTGAGAAAGGATGGTATTGTTACACTATCTTTACAAAGTATCCTACTTCAAATATATCCTTTCTTATACCATGAAACCTTATGAACGAGCCCTAAATCTTTGTGCTGGTGGAAAATGTTTCAAACTACAACTGTTTACCCAAAAGATAATGCGACATGATAAGCTTAAACTATATATGATTTTCATGATGCTTTTTGTAAACTTATTTATATGAAAGAATCCAGCAGTATATACAAATTGAATAAACAGTAGTATGTAGATTTAATTTGATGTTTACTAACGGCAATTTTTTTTGATAAATGCTGATGGGGTTTCTAGTAATGTAGCATTTAGGTAATCTTTAAAATTTATGTACAACATTCTACTACATATAGCCACTTTTACTTTAATTTGAAACTTTTTTTATCAAAATTTCACATTTTTTAGAGTAAAATCTATATTACGTAATGGTGAAATCATAATGGAATCCTATGATTTTGATAGTCTTTTCATAAAAAATTTTGATTCAAAAAATCATATCTAAGGTTCTTTGGTTTACTCCTTCGGTCCCAAATTTATTATTTTTATTTTTATTTGAACATTTTAAAATAAGGCTCAATTTCCTAAAATGAATTTTTTCACTCAAAAATACATTTTCATTTAAAGTAACAAATATGACACCACTAACTCTAAACATTTAATTTTGAGAGCAATAATATAAAGGATAGCGACATATATATATATATATACCTACAAAACTTTGGAAAATACTTCCTCCATTCTATAAAGATGTATTCTTTGATTGTTTTTTTGTAGAAAATAAGAAATATACCACCACCTTGAAAAGAGGTTCAGACCAAGGATAAAGCCATTGATGTAACTTGAAGAGCATAAATACTTTAAAATCTTCTGAATATGCACCTAAATTTAATTTTTCTTTTTCTTTTTTATACTCCAATAGCATGTCTAGCCAACTGCAGAAAAATTAATTGAACAAAGTCGAGCAATTATATAAAACAGAGGGAAGCTAATGGTTTCAGAAACCCTTTAATGGTTGATTTACTTTGAGGGCGCCACATCCACACCATGTGGCGCCTTCATGTTCAATGTGCATTCAATACATTGAAAAAAAGGATTGTGAAATATGTGCAGCTGTTTCAAATGTTTTTAATGTTTTTGAAAATTTGAATTGTGAAAAATGTACAGCTGGATTTGCAAAATGCCTCCCGCCAGCACCAAGCCCTTTGGAGAGGCCTATAAATACCAATAAACAACCTGGATTGGCTCAAATATAATCTTCAAGTGAATACCCAATCTTAACTCTTAAGTAAGTGTGACTTATGTAATTTAATTGGTATTATTTGATAAAAATGGTAAGTATAATTTATTAAGTTTTATAATTAAGGTAGGTTAGGTTTTGCATGTTTAATAAGAGTTTTAATGCTAAACTAACTGTTGTTTATTTGTTTCCTTGTAGGAATCAAACTCTCTTACTTTCTATATTTGATTGATTTATTAAATACAAGCTTGTAGTATTTATGGAAATAAATTTACAAGATGTCTTCTAATAATTCTATGTCCAATTGAAAAGGAAGTAGAGTTATTATGGACTTACCTTATGAAGAGGAGACTTGACAGATTTCCTACCTTTCAAGAAACCATATATCATTATTTACAGAATGAAATTATTGTAATCTTGAACTCCAAGATTCTGATTTATACACGGTAGTTAATGGTAGAATTATGGAAGGAAAGTCTTTGTAATAGACTAGGAATCTTTCCTTATATTTGTTTAGAAATTAACTAGAGTGTTTTGTGAATTTAAACACAAATACACATTAGTTTGAGCTGTTGATTTTAGAGAAGAAATCCAGAGAATATAGGTAGATGATTTCCCCTCTAGTGCACATAAAAGATTGTGATTGAAATTTGAGTTTCAAACCACCACTGGAGATTTAAGTTTGTTCCATACTATATCGGAACAACACATTGAACATCCTTCGGGAGAAGGAGGTGAGTTCTTGGGAGAGAACGCTTTTTTGTTTTGATGGGAGGTCAACGTTGAATAGAGTTCAACAAGGCAGATTCAAGTCGAGGGGATCTCACAAACAAGTATATAGATGAAGCAATATAAGAACGACATCAGAACAAAGATGGAGTCTTTGGTTTTGTGTTATAAGTCCTATTATTGTATTGAGTTAAACTTTACTGATAATGGATTGTTTTATCTCTAGGTGTGGCCTTGAAGAGTAGGATATTGAGATCCGAACCTCGTTAAAATTGTTGGTGTCAATTTTAAATTTCGCTGTGCATGTTGTTTTATGTTCTAATCTTTGTTGAAACAGTAATTAGAACATAACGAATCTGCTAAACTGTTGAATTGAATTAATTGAACCCGATAACAAATTCTAACAAGTGGCATCAGTAGCAAGCACTAGATATACTTAGTGAGATCTTGGATTAATTTGTTGTCAAATCTTTGCAGATATGAATATCCTACGAGAAGGAGGTTTGGTTTCATGTCCACCATTACTGGAAGGTTCCAACTACTCATACTGGATAGCTAGAATGAGAGCCTTCATAAAATCAGTTAACGAGAAGGCATGGAAATCTGTTGTGTTCGGTTGGCAACATCCTGTTATAGAGAATGAGAAAAAAGAAGTTATTCTAAAGCCTAAAGATTTGTGGACAACATTGGACAATGAACTTGCGAGTTACAATTCCAAGGCTCTGAATGCTATTTTCAGCGTTGTTGACTCAAACCAATTCCGGTTGATTGGAACTTGTGAAACTACCAAGGAAGCATGGGACATACTTCAAATAACTTATGAAGGAACAACATCCGTCAGACTTTCTAAGCTGCAAATGTTAGCTTCCAAATTTGAAGACCTCAGGATCGAAGATAACGAAACCATTCCTATGATTTTGAGAGTCTACTTTGTGATATTGCAAATGAGTGTCATGCCTTAGGTGAAAAGTATGATGACACAAAGCTGGTAAGGAAGACACTAAGATCCCTACTTGATAGGTTTGCTCACAAAGTTATTGCCATCGAGTCGGCCAAATATGTGACCATTATGTGTCTTGATGAACTTATGAGTTCACTACAGACATTCGAGATGAATTTTAAATAAAATAAAAGGCAGAAATATAAGAGAATTGCGCTGCAAGCTGAAGCTTATGAAATCGAAGATGTTGCTCAAACTGATGATCAGGACATGACTGATCCAGTGGTTTTTCTTACACAAAACTTTCAAAAGTTTTTGAAAACCTAGAAATCTAAATGGGGTAAGGATTCTGATACTCTTAGATATGAAAATGCTTCTAATTCTTTTTCATTTTCTAATGACAAGAAATACAAACAGATCCAATGCAGAGAGTGTGAAGGGTATGAACACATTCAATCAAAATGTGCAAACACTTTCAAGAAGAAGAAGGAAATGTCACTAAACATAACTTGGAGTGATGCTGATTCAGATGACAATTAGGAAGAACATGATGATATTATGAGTAACCGTGTTACTTTATCTGCCAAACAAGATACAATTATCTAGTTTGGAAAATGTTATGTCACAAGTCATGTTCAAACATCAGTTGGAACATCACGTATTTCAGAAGGCAATACTGACTCTATTTCGAAAGATAAAGAAAAAGTTGTTCAAACTTTTTCTACTAATGAGATTTCAGACTACAGTAGTGATGAAGAAGAGCCAAGTGATGAGGACATTCGAATAATGTGTAGACTGATGTACAAAAAATAGCTTGAAGTCTGTAAGACAAACAAATCATTAGATGGACAGATTGTTGAGCTCACATGTCAGATAATTAAGTTACAACACAAATTGAACCAATTCAAGTTTCAGATTGTTGAAAAAGATATGTTGCTCAAGAGCACTACTACTGAGCTAGAAAGGGCTAAAACCTCTTTGTCTAGCATAAATACTGGCAAAGCCAAACTTGATAAGATTCTCTCTACTAGACAAGTTGGAGGAAATCGTCAAGGTATAGGCTATATTGGTGAGTGTTTAAACATAAATATGGATCCTAAATCAAAGATTGAATTTGTGAAAAGAATTGTAGCAAAACCATCCATCTTTGATTCTCGTAAAAAAAAGGTTTTCCAAAAACCTCGATCAAGAAAGTATATACCAATCTGTCATTACTGTCATATTCTTGGTCCTAAGTATTCCAAATTGAAAAATGACTTGTGGAATGAAAAACATGTTAGAACATCATTCTCTAGACAGTTTGAACATGGGCCAAAATCTGCTTCTAAACACACACCAAAGATTAAGATTCAACTAAAAGATGATTTTCCATGCAGAATTTGGATTAGAAAATCTGATTTTAGGTGTAATGTTGCAAATATATCCTTGAAAGTATCTCCTTGTGAATCTTGGTACTTTGATAGTGGTTGTTATAGGCACATGACTAGTAACAAAAGCAACATATCAAACTTTCAAAGTATTGAGAAAGGTCGTGTGACTTTTGGAGATGGAGTTTTTGGTCAGATTTTTGGTAAGGGTACACTTGATATTAAAGGTTTACCTAGACTAAAGAATATACTTTTGATTGAAGGCCTTAAGACAAACTTGATTATTATTAGTCAATTATGTGATCAAAATCTATTTGTTCATTTTACAAAAGATTTATGTCATATTTTTGATAATACTAACTGTTGTGTTATGACAGGTAAAAGGTCTGCAAATAATTATTACTTGCTAGATCATCAAATGAACTATTTGAATGTCACATAAGATAAGACTGAGATTTGGCACCAGAAACTTGGGTACTTAAATTTTAAAAGGTTATCTAAACTTGTGAATACAGGTGCAGTTTTGAGAGTGCCAAAACTGAGTAAGAAAAAGGATGGTGTCTGTGGTCCGTGTCAATTGAGAAAACAAAAATGCGTGTCCCATCCCATGTTCCAACATGTAGGTACATCACGAATTCTGGAACTCCTACACATGGATCTGATGGGTCCTATGCAGGTTAAAAGCACCTAAGACTCCTCAACAGAACGGTGTGGTTGAGAGGAAGAATAGGATTTTGCAAGAAATGGCTCGAGTCATGCTCAACTCTAAGAAATTGACTCAAAAGTTGTGGGCTGAAGCCATTAGCATTGCTTGTTACATATCCAACAGAATTCACTTAAGACATGGTTTTGAATTTTCCTTAGAAAAAGAAATTGACAGTCTGACTGAGGATGCAGATAGTCCACTGGAATCTTCAAATTCAGAGAAACAAAATGCTCACTCTGATATTCCATCTGTTGTTCCCAATCATGTCAGAATATCGCATCACCTAGAAGGGATCCACTTGCTAGAATTTAAAAAGATGATCCTTCAAATCAGGTAATTGGAACTCTTACTGATAAGATGAGGACAATGCAAAAGTCTAAGATCAACTATAGAGATATGGTGAGGTATGTTTGCTACCCTTCCTCTACTGAACCAAAAAATATCATTGAAGCTTTGAAAGATGAATTATGGGTCAATACTGCTATACAAGAGGGATTAGGTCAATTTTGTTAGAAATGATGTATGGACTTTAGTTCCTAGGCTTAAAGACTATAGTGTAATAGGTACCAAATGAATCTTTAAGAACAAAACTGATGAGTTTGGGAATATTACAAGAAACAAAGCTAGGTTGGTTGCTCAAGGTTACACACAAATTGAGGGAATTGATTTTGCTGAAACCTTTGCCCCCGTAGCTAGGTAAGAGTTTGTTGGCTTACTTTTGGCTATTGCATTCTTGATGAATTTTAAACTCTATTAAATGGATGTCAAAAATGCCTTTCTGAATGGGTTTTTGAATGAAGATGCCTATGTAGAATAACATAAAGGTTTTAAGGATGCACATTATCCTAATCATGTCTATAAATTAAAAAAGACTTTGTATGGATTGAAATAAGCTCTGAGAGCTTGGTATGAGCGTTTGACAAACTTTCTGGTCAATAAGGGCTACAAGAGAGATGGAGCTGATAAAATCTTATTCATTAGATGTTCGAACACCAGTTTGATCATCGCACAGATTTATGTATATGATATAGTTTTCGGATCAACCTCTAAGCACAATGTTGATGAGTTTGTTAAATAAATGTCTAAACAGTTCGAGATAAGTATGGTTGGAGAGTTAAATTATTTTCTAGGTTTACAAACAAACAACTTAATGATGAGATTTTTATTTCTCAAAGTAAATATACCCAAAACCTAGTAAAGAAATTTGGACTGGAGAACACCAAACACATTAGAACTCCTATGGGTACCAATGATAGATTGTCTAAAGATGATGTTGGAACATCTGTTGGAACATCACTATACAGAAGCATGATTGGAAGTCTTTTCTATCTTACTACTTCTAGATCTGATATTTGCTTTAGTGTAGGTGTTTATGCCAGGTACCAATCTGATCCCAAAGAATCACATCTGAAAGCAGTCAAATAGATCATTAGATATGTGAATGGTACATCTACTATGACATATGGTATTCCAAGGACACTAAATCAAATCTTGGAAGCTACTGTGATATTGATTGGGCTGGTGATGTGGATGATAGGAAAAACACATCAGGTGGTTGTTTCTTTCTTGGTAATAATTTAATATCTTGGTTTAGTAAGAAACAACACTGTATTTCCCTATCTACTGTTGAATCTGAGTACATTGCATGTGGGAATTATTATTCACAACTCTTACGAATGAAGCAAATGCTTGCTGACTATGGAATTGTGCAAACCTCAGTAAATGTGTTTTGTGATAACCTAAGTGCTATAAATATTTCTAATAATCCAATTCAACACTCGAGGATAAAACATATCGACATACGTCATCACTTTATTAGAGAGTTAGTAGAAAGTGGAATTACGATAATAGATCATGTAACAACTGAAAATCAACTGGCTGACATTTTTACCAAGGCTATTGATGCACAGAGATTCACTGCATTAAGAAAGTCCTTGGGTATTTGCATTCTATAATATCATGTTCAGTCTGTTGTTGGAATACTGTATTGCACACTGTCACTTGTAGATTGTGTTCCAGCACTCTGTTAGGACATAGCTAGACTTGATTTTTATTTGCTAATTCATGTATCTCATGCTAGGACTTGCATTAGGCATACTATATTGAATGTCTAGTATGATCAGATTTTGATATTTCTAAATTCTAAAATCTCAATTTTGAATGACAACTTTAACTGTTTTGACCTTGAACTTGAGTAGACTTCAGAAAAATTCCATCATTAATTGTGGTAGAATTTACAAAAATTAAGAACTTGGAGGCCTTTGGCAGAAAAAAACTACATATTCTTAGGAGTGAAAGCCACTCGTGAGTAATCCAAGACTAGGTATCACCAATATCTAGATGATGATCTAACATGAGAAAAGGCTACCCTAAGTCTTAGAGTGAAAGCTACTGACTGGCTATATCCTTGTTTTCAGTACATGTTAGAACAATATGTTGAACATAAAAAAAAATAATAAAAATGATGGTTCATAAATTCAGTCCTTGATTGATCAATTTTCTGTGATTATAAAAAAAAATTATGGAATGAAAATTTGAAGGAATTCTGAGTTCATTGTCAAACTGGTTCAAAGGTTGAATTTCCTAATTGATGTTTTGGAATTATGAGATTTGAAGTTTGAATAGTGCCATATTTATCTTTAATACATTTTGATTTGTGATTTGCATGAGATGGAATGCATAATAGGCATATCTTTTTAGGATTTTATTTAGATTTTCTCATGCATCAATAATTGGATAAATATGGAAGCTATTTGATTATTAAGTTGGTATAAATCTGATTTATCTATAGCCCTCTTTCTTAGACTCCTAGTATAAGTGAAAAACTTATATTTGGTGGAGGAAGATTTCTCCAAAAGTTGAGGACCAGATTTGAAAGATTTTTTTTGCACTAAAGGACTCTTTTACTTTGGCGGGAAAATATTTTACCTTGGGTATAAATAAAGCTTTTAACCCTATTGTTGCTCCATCACCAGAAAACCCTAGAAATTATAGCCGTAAAATTTCCTTAGCCATTTTCAATTGTCTATTTTGCTTTCTCTCTTGTTCGTGTATTTGTTCTAACATGGCAGAATCTCAAGATGAAACAATAGTCCAATTGCAATAGAAATTATGTACAGAGAAAAGAAAACAAAGAGGCGAGTTATATGAAGGTAGAGCCAAAAGAGAAAAACCATCTGGTGCCGCCCTGGCATATCTCTGGCATCGAAAATTCCTATGGAGCTTGAGGTTGATGCCATACCCTTAACTCTTGAATATCCACCACTTGAAATCATCTTTGAACCCCACAAAGAAGTATCGATTGTTGAAGAAGAACAAGTCACTGAACCGGTTCAAGGAAGCTTTCCATTTCATATTCCAACAACATCTCTTGCCAATACTGCTGAAGTTGCTGAAACATTGAGGGACTTTAACCAAGAGTAACGAATCGATCTAATTAGAGAGGAAACTCAAATTGTTCCTCAACCCATTGCCCGTTTATCCGCATTCTCTGATTTTATGGAATTCACAGTGTAACAAGGTAGCACTGGTGGTGTTCTTGTTCGAAGTCCTGTTCGAAAAAGAGGCAGAATAGCATAAATTCTAGAAGAATTCAATTCTCAAGGTAACATTCATGTTTCTCTCTCTGATAATTCTTCTGAGGAATCTGCTCAAGGAGATTATATGGATGTTGAATGTGACATAATTGAGGTAAGTAAAGTTATGTCCCACAAATTTTATTTTGATTATGCAAAGAAAATGTAGGAATGTATTTCTCAAAGGAAACTGTGGTCTGAGAGGTCAATTAGGTTGAGTGATTTTGAGGATTGTGGGTTAAACTCAATTTTGATTGATAGGCACTTAATTGGTTCTGTCACAGATATTAAGCCTTATGCTCTTCAGGTGGTTAAGGAATTTTATTGCAATCTGCATTTTGATATTATCAAGGCTGATTCTAGTAAATTTGGTAATGTTTATGTTAGGGGTAAGGTTTACTTCTTTTCCGCTCAGATGATAAATGATTATTTGGGTACCCCTCAGGTTGAAGTTACTGAGTTACCAACTAATTTTGATATGATCATTACGGAGTTGACTGGAGGTAGTTTGAATGCTTGGCATAGAAATTCTTCTACTTTTCCTGTTGCCAAATTGACTCTTAAATATGCTATTTTTCACAAAGCAACAATGACAAATTGGACTTCCACAGCTAATCACACAGTACTTGTTAAGGATCAGGCTATACTACTTATTATATTAGGACAGAGCATCCTTATGACCTAGGCAGACACATCATGAGAACCATTGCTAAACATGCTGAAGTGAAGACTACTACTGGTTATTTATCATTCCCTTCCTGGTTTACAACGTGTTGGTTTCTCAAGGCTTTAAGAAGCTTAGGACCGAACAGATGGAATATTATAGAGTTGTTTACTTTGTTTCTACTAGGCTTGGCAAGTTTAAGCGGCATTTGGATGACTTACCCACTCCTGTTCCATCGTCAGTTTTTCTCAGTTTTTAATCTTGCACAGAGTTTCTTAAATACATAAAAAGTGTCAGATTTCTCACTCAAAAAGTCAACCCAAGTATACCTAGAGAAATGATCTACACAAACAAACACGTATTTTTTACCATCAAGGCTTTCAACTTGCATAAGACCCATCAGATCCATGTGTAGGAGTTCCAAAATCCATGATGTACCTACATATTGGAACACGGCTTGGAACATCTGCAACTCCATTCTCTTCTAAGGATCTGTTAGGCTATCTGGAGAGACAGTTACTTGCAGCAAGGTAACAAATTAGAAAAGGGCAGGCTAAGGAGAAAGAAGATCTATATCTTATTGCCCAACTTAAAAGTTCTACTTCCTAAGCTGCTGCTACTACTGAACCACTTTCCTTGGATAGTTTTGGCTCTGCTACTTAGGCATCTGGTCTATCAGCATTTTTGTCCAAAAAGAAAGAGTCAGTTGGAGTTGTTGTTGAAGGGGCTGCAGATGTGGGGACTTCTGGTGCAGGGGAATTTGATAAATGGGGAGTTCATGCTGAACCTGGAGTTGCAGCTGCTGCAGAGATTGGTGGAGAAGCATTGGATGTTGATACTCAACAGACTGGTGAAGGACAAGCTGAAGTTGATAAGGAAGCTTGAATAAAGTTTTGATTTTGATTTTTTATTGCTGTGATTATGTGATTAAAACTGATTTGCTGTTTTTGAAGTTTTAATATTTTGTTTGATATGTTAGGAGAAGTATTTTAAAAGTAGGTAGACTGTTTAATTGCCCCTGAACATTGTTTTATTTGCCTTAGTATGTTATTCACTGTCATGTTCAGTTTCATGTTCGAACACAGGTATTTGGACTAAAGTGCTTATATGATATTTCTTGATGGAACTTGTTTTCAGACACTAAGGTAAGATTGTTGATTTTGATAAAAAAATGCCAAAGGGGGAGATTGTTAAGTCCGTGTGACTTATGTAGTTTAATTGGCATTATTTGATGAAAATGGTAAGTGCAATTTATTAAGTTTTTTAATTAAGATATGTTAGGTTTTGCATGTTTAATAAGAGTTTTAATGCTAAACTAACTCTTGCTTATTTGTTTCCTTGTAGGAATCAAACTCTCTTACTTTCCATATTGGATTGATTTATTAAATACAAACTTGTAGTACTTATGAAAATAAATCTACAAGACGTCTTCTAATAATTCTATGTCCAATTGGAAAGGAAGTATAGTTATTATGAAATTACCTTATAAAGAAGAGACTTGATAGATTTCCTACCTTCCAAGAAGCCGTGTATCATTATTTAGAGAAGAAAATTAGTGTAATCTTGAACTCCAAGATTCAGATTTATACACAGTAGTTAATGATAGAATTATGGAAGGAAAGTCTTTGTAATAGACTAGGAATCTTTCCTTGTATTTATTTAGGAATCAACTAGAGTATTTTGTGTATTTAAACACAAACACACATTAGTTTGAGCTGCTAATTTTAGAGAAGAAATCCAGAAAATATAGGCAGTCGATTCCCCCTCCAATGTGCATAAAAGATTGTGATTGAAATTCGAGTTTCAAGCCACCATTGGAGATTTAAGTTTGTTCTAGACTATATCGGAACAACACATTGAACATCTTTCAGGAGAAGAAGATGAGTTATCGGGAGAGAACGCTTTGTCATTTTGACGGGAGATAAATGTTGAAGGAAGTTCAATGAGGCAGATTCAAGTTGAGGGGATTTTGCAAACAAGTCTATCGGTGAAGCAATACAAGAACGACGTCAAAATAAAGAGGGAGTCTTTGGTTTTGTATTATAAGTTCTATTATTGTATTGTGTTAAACTTTACTCATAGTGGATTTTTTTATCTCTGGGCCTTGTCTTGAGAGTAGAATATTGAGATCCGAATCTTGTTATTGCTGGTGTCAATTTTAAATTTCACTGTGCATGTCGTTTTATATTCTAATCTTTGTTCAAATATTAAGTGGAACATAATAAATTTGGTAAATTATTTAATCGAATTAATTGAACCCACAACAAATTCTAATACTAACAAACATTCCAAGTATAAGATGGAAATGCATCCATCAGCTGCTCCTATTCCAGATTACAAGAAGAATACTAACCAAAGTCATTGCTATGACTTCCATTATTGATGATATTTACGATATATATGGAATGATATATGATCTTCAACTTTTCACAAAATTTATTCAAAGGTTGTATCCAAGTCTTTATTTAAAGTTAACATATTTATTTATAAAATATAATTTGTGAATATATTTGATTTGATAATTTTCATTTTTTCGCCGCAGTTGGGATATTAATGCCTTGGAGCAATTACCACCATACATGAGAATATGCTACAAAAGCCTTTTAGATATTTACGTTGAAATAGAAGATGAAATAAAAAAAGTAGGTGAATCATATGGTGTCCAATGTGCAAAAGAAGAGGTATTAAATAACAGATAGGTTTTTTACCACTATCAAGTTTGTATTGCTATCTATGATGTGCCCATTTAAATATATTTTGGCAAAATTTGCAGATGAAAAAATTGATCAGGGCATACTTTGAAGAGGCAAAATGGTTTTATAGTAAATGATGGAGGAGTATATGAAGGTGGCACAGTGATTATATGATATTGTCAACAACTTCATTAGTTGGTAAGGGAAATCTTGCAACAAAGGAAGACTTTGATTGGGTTTCAAGTGAATCACTAATAGTACGAGCATCATCAATAATTGGTAGATTAATGGATGACATAGTAGAATATGGGGTAAGAATCTATACAAAATTTATATTGCATGCATTTATTGAATGTACGTAGTGATCTTAGATATACTAATCTTTTGACATTATGTCAGTTTCTAAGATTTTGATTCTATTTTTATACAGTTTGAACAAAAATTATCAGTAGTGCAATGTTACATGAATCAAAATGGTGCCTCAGAGAAGGAGGCTTTTGTTGAATTTCAAAAACAAGTAAAGAAAGTATCGAAGGATATAAATCAAGAATGCCTTCAACCAACAACAATCTCTTTGCCAATCCTTATGAATGTTGTCAATCTTGCTCGTGTGATATATCTTCTGCACGCAGATGAAGATGGGTATGCCAATTCCAAAAGTAAGATGAAAAACATTGTAAACTGTATGCTCATTAAACCGATGACAATTTGAAGATCCAAATCCGAATGGTGTGGGAGAGTGAATCCTTTGCTCCTCAACTTTAACAAATAACTTACAACATATCAATAAAAGAGTTCATGAAATGGAACTATACATATATAGACTAATCACAGTTTGTCATTATTGGTGCATTAGGATTGCATCCATATTTGAGATAAGTTGAAATAAATTGTAATAAACATGATGGTTTATCTTGTACTTATCTAATTCAACTCTAAGTGTGATAGGAATAGAAATAAATATTCTAGCATTATCTCCCAATTTACTGACGTTACAATCACTACTTTCTCTCTTTGAATAAAATATACTCTTCTCCTCATATTTTTTTTTTGTCTCTATGAGGTTGATATATATTAGCCTATTAACTTTAGAAAAATTGGAAGATTTTTTGTCAAGTGCAATTATATGAGTACAAATATGCAGGTGTATATATTGACAAATGTATGTGTTTAAGAAATAAGTTAAATGTCACTAATTTTTTCAAACATAATCAAGAACTTAACAAAAACTATATTCTTGTATGATAACTACAAAACTCACGTACCAAGTAAAAAAATTATCATGAACTTGAAGAGAATAAATATATTATGAACTCTGCCAAGTTCAAAAAACACTTCTAATAAATGGCACATACTATTTTTTTTTTCCTACACTAAAATCTCCAAAAAGCTCCATCTTAAGAAGAAAATTGAAGAGAGAAGGAGAATATAAAATGAATTAGTGCTTTGGCCATTTGACCTGCATCACTTACCAAACACCAATAGTTATGATAATTTATAGTGACTTTTGTTCATTAAACTAGAAAAAATTATCATTATATGTAGTTAATAACAAATTTAATATTGTCAAGTGACGATCTTGTCACTAACACTCTCTTCTTTTGTAGTCCATTTAATTTTTAAAGATCTACAAATTCATAGAAATTCTCAAATAAATTATAAAAAAGTTTTAAATATTTTAATATCTCATTCAAACACAATATATAGCTATTTTTTATTAGAATGTGGGTATGGAATTTTCTGCTATAGATTTTTAATTCGACACGCATTCTCCACCCTCCGTCAACTAGTGAATTGCACGGATTTCACATGAACATAGCAATGTCTCTGCTGCACTTTGTAATTAATTTTAAATTCTCAAAGATAATTTTTTTTTTCACGCAATAAAAGCATTGCATTTCTGTTTTTAGACTTTGAACTTAGATATCGATCATGATAATTCTTTGGACCACGTGTATCCATGGAATCCCAACTCCAGGACCAGAAATAATTATTACTTTAGTAGTTTATTGTAGATATTAAATAAATAATATTTGTTAGCAGTGAAGATGTTAATATCAAAAGTAAAAGGAAAGGGTAAAAGGACTTTATTTTAGATGAATTCATTCTTTACATAAAAAATAATAGTTGAATCACAAATTTTTTAACAAATTATGATAATTTATTACACTTATTCACAAAATAACTACTCGAAAAATTTTTAATTTTATACTTAAAAGTGCCACATGATGTGACTCTTTCTACAAAATATTTTTTCATTTTTAATATATCAGTTTTTTTTAAGGCGCCACAAGGGGTGCACGCCTTCAATGTATTTAAAGACACTACTTTTGATAATACTTTTATATTGAAGGCAGCAACTTAAAAATAAAATTTGGGACATTAAAAACAAAAAATAGCAAGTGTGATGTAATCGTGCATTGAAGTAAAAAAATGTTTTTTTGGAGGAGTTATTTTGTAATTTTTTTTTAAAATTTGTTATATATTATTAGAAAACTTTTAAAAACCCTTTCAACAAATTATCATTTGTAAATATCTCATCTGTATTTAAATGAATATGTGCATGCATTGCTTTAAATTTAAGACTTTTTATTAATTATTTATTCATGATAATTATAGACTAATTAATACTAAATGCAATTTCTGTGGATTATTTCGAGCAATTGTTGTGATCATATTGATGACAACTTATATTATCATAAAATATTAGCACAGATGTTAATTTATGAGGAAATGATAATAGACATTCTAGTTCCAATAGCAATAATTTGTAATATTGAAAGAAATAAAATACTTTACTGAATTGATTTATTGGTTGTAGATTAAATAATTAGAATATTTGACACAAATTTAAAGTTTCAACGAAAAGAGCATATTAATCCTTATTCCTGTAAGTGAGTCCCTCCTCAGTTAGTCTTCTAAGGCCTAGTTAATTTTCTTAAAAGATTCATTATTATCTTAGGATTAACAAGAATCTTAATTTAGTGCACTTCCCAATAGTAGGTTAGATATCAATGACAAAGGTTGAAATTTCAAAACCAATGTTTGAGAGTCTGGAATAATTACAACCAATGTTTTTGAAAAATAAGATTGTAAAAAATGTGCATGGGATTTGAAAATGCCCAAACAAACAACATTGGTTTAAATATAACAGAACAAGCTGCTTCAAGTGAATACCCAGATATATAAACACATCATCCAACTATTTGGAAGAATATTATTTGTATATACTTCACACGTTAGGGTATAAGTATAGTCCTTATCACATTATCTATTTTGTTCTTAGCTAATGAAGGGTTTATATATATATATAACTCAAAGTGATATCATTTTACTTGCAGAAAATTCCAATCCTAACTTGATTTTAATATATGCATATATGATTCAACTTCTACACGGACATACACCACGCTTTCATATATATATATATTGACCATAGTAATGGAAATGCAGGGAGTTGTGGAATCCCTTGCTATTGTGATATTTTTTGGTGATTCACCTTTAGAGGGATGAAAATATTAAGGGGCCATCATTTTATTTCAGTTATTTGAATTAGGTGCGGGACAAGAAATTTGGGAAACTTGGCCATATCTTTTATCTATTAGAGATTGCTCGATTGGCACACCTCTAAGATTCCTCATTCTCCATAACCATTGCCTTCTCCACTTCTAATTTGTTGACTTCATTGTATATACATTTTTCTTCTTGTTATGTTTTCCCTTTTATAGGGCTAGGGCTGGAAATGAATCAAGCCACTTGCGAGCTATTCGGATTTCAACTAGAAAAAAATTTCATTCTAGATCGATCGATAACTTTAACGAGTCGAGCTCGAGCTCGATTTTGAACTCAAAAATTTTATTGAGGCGAGTTCGATCCTAGTAGTATTTGGCTCGTTAGCTCGCGAGCCTACTCGTTTATATTCTTGCGAGCTCGAGCTCAAGCTCGGCTCGTTTATATGCTCGCAAGCCTGTTCGTGAGCTCGAACTCGAGCTCAGATCATTTATATACTCGCGAGCCTATTCGCGAGTCTGGCTTGTTTGATAAGTTCACAGACATCTTCGCAAGCGGTTCGTTTATAAGTTCGATAATAGGCTCGATAAAATTATAAAAATTTTAAACACAGTTTTCCAATGGAATCGAACACAATACCTTAGAAGAAAATGTAAAAACTCACACCACTGAATCAACAATATTTTTGTATAATCAAACATATTAAAATATTCTTTAAAAACTAACATAATCAATAAATAAAATTTAATGCAAATCTTATAATGGTATATTCAGAATAATTAATTGAAAAATTATATATAACTAAGATAATTTATAAAATAAGAATACAAATTTAAAATAATTAATAAAATTAGGCTAATAAAATAAAATCAACTTTTATTATGATTTATGAAACATCTAGAGTATGGCCTACTTGAAATTAATAAATTTCATCCATTTAAAAATAAGAATATAAATAAAGAATAATAAATTTAGATTAATCAATGCAAATCTTATAATGGTATATTTAGAATAATTAATTAACTAATTATATGTAACCAAGATAATTCATAAAATAAGAATATAAATTTAAAATAATTAATAAAATTAGGTTAATTAAATAAAACCAACTCTTAGTATGATTTATGAAACATCTACAGTATAACCTACTTGAAATTAATAAATTTTCCTATATTTAAAAATAAGAATATAAATAGAGAATAATGAATTTAGATTAATCAACTTAAAGCAATAAATAAAATTTAATAATATACTATAGAACCATCGATTTAGAATAATTTAAAAAAATAAAATAAGAAAAAGTAATCAAATATCATACTTTAAGATAATAAAATTAAAATAAAATTAGTTAGAAGATTAGATAGTTGTTTCACTTTAAAATTTAAAAAATATAAAAATATAAATATGTAATAATATACTTAGTCTAATCAACTAAAATTCAATTTTAAATCTTAGGATGATAAACTATTATAATAAATTAAAATTTTATATCTTAACTATATTTAAAATAAGTCATAAACTAAGAATTTCAATTAATAATAATAAGTGTAGATTTAATTATAAAATAAATAATTAAATTTCAACTTAAGATATTTTATTAAAATAATATTAAATTTAGAATTATAAGTTCATTTTAATTTAACAAAATATATATGTCTTTGAATCATGTCATTCAACGATATTTTTTCGTTCTTTTTTGTATTATATCCGAATAAAATTCGAATCACGAATTATTATGAATGCCGAATAATACCCGCACAAGTTTTTTTACTATACTCTTAAGAGGTGATTAGTATATAAAAATAAAATTATATGAGAATAGAAACGAATTTGGGAATGCTGAATAAATTTGCTGCATTTAAAATATTTAACAATTAGAATATAAATAGAGAATAATAAATTTAGAGTAATTAAGAAAAAACTCAATTTTAAATTCTAAGATGATAAACTATAATAGTCAACCAAAAATTTTATATCCTACCTACACTTTACATCATTTAAAAAAAATCAAGTTGATAATAATAAACTTAGTATAATAAATAATATTTAATAATATACTATAGAACCATGATTTAGAATAATTAAATAAAAAATAAAAGTCAAACTTAAGATAATAAATAAAAATTAAGATAAAAGAAGAATAAAAATATAAAATAATAAAATAAAAACTAATCAAATATCATACTTTAAGATAATACATTTAGATTAAATTAGTTAGAAGATTTGATAGTTGTTTTGCTTTAAAATTTAAAATTTTAAAAATATAAATATGTAATAATATACTTAATCTAATCAACTAAAATTCAATTCTAAATCTTAGGATGGTAAACTATAATAATAAACTAAAATTTTATATATTAATTATATTGAATATAATTCATAAACTAAGAATTTCAATTAATAATAATAAATATAGATTTAAATATAAAATAAAATGTGTTGTTATCTATTTTTTAAAATGAAATGTGCTTATCGAGCTCGAGTTCGATTGCATGATTAACGAGATTGAATTCGAGCTCGATTTTATGCTTAACGAGCCGAGCTCGAACTAAACTCGAGCCGTTCATGAGGTTAATAATTTTCAAACAAACGAGCTCAAACTTAATTATAAAAACTCGAATCGAGCTCGAGCCCTATGAAAAATTCAAATGAACCGCACTCGAACTTTTTTCTGTTCGTCTCGATTCAATTCGATTACAGCTCTACATAGGGATATAGTTGTATCCAGTTTAGGACCAGTTATCGAGTATCAATTTTTAAGTCTCACATATAAAAGAAAGTGTGTTAAAGTAGTGTATGGGATTTTGTTTCACACACGAAGAATGAGAAAGTATTGTCCATTTTATTAAAGCATTTTCTCCAAGAATTTCGAAATATATGTTGGAGGAAATGGAATGGGGAAATGTATTATCTAAACAAAGAAGAGGGAAAACATTTAAAAAGTGCGTGTTTGTTGCTTTGTTAGGGTTTTTGAGATCAATTTAAATCTTCTATAATGCATTTGTATAACATTTTATGTTACTTGAAGTAATATTATTTTACATAATATAATTCCTTATGTTTAAGCATAAATATGCACGAAGTTTAAAATATTTATTCTTAATCTTTCAAAAGTGGCTTCTACTTTTGAACTCTTGGAATTAAACTTAAAGTAAACTACATCATATGATTCATTTTCACCCTCGTATTTAATTAATAGTTAATTGTATTCAAACTAGAAATTTAAACACTACCTCAAGATAGTTATATTGCGCAACAGGTGTTACCAACAAAAATAATTAAAATATGTAATTGTTTAATTTTCTCTCTTTTTGTTACCATTCGTATTCAAACATTATTTTGATTTACATGAAATCAAATAGATTAAATTAGGCATTTAGAACATATTATGTTAATTTTAGTAATGTGTTACATGTTAATCTCTTATCAGGAAATCTTTGTTGCTGTAGAAGAAGAACTTGAAAGACAAAAAGAAACGGTGAGGAAGTTGCTAGCCCAAACGCCAGATGATTCATCGCATAAAATAGAACTCATTGATGCAATCTAATGACTTGGAGTGGGTTATCATTTTGAAAAAGAAATTGATAAATCCTTGCGATGCATACATGATATTTACCCAGAATACAATCGTAAAGATGACAATCTCCATGTTATTGCTCCTTATTTTCGTGTTCTTAGACAATAAGGTCACTATGTCCCATGTGGTAAGTATTCTATATTATTCATTTGCAAATTAAAAATTGGTCGGACATGCAAATATAAAGAGACACAACTTTCTTTACTTGATTAATTTTCCCATGGCAAATATGTTCAACAAATTCATAGACAATGAAGGAAATTTTAAGGAGTCATTCACAAACAATGTCAAAGGGATGTTAAACTTATATGAGGCTGCACTCATTTTGGAGTAGATGGGGTGGGAATTATCGACAAAGCATTGGAGTTTTCTTACTCTCACTTTGAGGTCCACCAAATGAGCAATTCTCTTTCCACACTAGTCAATGAAGCTTTGAAGTTCCCAATTCACAAGAGTGTGACCAGGCTGGGAGCCATGAAATTCATCTCCATGTACCAAGAAGATGAGTCACACAATCAAATACTACTGAATTTTGCAAAATTGGACTTCAACATTGCACAAAATATACATCAATAGAGTTAAATGATATTGAAAGGATGACTTGTACAAAATACAAATTTACAATATGTATTGTGTTTAATTTAAATTCTAATATAGCAAACAAATTATTTTAGGTGATGGAAGGCTTTTTAAACTTTGCAAATAAATTGCCTTTTGCAAGAGATAGAATGGTGGAATGCTCTTTTGAATATTGGCAATCTACTTTGAGTCCCAATACTACCCTACAAGAAGAATACTAACCAAAGTCATTACTATAACTTCCATTATTGAGGACATTTACAATATCTGTGGAACATTAGGTGATCTCCAACTTTTCACAAACCTTATTCAAAGGTTGCATCCAAGTTTTTATTTAAAGTTACTATATTTATATATGAAATATAATTTGCAAATATATTTGATTTGACAGTTTTTTTTTTTTTTTCCATAGTGGGGATATTAATGCCTTGGAGTAATTGCCACCATACATGAGAATATGTTACAAAGCCCTTTTAGATGTTTATCTTGAAATGAAAGATGAAATGGAAAAAGTAGGTAGATTATATAATTTTCAATATGCAAAAGAAGAGGTAATTAATTAATAAATCATCATTTACTACTATGAAATTTCTATTGCTATTGACGATGTGCACGTTTTATTTATTTTAAGGAAAAAATTTGCCGATAAAAAAAATGATCAGGGCATACTTTGAAGAAGCAAAATGGTAATATAGAACGTATATGCCAACGATGGAGAAGTATATGAAGGTAGCACTTGCATCTAGTGGTTTTATGATGTTATCAACAACTTTCTTGGTTGGTATGGAAAATCTAGTAACAAAGGAAGACTTTGATTGGGTTTTAAGTGAACCACTAATAGTACGATTAGCGTCACCAATTTGTCGATTAATGGACATGACAGGATATGGGATAAGAAACAAAAATTCCATACTAAATTTACATGGCATCCACTAATTGAATGTAGTGAACTTGGATATACTAAATGTTTTGACTTTATGTTAGTTTCTAAGATTTTGACTCTGTTTTAACACATTTTGAACAAAAATTGCCAGCAGTGGAAGGTTATATGAATCAAAATCGTGCCTCTTAGATGGACGCCTATGTTGAATTTCAAAGACAAGTGAAGAAGGCATGGAAGGAAATAAATCGAGAATGCCTTCAACCAACAACAGTCTCTTCGCCAATCCTTGTGATTGTTGTCAATCTTGCTCGCCATATAAATCTTCTGTACATGGATGAAGATGTGCATACAAATGCCAAAACTAAGATGGAAGACTTTATAAGATATGTATATGTTGCAACATTGACAGAATAGGATTTTAGTTAGTTATTTTATTTAATTAATTTTTAATCTGTGCAATTTTCCATAATTCTAGGATATAAAAGATATATGTTGATTGTGTTATGTGTGATTTGATAAAGAAAAACATGCTGATATTAAAGATTTACTTGATTTGGTTTTATAAGGAAAGAGAAGATCTCATAGGATCTTGAAAATAAGGCAAAAAATCAAGAGTTTGGCTTATCCTTGTATGCAACAAATCACTACCCAATTGAGAAGGATTCTGGACTGATTGACCATGTTGCATATATTTATATCTCCACCTTGAAAAAATGTATCGATGAACTACATAGTGTCACCAAGTGATTTAAGACTGAGACCAGTGTCCTCTTATACATTTTTTGAGAGAAAAAGATAAAAGATTTTCGGAATATGACCGCATAAGCCATCTGAAGGAGTTGAGAATTGAAGAGAGTCTAACAAATGTTGACTAAAGTTGAGGGGAGCTCCCATAAACAACTAATTAGTGCAATACAATGAATGGTGTTCAATTTGGAGGGAGTCTTTAAATTGATTTAATTTCGTATGTTGTATTATATAAAATTGATACTAATTAGTAGATTATTTCTTTATTTGGGCATGACCTTGTGTATGTAGAGTACTTTATACTAGAAACACGTTAAAAATCAATATGTCTATTTTATTTTCGCTATGTGTTTCAACTTGATTTCCAACACTATTAAGTTGATGGTAAATTTATGAAACAAATGAACAAGAAAAACAAGTCTCCAAAGTCTGGTAAAACATCTAACTCTTAGAAGAAAAAAATCATAATGCTAACGCTTCTGATTCTAGAAAAAATAAAAAGATACAATGTAGGAAACACAAAGGGTATGGCCACAACCAAGTTGAGTGTGCCAACAACCTTAAAGAAGTTGGAACTGTCACTTAATACCACTTGGAGTGATGATGAATAATAAGAGAGTCAAGATGAGGATGAAGAACATGCCAACAATGATGTTTCACTTCATTCAACCATCCAGAAAGAAAAGAAAAACACTGGCACAAGGAGTGTTGTTTCTGGTATTGCAACGCCAATCAGGTAGAATTTAACAATATTCCTTGTCGTAACCTATCTAAACTCAGTTTCTTATATAGGCTCAATGGACACGTTTGAAACTGATTTTCGTGATAGATGTCATGAAGAAAGACCAAGCATGGAGGATATTCAATGCAAGTACCAGAATTGTTTCAAAACTGGCTTAAGATTCGCAATATATATGAAGGGTTAGCAAAACAAGTAATAGCAGCGAGTAAAGAAAAAGAAGCTCTGCATGAGCTTCATATTGCTAAGAAGGACAAGGAACTTAGCATGGTCAAAATGGAACTTGAAAACACTTTGAAGTATGTGATAAAACTAAACTTGGGTACTAATTAATTGGATGAAATTTTATCAAGATAAAGTTGTGGGATTGTGTTGGGTTGGGCTAAACATGTATTGCATCTACCTCAAAGACAGGTATTGTTTCTACCTCAAACATTGTGTTTGTCAAGGAAAATAATCCCCCTGAAATGATGGTAGAATTTGCTAAGAAAACTTGGTCCAAAAGGCGAAGACCTAAGCCTAAGAGGTTTGTTGCAACATGCTATTATTGTCAACTATGTGATCATATTAGATCTAAGTGCTTCAAAATTTAAAAGGCTTTGTATAATGGTATGCGTACTCACTCAATGTTTTTGGGAGTGTTGTGACACCCTAAAAAACACGTTCCTAAGATTAAGATCGATTTAAAAGGAGAATCTAAGAGGAAAATTTGAATAAAAAAAATGAATATTTAAAGGATAACATTGTTGAATCTTGGTATTTTGATGGTGGTTGCTCGAGATATATAATAGGTGATGGAGAAAAGCTAAAGAAGTATAAGAAGCAGAATGAATAATTTGTTATCATTGGAGATTGTGTCAAAGAAAAAAATATGGGGAAAGGAACATTGAACATAGACGGACTTTCTAAATTGAAAAACATATTATATATGGAAGGCATTAAGACCAATTTGATAAGCATAAGTCAATTTTGTGATTAAAATTTGCTTGTCAAATTTTAAAAAAATTCCTGTCAAATGTTTGATGAATCAAATATTTGGGTTTTGACAAGAAAGAGATCTACTGACAATTGCTATTTGTTGCAACACCAGCTGCAGTGTTACAACACTTAAATTGATGAAATTGAGCTCTGGAACCAAAAATTAGGTTGATGCTTTTTGGATGAAAATTATAAAGTCTAAAAATATTTCTTTTTGGGTATTTTCGGTTGATAGAGAATTAATGTAGAAATCTTTAGGTTAGTTGCTCAAGTTTGGTGATGCTACTAGTAGATAGTTGGTTGAATCATGATAAAACTCACATGGAGATTGTGGTATGGAAGATCTCGCTATATGCAGCATCACCTTAACGTTGAACTTGTTGAGATGCTCTTAGGGATCTCTAGTCCCATCAATATTCTGATACATTTGATGATTTGAGCCCCACAAGGAGTGAATCTACTAAAATGGCATGAGAAAAAGGTCTGCACTTGGGTGGTGCCACTGCAAGAGGCAAATACACCTCCAAGTGACCCCTTAACCCTAACAATATAGCATACTACATTGTGTTCGTCCTTTCTACTTCTACTTTGTGCCATATTTTCTCTTCGAGGAGTGATACTCCACTACTGACTTATTTTCGAGTATTGGTTTTCCTCCTCAATTTATCATGCCTCAATCCACCATCTTGAGAGTCACAGATGAAACCCGACTTCGGTGGAAGGATTGAGGAGGCTCATTCTTTTGTTGGTTCTCGGTGTACTAGGTTGCAACTTTTACTATGGCCCTTGCTAAGGCATCATCTATCAAGGCCTGCAATGCCTCTTGGGTAATCCGCAACACCCTTGGTTAAGTTGGCTCTCCTTAATACGATGGTGGTGGATCATAATGGGGGGACAATTGGAAAGCTCCTGCCGCTGATCGACTATATTACTATTGGTCCTTTCTTCATGAAGGGTGCCTTGGGCGTTGATCTCCCTCACTGTAGATCTTGTATACATCCTCAATATCTAGACAGGTTTTGACAACAATGCCAAAATAATGTGGAAAAGTTCTGAGTCTTTGAGAGTCAACTACAAAGTGGGTACTATCTATGACACGAACAAATCTTTAGGGATACCAGAGTTATCCCAATGAGAAATCTTCTAATGTTCAAGTTAGAACTAGAATAAAGAATACTGATAGAGAACATAAAGTGGCAAAATGTTAAATGAATAAAACGTACCAAAAAATGAAGAGAAATGAAGTATTTAAAATTTTTTCAGTGAGGATTAAGTATTTCATGTCACTGGTAGATCTCTTAAATCCTTGGGCTTTGGCCCATTGGACTTGGCCTTTATAGACTAATGTGCTTAGAAAAAATATTGAGTCTAGCAATTAAAAAAAAATTGTGTTATCATGCTTTTAACTTTTTTTCCCCACGAAATTTTCCAGAGAGTTCATGAATTGAGGTTTTAGAGTTGAGTTTAATATGCTAAGTGGGCATCAATTCATGGTTGACGGATAGGGTTGTAACAAAGTTTAGGCAGAACCAGTGATTTAATTTAGAAAAGATAATTAATTAATTAGGCAGAACTAACGATTTAATTAAGAAAAGAGCACACGAATAATTTTGAATGGGAGTACGTGGCTTAGGCTAAGGAATCTATATCTTGACATTTGTTTATCTTGTTGGTTTTCTTGGATAGAGTGACACCACAAGACATACTGCTGGAATTTGGGAGATGAGCTTCCATGTCCTTTCTATTTGGCAAATCTCCAGTAGATAGTCATGATCACCTCTTCTTCTAGTGTCCATTTAATTTTTAAAATATGAGCTTTTTACTTCAAAAATGTAATGTCTTTTGGTTCAGAGCTAATTGGAAACAAACTAAAAGATGGGCTATTTCTGAGATAAAGGGCAAGAGTTGGAGCAAGGTCCTTCTTATTGTCTTTCTCGCAGCTATATACTGTATTTGGAAGGAAGGAACAATAGGGCTTTCAAAATATCAGTACATAAATGTAGTGGCCTTGCGTATGAGTATATTATATATATTTTTTTAAATTTACGGTAAAAAAATCACAAAAAATACAAAAAAATGGTTAATAATATGGATTTATAGTCGTATGGGTAAAATAAAATGTAAAAGTATTGTTTGAAAGCAAAAATACGACTTATTTTGATATTATTTTTATATGAATTGTGTTTGCACTTATTTTTGAATTATGCAAAATTATTTTATAAGTATTTTTATGTTATTTAATTTATAACTATAACATAACTTAAAGATAACTATCTAATAATAATTAGTATGATTAAAATTATTAAAAAATTATTTTTCTATTATATAATATTTCATTAATACTTATAAATAAATTTTAAATTATACATAAATATTATAAATACTTATTAAATATAGTATTAATGGTCAAATATTATATGAGTAAGTATAATACGTGGATTAAATGTTTTACTTTAAAAATACAGAGCATTACTCAATGGTTTAAATGTGTATAAAAATTAAAAGTATTTTTAATTATTTATACATACATGTATTGTACATGTATAATTTGAGTTTTACCAACAGAGAAGAAAATACCCACTCTCTCAATCCACTTGTGGCTTGTTTAGGAATAGAAATTGTCTGAAAATGTTTTCTTGTAATCTAATTGATCTCTTGCTAGGTTTTGTCTCTTATTAATTTAGTTAAATTATTTTGACTGTTGATGTGTACTTGTGTTTGTAAGGATTTAGTTGTTTTGAGTTTTTGGTTTGACCCTATCTTAGAAATATATTTTTTGAGATTTAATAATAACATTTACTTCAAAAATTTTTTGTCACTCTTGGTAATGTGTTACTCGAACATTCAATTATCACTATATAAATGACACTAATTATTAATAGTGACTATTATACATAATTATTATGATAAAATAGTAATTTATATACAATTAATATCAATTTTAATATTGTCAAGTGACAAATTGTCGCTAACATTCTTTTATTTTTTATTTTTGTAGTGTTTTTAACTTTTAACAATCTACAATTTCATATAAATTCTCAAACAAATTATAAAAGTATTTTCAATATCTTATAATCTCATTCAAGCACAATATTTAGCTATTATTTAGTAGAATGTGGGCATTTGGAATTCTCTTCTGTATATTTTTATTTCATCAAGAGCTTCTATTTTTTGGAAAAAAAATTCTCTCCATCTCAACCAAGCAAGCGAGTTTTGCTTTTCTTTTCTTCTAGAGTGTTTAGCTCTGTTATCATTAGCTCTGTTATTTTACTTGAAAATTCTCATATATTTTTTTTTTAGAAAACGCCATTTTTATGTGGTGCTTTTAATCAACAATTCTTTATTTTTAGCATACAAATATTTACTTTTAAAGTGATACAAGTGGTGTGCCTTCAATGTACCACAATACTAGGTGCTCATGTTGTGGATTTACATTGAAGGAGGTGCTATTGGTGCCATCAATGCATCTCCGCCTTATATACATTTAATATATGATAGTTGTATTCCCACACATAAAGTGGTGCATTGATAATGTATTTGTGGCATCAAATGCAGGATCGTAGATTCAATTTATCCGGATGTTTTAATGATCTCCTTGCGTATTGCTTGTTGGCCTTGTTTGGGTGTTGTCTTTAGATCCTATATGAGGTATTGTTATTGAATCCGGATTGGTGTTATCTATAATGTCCACTCTAAATTTTATAAGTTGTGTCCATCTTTAAATTTATCTGACGGACAAACTAAGGTGTCTGTGCATGATACATTTAAGACGTCACAGTATGAGCGCCGCCTTCAATGTACAATGCGCCACAACATGAGGACCACAACGTACACGAGACCATCATGCATTGAAGGGTGCCACTTCATATTGAAGAAGCACCACATGTGGCCCTTTAGAAATAAAAATTATTGTATTAAAAATAAAAAAAAATATTGTTTAGCAAGAAGTGAAGCTTTGAAGTAAAATAATAATTTTTTTTTTGAAGAGTTATTTTATAAGTAATTTTTCTATTTTGTTACAAACTAATAAAAAAACATTTTCAACGAATTATCATTTGTAAACATCTCAACTATAGCTAAATGCCACTGCTTTAAATTTAAGATTTTTATTTTAATCAGATATTCATTATAATTAAAGACGAATTAGTCTTATCATGCTTTAACTTTTTTCCCCACAAATTTTCAATAGAAGATCATTTTTCAAGCTAGCCTGTAGTAGAGTTCATAAGTTCGGGTTTGAGAGTTGAATTGAATATGCTAAGTGGGCATCACTTCAAGGTTGGCGGATAGGGCTGTAACGAGGTTTAGGGAGAAGTAATGATATAATTAAGAAGAGATAACTAATTAGTTAGATATTGGTACATTTTATAGGGGCTAATGTACCAAGCAAGCAAATGCACACAAATAAACTAATAGTTTCGACTAGCATGCACAACTCTATGAATCTAGTACGTCCTTGAATAAATTTTTAGTTATCATCGATCAAAACGTTTGAGAAATAAAGAGTTAGCATCTAGAGGCAAAGGAATGAGCTTAGAGAATTTTTAGTTATTTCGATGTAACTATTAATTTTATATAAATACTTTAGTTGGTTATGTATCTACTGAGTTAAATAGTTTGACGCAATTTTAGTTATGTATTATAGTATAGTTGATTATGTATTTGGTACAAACCACTTTAATAAACCAATTATCAAGATATTTATTTAGTTGTGCCATATCAAGGGATGCCTTTCTTTTAGAATTATAGAGAACTTAAAAATTATAGTGAATTTTTAGTTATTTCGATGTAACTATTAATTTTATATAAATACTTTAGTTGGTTATGTATCTGCTGAGTTAAATAGTTTGACGCAATTTTAGTTATGTATTACAGTATAGTTTAGTTGATTATGTATTTGATACAAACCAATTATCAAGATATTTATTTAGTTGTGCCATATCAAAGGGATGCCTTTCTTTTAGAATTATAGAGAACTTAAAGACAAGATATATAATCTACTTTGATGTGTTTGGACGCAAAATATTTAGAGAATTTGATCTGAATAGCTTCACAATAAATTTAAAGAGTTATTTTAAAATCAATCCAAAAATAAACATATTTAATAATAATAACTTATGTAAGACATATTCATTTCTCCATGATTTGATATACTTTTGTATAAATGAGTTTTAAACTTCCCCACTATGGAAAGATCATTATATATCATCAAATTCCTTCTGTTTAAGCATAAGTATGGAGTTCAAATTATTTTTCCATATTCTTTCATTTTTTACTTCTACTTTTTGTGCTCTTGTAATTAAATTTAAAATAAACTGCATTATATGATTTATTCTCATCCTCATACTTAATTTGTTGTTAATTGTATTCCAAATTAAATATTTAAACACCACTTTGAAAGTGCAGATATTGATTTTATAGAAATATAGTTCCAAAGTAGTTATCTCGTGAAACAATTCTTAATGATGAGTACCAACAAAAATAATAAGTATTGTTACTCGTCTAGACTCGTTAAGTTACTATATGGATGTTGCAAAATTTAGTGAATGCAAGTGCACGTTATCATTAATAGGTAATAAAATGATGAGTAAGTATCATTCCCACAAGTAATGTTGAATTATTAAGTACCGAAATTATATTAACTCTAATTTTATTTGAATAAATGAAAGTGATGTTTATGATTACAATCTAAATCTAACTAAATTAACTAATAATCAAAATCAACTAATGATGAAATTCAAAAACTTAAAAATCTAGGATTATGATTTCACTATAATTAATTCGATGAATAATTTATTTTATCAATCTCAATTTATTTCTCAAATGATAGCCGAGAATTTCTAAATTATTCATTAGCCTCTCCCGAGGTCTAACGAAATATCAACAATTGTTAATTCACTATATTCCTATGTGAATTATAATAATTAATAATTTATTAGGTTATATGGATCTCAAACGTGACTACACAAACCATATTCCTATTTCAAATGCAATTTATAGTTTTCTACACATAAAACTAGACACACATATCACCTCTCAGGTCAACATGATTAGCAAATCATTCAATTAATGGCCAAGTAATTGAAAGCATTAAAAACCATGTAGAACACACAACTTAAAAAATAAATCAAGAATTAAAAATCATCCTAATTAGAATACATCACAACCCTAAAGAAAAATTAGTTCAAATGGTAAAAAATGAATAATAATTTAACAATATTCATGAACATAATTAAAGAAATAAAATGAAAAATAAAATGGAACTTGGAATTATGATGAGTTTTTTCCCTTGTAGATGTCTTCTTCTCAAATCATGGAAGAATTCTCTCATCTTCTTCTTCTCTTCTCATTTTTTGTTCTTTCTTCCTTTTTCTTAGCTTGTTTTCTCTTCTCTTCTCCCCCCAAAACTAACTTTTGAGGCTTTTAGGATCCTTAAAATTGAATATGAGATGCCCTAAAAAGGACAAAAATCTCATTTTGACCATAGTTTTCAGCCTAGCAGTGCCTAGGCGCTGACTGGTGGTGCCTAGGCACCATATGCTCTATTTTCGGCATCTAGGCACCATGCCCTTAGTTTTTTTTGGCGCTTAGGCACCATGTTTTGGCGCCGTTGCTGTAATTTTTCTCCTTCACTTCAATACTTTGATAGTCTTCAACCCATTTCAACTAGTTTTTGACCTTTTTTTAGGAAGAATTAATTTTTGATATCTTCTAATAAATTGAAATTTTGTGTCTTGACTTTCCATAAGCATTTGAATAATATTTATATAAAATATGCGAAAAGAGTTATACCATAAAATCAAGATATGTCATACTAGAAAGTTTTAATCAAGTGCAGACTTTTTAATTCAATTTTTCTCATTGAACTCGAAAGAACTGAATTTAATGGTTACATAAAAGTTATAGAGTTATCTCTTAGTTTTCCAATGGTTTAAGAATCAAGTCAAAATGATACTAAAGCAAAGAGTTATGATTGAAATACAAACACTGTCCTCAATAGCACCATAAAGTCGATTCTTCAAAATCTTAATCAAGTTTCATGTTTCTTTTCATTTTCTTCTTCTTTTACCATTACCTACAAAATTTCAAACTAAATGTATAAAAATTAAAATAAATACTTAAAAATAAACCAAATATTAATCAAAAGACATACGAATTGTTGGTATAGAACCAATTTAACAAATACCCTAAAACTTAAATATTTGCTTGTCACTAAGCAAAATAAAGAAGTAAAAGAAGTAAAATATCAAGTGATAATCAAACCTACTAACCAAATGGGCCTCAATAATCATTGTGAGTTTATAACTCATTGAAATCTCAAAATATCAGTAAAAGAAAGGGCTTGTACTTGAATAGTTAATGCATTAATGGCATATACTCGATTAATCCCAAAGGCCTGAGTCAAAACTTGATTTGTCATGTCATATTCAGTTAGCTAATAGTATGCATTATATGCCATCTCGTCTACCATTTTATGCTCATCACACACACATAAGAAAACACCTAAGATGATAAACAAGGACATACTTAAACAATAAAAGAAAAATAAAAACAAGAGAAAATATACAAAAAAAAATCAATTTAAAATTAGAGTTACTTGGTATCGATATTAACAAAATAAATAGTCCCTAGCAATGACGCCAAAAACTTGTTGCAAAATTTAGTGAACGCAAGTGCACTTTATCGTTAATAAGTAATAAAATGATAAATAAATATCATTCCATAAGGACTGTTGAATTATTAAGTATCGAAATTATGCTAACTCTAATTTTATTCGAATAAATGAAAGTGGGTGTTTATGATTACAATCTAAATCTAACTAAACTAACTAATAATCAAAATTAACTAACGATGAAATTCAAAATCTTAAAAGCCTAGGGTTATGATTTCACCATAATTAATCCAACTTGAATAATTTATCTCATTAATCTCAATTTATTTTTCAAGTGATAGTCGAGGATTCCTAAATTATCCACTAGCCTCTCTCGAGATCTATCGAAAATATCATCAATTGCTAACTCACTATATTCATATATGAATTACAACAGTCAACAATTTATTAGGTTTTATGGATCTCAAGCATGACTACACAAACCATATAAGTATATTCATATCTCACATACAATTTATATTTTCTACACATAGAACTAGACACATATATCACCTTCTGGGTCAACATGATTAGCAAATCATTCAATTAGTGGCCAAGTAATTGAAAGCATTAAAAATCATGTTGAAACCTCAACTTGAAAAATAAATCAAGAATTGAATTGATAACAATATTCAAAGCATCCTAATTAGATTACATCACAACCCTAAAAAAATAAATTAGTTCATAATGGTAAAAAATGAATAATAATTTAACAATATTCATGAACATAATTAAAGAAATAAAATGGAACTTGGAAGTAGATGAGTTTTTTTCTTTGTAGATGTTTTCTTCTCAAATTATGGAAGAATTCTCTCTTTTTTTTCTTAGCTTGTTTTCTCTTCTTCCTTCTATTTTCTTAGCTTGTTTTCTTTTCTCTCCTCCCCCAAAAACTAACTTGGAAGCTTTTGGAAACCTTAAAATTAGATGTGAGATACCCTAAAAAGGGAAAAAATCCCATATTGACCCTAGTTTTCTGCTTAGCAGTGCCTAGGCACCATATGCTCTAATTTTGGTGCATAAGCACTCTGTTTGGTCACGTAGGTGCCGTGCCCTCAATTTTCTTTGGCACCATTGCTGTAGTTTTTCTCCTTCACTTCAGTATTTTGACAGTGTTCAATTATTTTTAACTAGTTTTTAACCTCTTTTTATGATAAATTAGCTTTTGATATATTCTAAATAATTGTAAATCTGTGTCTTAACTTTCCATAGACACTTGAATCTACTCGATATAAAATTTGTGGAAAGAGTTATGCCTATAATACCAACATATGCCATACCAAAATATTTAAGTCAAGTGTAAACTATTTAACCTAATTTTTTATATTGAACTCGAAAGAACTGGATTTAATAATAAACATAGAAGTTATAGATCTCTCTCCTAGCTTTTCAATGGTTCAAGAGTCAAATAAAAATGATATTGGAGCACAGAATTATGATTAAAATACGAACACTACCTTTAATAGCATCATAAAATGGATTCTACAAAATTTTAATCAAGTTTTATTTTTCTTTCTATTTTCTTCTCTTTTTATCATTACCTACAAAATTTCAAACTAAATGCATAAAAAGTGACATAGATACTAAAAAATAAATCAAATATTGATCAAAAGACATACAAATTATTGGTATAAAAACAACTTAACGATGGACTTAAGCAAGAATCAAAACAATGGCATGAAAAATTTAAGAAAACAATACTGTCAAATGATTTCAAAATTAACAAGTGTGATAAATGTGTTTATATAAAAGACATACTGAACGCTTATGTCATTCATTGTCTATATATGCAGACGACATGCTGATCATGGGTAGTGATCATGATATCATCATGACTATTAAAAAAATGTTGATAAGATATTTTGATACGAAAGATATAGGTGTAGCAGATGTAATATTAGGGATTAAGATCTCTAAGACACTTGATGGACTTATTCTATCCTATCTCATTATGTTGAGACAAAGCTTAAAAAGTTTAATGTATATGATATTTCTTCAGTAAAAATATCACTGAACTTAAGTTTGCATTTGGCTATTAACTATGGTGATGAATATTATGAACTGCACACATCCGGATATTTATTACTCAAAATGGCCATTGGCAGGCATTGATAAGGGTTCTTAGTATCTTGTTGTACTAAAAAGGTAAGCGATGTAAACTAGATATTTGAGATAAAAAGCTCTAAGTTCACTAGTGGTTATATTTACAATTGGTGGTGGAGCTTTATCGTAGAAATCCTCTAAACAAATTTGTATATATCAATTCATGATGGAATCGGAGTTTATAGCTTTAGATAAAATTGAAAAATAGAACAAAAATATTGACAAAAAACATAAGACTATTAAATGCTAAATGAGTAAAACGTACCAGAAAATGAAAGGAGATAAAATATTTATAGTTGTTTCAGTAAGGATTATATTTTGGAGTAGGAGAGTGCATGCACAGATAAACCTCTTAACTCGTGCTTAGACCCATTGAACTAGGCCTTTGCAGACTAATTTGCTTAGATTATTATAGGCTGCATCAATATTTAATAAAAAATAGTGTTATTATGCTTTTAACTTTTTTCCCCGCCAATTTTCCAAGAGAAGATCACTTTTCAAGCTAGCATAGAGAGTTCATAAGTTAAGACTTTAGAGTTGAGTTGAATATGCTTAGTGGGCATCACTTCAAGTTTAGTGGACAGGGCTGTAACAAGGTTTAGGGAGGCAGAACTAATGATTTAATTAAGAAAATATAATTAATGAATTAGGAAAAACTAAGGACTTGATTAAGAAAATATAATTAATTAATTAGTTATTACTATATTTTATTTTAGGGGCTAAGGTACCAAGCAAATGCACACAAATAATTAATTGTTGAATGGAGCATGTGGTTTGGGCTAAGAAATCTATATCTTGACATTTCTTTATTCTATGCATTGTCTTTAAAATTGGATTGAACGGCTGATTCAATCGGTTTAATTGAAAATCAGAGATCAATTTGGTCCGATTAATGATATAAAATCAAAAATTTAATTTGATTGGTCAAAGACCGGTTAAATCGATCGAAGACCGGTTAAATCAATTGAAGACCGATTTGACTAGTTTTTAATTTTTAATTTTTTTATTTTTTAAAAAAGTTTAATTTTGATATTTTTTATATATATATATGGTTATTTAGATTATATATTTTTAATTAATTATTTATCTTTTTTTATATTTAAAATCAATTTTGATTAGATTGGTTCGACCACCGGTTGAATCGCTAATTATTATCAAGATCGATTTGACTAGCGATTCAGTTATGAAAACACTAATTCTATGATTGGTTTCTTGGATAGAGTGGCAACACAAATTAAATAGGTAGACTTTGGGGGATATGAGCTTCCATGTCCTTTGTATTTGACAAATCTCCAATTGAGAGTCATGATCACCTCTTCTTTGAGTGTCCATTTACATTCAAGATACGAGCTTTTCACTTCAGAAATGTAATATCTTTTGGTTGGAGCTAATTGGAAACAAACTAAAAGATGGTCTATTTCTGAGATGAAAAGACGAGAGTTTGAGCAAGGTTCTTCTTAGATTGTCTTTTCTTGCAGCTATGTACTTTGTATTTGGATGGAATAAACAATATGATGTCCCAGAATGTTCTCTTGCAACCTAATTGATGGCTTGATATGTTTTGTCTCTTATTAATTTAGTTAAATTGTTTTGAGTGTTGATGTGCATTTGTGTTCGTAACGATTAAGTTGGTTTTGAGTTTGGGTTTGACATGTCTTGTACACATCTTTTTTAGGATTTAATAATAATACTTAATTAAAAAAAAAACAAAAGTTATCATTATTGGTAATTTGTTACACGTATTATTTGTTAACGAACATTGAGTTGTCACTATATAATTGACACTGACTACTAATAATGACTATTTATACATAATTTTTATGCATTAATTTTCAAAATTGACAACTTTATATATTTATTGATTGTTAAACTTAAATTTATAAAAATCATTATCATGATAAAAAAATGATTCATTTACAATTAATATCTTCTTTAATATTGTCAAGTGACAATCTTGTTAATAGCATTCTTTTTTGTTTGTAGTACTTTTATTTTTTATGATCAACAATTTCATATAAATACTCAAACAAATTATAAAGTTACTTTCAATATCTTATAATCTCATTCAAACACAATATTTAGCTATTATTAATAGAATGTAGGCATTAGGAATTCTGAATTTTTATTTCATCATGTATTTCTTGTTAGAATTTGTTGTATGTTTACTTAGTTCAAGTTAGGCAGTTTACAGATTCGTTATGTTCCAATTAATATTTGAACAAAAAATTAGAATATGGAACGAAATGCACAGCAGAATTTAAAATTAACATCAGTAATTTTAATGAGGTTTGGATATCAAATATCCTACTCCTCCAAGCTACGGTTAGAGAGAAAACAATCAACTATCAGTGAAGGAATTACATAATACAATAAATACAATAAAAGGACTTATAAAACAAAATCAAAACTCCCTTTTTATTTTGATGTCGTCTTGTATTGTTCTCACTGGTGGACTTATTTGTTAGATCCATTCGACTTGAATCTGCTTCGTTGAACTCCCTTTAATGCGAAACCCCTTCAGACAGCAGATCGTCTTCCCATGAATACTCACCTCCTTCTCCTGAAGGATGTATAATGGGTATTGGCGTCTTCTCTTGAAGACTCATCTTCTTCTCTTGAAGGATGTACAGTAGCAATGTTCCAACAATGTTTGGAATGGAGACAGACACATCCTTTGAAGCTCAGTTTTTTATCATTGATCTCTAATTTCAGCAGGTTGGAATCTGCTGCACTCTTCTGAATATTTTCTATGAAATCCGTAACCTAAAACTAATGGAAGAATGTGTTTAAATACACATCTTTCAATTAGTTAGATTCTTAATTAACTATATAGAAAGTTACCTAGTCATAAAAACTTTCCTAACACAAACTTTCTATGTTTAACATAAAATAAAAAATCTAATTTACTACTCATATTCCTACTCTATAACACAAGAATGGGATTCTTCAAATAGGGTAGGGTAGGAAATCTGATGGTTTTTGTAATAGAAGCTTCCTTGAATCTTGATTCATCCAGATGAGACAAGTGCAAGACCTATATCCAATATGGTAAGTATGTAGAATCCTAATCCTATAAAGAAAAAAATTACAAGAGTTAGTTTAGCATTAAAACTCTAGATAAACATGGAAAATATTACTTATCTTAATTAGATGACTTAATGAATCACACTTACTATTTTGCACAAATAATGTCAATCAAATTAATTAAGTTACATGGACTTAACATTTTCCATTTTTGGTCAAGTAGTGAAACACACGAGTTCCACATGAACTTAGCAATCTTCAATAGTCAAGTTACTACTTTGGAAAAAGTTTCTTTTTATCTCTCTCCATCTCTCAACCATAAAAGCTGGTTTTACTTTTCTTTCTTCAAGTGCTTTTAGCTCTGTTATCATATGTTGGATTTTTCTGGTTACTCTTTTGTGATTCATCTGAAAATTCTCAAATAAATTTTTTCAAAACATTATTTTATGTGGTGTTTTTTATTTAATAATTCTTTATTTTAATGTACTAATTTTAATTTTAAGGTGCTACAAGTTGTGCGTCTTTGATGTACTACAATACGTGGTGCTCGTGTTATAGACATAAAGGTATATTGAAGGTGATGCTCAATGGTCCTTTAATGTACCTCTGCCTTCTGTACATTTAATATGTAAAGTCACATCGAAGGCAATACTCATATTATGGCGCATGAAGCTACATCAAAGGTGACGCTCATGTTGTGGCGCCATAACATGAACGTTGCCTTCAATATTTCTATACATTGGCCATTAGCATATCTTTATTTTATGCATTGAAGGTGCCACCACATGAACGCCGCCATCGACATACCTAAATATATTGAAAGTATATTGGCCTTTAACTTACCTTCAATATGAAGATACATTGAAGGCGTCACAACATGAGGACCATAATATACCTGAATAATTTAAGGTGCCACTTCAAAATGAAGAAACGCCACATGTGCCCCTTTAGAAATAAAGCCCAAAGTCCTCCCATAGAGTTCAAAACTAATTCTGGAAAAAAATATGAAAAAGATGTTGAAACAATCAGTGACAGTATCGAAGAAATAAAAGAAATCGAATCATAACAGATTTCATTATCTACACGATCAATTCCAGTTTTTTCTTGGGTCAAACCCTATTCAAAAATAGTGTTGACTTTCTCAGAAGACTAGAAAGGGACAAAGAGTGCACATACAAATTCTGCATCCGAGAGTGACCAACCCACATTGAGAAGGTCTAGAAGACTGTTGTCCAAGAAGGTATGGTCAAGTTCTAAATCAGAAGACGAAAAATGGGCATCTACTTCAAGCCCTAAGTTTGGTGCCAAACCCAATGAACCACCTTCTTCATGGGACTCATCTAAATCAACTGAAGAATCTCCTGAATATCAAATGGAGTCACATACTACATAAGGAATGTAAAAGAAGTCAGAGTCCCATAAAGATGTTGTACAACATATTATAAATGGTGTTGCAACATCTGGGCAAGAGATAAATTTTAAAGTAGAGAAAATAGAGGTACAAGCTCCATCCAATTCTGAACTTGAAGTAAGAATTCTTACTCATCTATCTTTTATTCTTTTGCAAACAAAATTTTTTGGGATAAAGTGATGTAAAAGAAAATCCTATCAGAAAGAAGAATTCATATAGGTAATTATCTTAAATTGGGAACTGTTGATGCTTTGGAGTAGAGAGGTCTGTTAGGGTCTATTATTAAGGCAATTCCTTATGTGAGATAGGTGATAAAGGAGTTCTATTGCAATTTTCCTAAGAGGTTCAATGATCCAAAGTCAAAACCAATCTATCAGATTACTCTTGACATCATAAATAACTTCTTGGGATCACCTAAAGTTGAGGAAAATGAATTCAAATAAGGCATAGATGAGATTGTTGTTGTTTTAAGTAGGAATACTGTTAGGAAACGGCCCACTAATAAAGAAATATTTCGGGCTAAAAACTTGACTCTTTTATATACCTTATTGCATAAAATTATCATTTGCAACTGGACTTCTACGATAAACACCATTGTGGTTGTGAAAGAACAGGTAATTTTGCTTAACTATAATAGGTCCAATTCGGCTTATGATATAGGAAAGCTGATTTTCAAGACAATTAGACATTTGGGTGGTTCTGAATCTACTCATGGTATACTTCATTTTCCTTCTATGATTTACAGTTTGCTAACCTTTGAATGTTTTGTGAAGAAGGGATCAGAAGTATTGAAAAATCCTCCAGGGCCTATACATATTTCCCATGGTTATTTCATGGGACTCACATCAATGATCTCTCTCAACTTGCTAAAGAAAATGTGTTAGCAGCAGTTGATATGCCATAGAATGTTACAAAATCCTCTGCTTTGTTGTTGAGGTTGAAAGCTGAGCTTGCTGAAGCTCATAAGCAAATCCAATGTTGGACTGAAAAAGAAACAAAAGTTCTTAAGCTGAGTCAGAATCAAAGGCCTTACACTTCTATTGATCCATCTTTCATTGTTTTTGGTCAAAAAGGAGGAGAATCAAGTGCTGCTGCACAAGCTCAAGGGGAGCAAGATAAAGATCCTAAGGAAACAAAGATGTTGTTGATGATGATTAATCATCTTTTGTTTTTGATTTTTGCAAAGGCTTTATACTGTGATCTTCATATCTGTACTAAAAATATTTGCATTTGATCTTCGGTTTATGCTTTGATGATTTTTATCTATTTTTGTATTTGGTTAAAATATGCAGGTAGAGTAGTACGAGTATATATTGCGAAAATTCGTGAACGTAAGTGGACGTTATCGTATACAAGTAATAAAGGGATGAATAAATTATTGTTCCCACGAGAATTATTGAATTATTAAGTACCGAAATTTTATTAACTCTAATTTTATTTAAATAAATGCATTTTTATATTTTTGTTTATAAACTAAATTCAATTACACTAAATTAACGATAGAAATCATTTAAAGATGAAATTCAATAACTAAAAAGTCTAGGGTTATGATTTCACCATAATTAATCAGAGTTGATTATTTTATCTCATCAATCCCAATTTAATTCTCAAGTGATAGTCGAGAATCCCTAAATTATCTACTAGCCTCTTCCAAGGTCTAATGAAAATATCATCAATTGTTAACCTACTATATTCCTATGTGAATTACCAATAATCAACAATTCATTAGGTTCTATGGATCTCAAACATGACTACACAAACCATATAAGTATATTCCTATCTCACATGTAATTTATGATTTTTTTCACAAAGAACTAGATACATATATCACCTCCTGGGTCAATATGATTAACAAATCATTCAATTAGTGGCCAATTAATTGAAAGCATTAAGAATAATGTAGAAAACTCAACTTGAAAATTAAATCAAGAATTGAATTGATACAAATATTCAAAACATCACAATTAGATTACATCACAACCCTAGAAAAATAATTCATGATAAAAATAAAATACAAATTAACAACATTCATACACATAATGAAAAAAAGAAAGAAGACAATGAAATGAAACTAGAAAAATAATGAATTTCTTCCCTTGTTGATGTCTTTTTCACAAATCATGGAAGAATTCTCCTCTTCTTCATTTCTTCTTCTCCTCTCCTTCTTGTTTCTTAGCTTGTTTTCATCTTCTCATCTCTTTCTCTCTCTCCAAATTTGATTTTTCACTCTAAGGTTACATTTGGATGGAAGGATTTGGATTTGAGGGAAGGATTTCAAATGACTCATTTTAAGATGGATTTGAAATCCATCACAATGATTCCAAAAATAGTTCAAAATAGGAGTTTAAGGATTTGAAATCCGTTGGATCATGAGATTATCCAAACAAACTCAATGGATTTGTTATTATGGATTTGAAATCCTTAGATTCAAATCCATCAATCCAAATGAAGCCTAAGATAAAAGACAATATAGTGGCTCAAATTACTCATAGCACACAACTATTCTAGAACCTAGTTGATGAGCACCATTTTGTCTCACACTTTTACGAACCTTTCTTCTTTTGATTTGTCACACCACTTTATTCGTTAAACTCCCTTTTTTTCACAGATTCTTTTTTTTTTCAAATGCTACACCCCCAAACTTATTTGTGTTTATAAACAATGAGTGTTGTACTATTTCCTCATATTTCTTGATATATTTTTGCTTGAGAGTTTTGTACAAATCATCATCTCTCTTTTGCCATTTTTTAGCCACTTTCAATGCTCAAAATGATGTTACTAGAATAGCAATGAGTTGAGTGTGGGCTAATATGTAAGATAAATAAAAATTATTTCAATTCTTTGGTTGAGGTTGATTTGTAGGGTGACAAAGAATAGCTCAATAGGCTCAATAGGGGATATTAGGGATTATGCATCATAAACAGGGTAGTTTGAAAGGCTCAAATGGTTCAAAAATGGCCTAAATTACTTTCCTAATATTATGTAGTCTAGGATTTCACCTTGAGTGACAATCAAATAAGTTTTAGAATTATATGAGATCGTAAAAAAAAAAACAGGTAACGAGTTCACATAAGCCTTTTCTAAGCATGCAGAAAATCCAAATGTTCAAGACTATGTGCTCAATATATCAAAGGATTACATAAAAATTGCCACAGGAGTCAAACACATACATAAACACAACATGCATCAATTTTCAAAAGCTATAACCAAACAAAATCAAATGAAACACAAACATCCACCCCGAAACTTAGAACTAACATTGTCCTCAATGTTAAATAAAATAAGATAAAACATAGAAAACTTTCCTGAATGAGGGTAGTGTTAATTCTCATCAACTTCATCATCATCCTCTTCAAGAACATTGATGAGCATGCATTCATTAGTTGGTGGCATATCACTCCTTATTTTACAAATCTATCCCCAAACTTGAATTGGATCCTGAAATAAAAACAAACAAAAATCATCAAATTAAAAGAAAAAAATAAATATTAAACAACTAAATAATAAAAATAAAAAAAAATATAAAACACTTGAGTTGCCTCCTAAGAAGCGCTTAGTTTATTGTCTTCAGCCAGATTGTCTCTAGATCTCTTCATCCTGGGTTTGGTAAAATGATCACAGACTTATTGAGGTTCCCTCCCCCATCATTGTACTATTTCAATCATTGCCAACTCGTCTGGTGCACAAATTTGAAAGTTTCAAGATTATCTTTGGTTAAAATTCCACATGAACAGACTTTTGAAGGCTTAAATTGTTGTTTTGCTTGAGTAGCTACTTGGAGACATTCATCAACAGCGTCTACTCGCAAACAACTATCAACTCCGCTTAGGTGCTTCATAGGCTTAAAGATTTTGAATGTGACTTGTTCATCTTGGACTCTCAAGGCTAGTTGGCCTTTTTGCACATCAATAAGAGCTTTTTTGGTTGCTAAAAATGGTCAACCAAGAATGATTGAAATATCTTGGTCTTCATCCATGCCAAGAATAATAAAGTCGGCCGGGAAGATGAACTTGTCAACTTTTATCAACACGTCTTCTATGATTCCCCTTGGATACTTGATGGACCTATCCACTAAATGCAATGAAACAGTAGTAGGCTTAGCTTCTCCATGCCCAAGTTTCCTAAAAACAGAGAGAGACATCAAATTAATACTTGCACCAAGATCGCATAAAGTTTTATCAATAAATAAATTGCCAATAGTGCAAGGAATCATAAAACTCCCTGGATCTTTCAAATTGGGTGGTAACTTTTTTTGCAAAATGGCACTGCATTCCTTAGTGAGTGCCACCGTCTCATATTCCTTCAACATTCATTTGTTAGAGAGTATGTACTTCATAAATTTCACATAGCTGGGCATTTGCTCCAAGGCATCTGTAAAAGAAATATTAATGTACAATTTCTTAAAAATATCCAAAAATTTAGAGAATTGCGTATCTAGATTTTGTTTCTGGAATCATTAAGGAAACGGGATAGAAGGCACATATGGTGGAGGATTATTCGGAAATAACTTTGACTCAGGCTTCTCAACTTTCTTGCTTGGAGTTTGATTAGACTCCTCAAGAACACTCTCTATTACCTGCTTCTTTGGATTAATGACTTTTCTTTCAAGTTCTGGCAACTCCTTACCACTACGAATGCTATACCTATGGTCATTGATACATTTTTGGAAATCAGGCCCCCTATCATTTAAGCAACAATTCTGTGGATTAGCCAATGAGGATCCAAATACACACATAACTAGTTTTCTTGAAATTTGTGATACATTCAGGTACAATGGCATTACTGATGATGCCTGTAGATTAAGATTGTTTCCATTTTCACTTTGGGACAAGGCTAAAATTTGGTTGAATTCTCTACATGCCGGGATAATCACTACTTGGGCACGCTTGGCTCAAAGCTTTCTAGCTAAGTTTTTCCCGCCTACTAAGACATCAATGATGTGGAATGATATAATGACCTTTGCTCAATATGACTTGGAACCTTGCATGAGGCTTGGGAAAGGTACAAGGATCTTTTGAGGAGGTGCCCATATCGCGGATTACCAGATTAGTTGCAAGTACAAACTTTTTATAGTGGTTTGAGTGGTTCAACTAGAACTATAGTGGATGCTGCAACTGGCGGAGCTCTTATGGGCAAAACACATGAGGAGGCCTACGATGTTTTTGAGACCATGATTGCTAATGCTTATCAATGGCCTTCAGAAAGAATTGCACCAAAGAAAGTATTTGGATTTCATGATGTTGATGCACTTGCTACTCTTACTGCTCAAGTTGCTACTGTTTTGTCTCAACAATTTAACTATCTTCATATAAATCCCACTCCCATATTAGTTGAGGTATGTAATTTTTGCAGTGATCCTCACCATAGTATGAAGTGTCAAGTTAGGAACATATTTGCTCCATCTCATCCAGAGCAAGCACAGTTTATGGGGAATGCAAATCGACAGAACAATCCATAATCTAACACATATAATCTAGGATGAGGCAATCATCCTAACTTTTCATAGAGGAATGGACAAAATGCAGTGGGTACACAACCATCAAATTTTCATCCTCCAAATCAGTCTCAACATGTACCTAAAGCTTCCCTAGATGATGCTATCGAGAAATTCATAGAAAGAACAAAGGCAACATTGCAAAAACAAGAATCTATTATTCAGAATCAATCGGCCTCTATTCAAAGCCTAGATGTCCAAATGGGTCAAGTTGTCAATATGTTGTAGCACATGTTAAAATTATCACACTTTGCCACCCAAATTTTACAAGATTTCTCACTTTACCATCTCACTAAAAAAAATTCAAAAATTAATTTATTACTGCCATTTATCTCTTTTTCTATTACTCATTCACAAAAAAATTAAATTTAATTACTACTTACATGAATACAAATATATTGTTAGTAAAATTAATTTTTTTTATTCTTATTCATCTTCCTTGTGGAAATTATAATTTTTATTTTTTAATTTATTTTATTAAAGTTTAAATTGAAATAAATTATAATTAATTTTATAATTATGATTTATAGACAAATAATCAAAGTTAAATTTATTTCAACTTTAATTTAATTTAATTTTTTTTGTTAAATTATAATTTATTAAAGTAAATTAAATAGTAGAATTAATAATTCAACAAGAAAGTTAAATAGGAACAAAAAAAGCTACTGACAATAAATTTTTTATTATAATAATATTAATTAAATTCATTTTTTGTGAAATAAGTAATAAAAAAATAGATAAAATACATGTATAGACATAATTTTTATAGAATTTTTTGAAGTGATGCAGCAAAATGAGAAATTGTGCAAAATTTGAGTGGTAAAGTACAATAAGTTTAACATGTATTGTCCACATGAGGGAATTTCGGTGAAATATTCCGCCGACTATGTGTTTTAGATAGTAAACTATAAAATTCATGTACAAGTGCACGTTATTGTATACAAGTAATAAAGTGATGAATCAATTATCGTTCCCACGAGAATTATTGAATTATTAAGTACCGAAATTATGTTAACTCTAATTTTATTTGAATAAATGCATTTTTGTGTTTTTACTTATAAACTAAATTCAACTAAACTAAATAAATGATAGAAAGCATTTAAAGATGAAATTCACTAACTTAAAAGCCTAGGGTTATGATTTCATCATCATTAATCCAAATTGAATAATTTATCGCATCAATCTCAATTTATTTCTTCAACGATAGTCGAGAATTCCTAAATTATCCACTAGCCTCTCCCAAGGTCTAATGAAAATATCATCAATTGCTAACCCACTATATTCCTATGTGAATTACAACAATCAACAATTTATTAGATTCTGTGGAGTCTCAAACAAGACTAAACAAACCATGCAAGTATATTCGTATATTTACATGCAATTTATGATTTTCTACACATAGAACTAAACACATATATCACCTCTCGGGTTAATATAATTATCAAATCATTCAATTAGTGGCCAAGTAATTGAAAGCATTAAGAACAATGTAGAAAACTCAACTTCAAAATAAATGGAGAATTGAATTGATGCAAATATTCAAAATATCATAATTAGATTACATCATAACTCTAGAAAAATAAATTAGTTCATGATGATAAAAATGAAAGATACATGAACATAATTAATGAGATAAAAAGGAAAATAAAATAAAACTTGGAAGAGGATGAAAATTTTCCCTTGTAGATGTATTCTTCACAAATCATGGAAGAAATCTCTCCTCTTCTTCTTCTTCTTCATTCTTCTTTCTTGGTGTTTTCTCTTCTCTCTCTCTCTCCCAATCTGAAATGGAGGCTTTTGGAATACTTAAACTTGATGGGATATGCCCTAAAGAGGGCATAAAATATCAATTTGCCCTTACTTTCTCGGTTGGCAGCACCTAGGCGCTGCACATTTTGTCCTAGGCGTTGCTCTTGCTGTCCAAGATCAATTTCTGCTGCGCTTATAGCCTCTTTCAACTGATTTTTCACCCATTTTTAGGCTAAATTAGCTTTTGTATCTTTATATGAATTGTAGCTCCATGTCTTCGATTTCGAAAGGAACTTGAATCAACTCAATATGAAATATGTGGAAAGTTTATGCCTAAAATACCAAGATATGTTATACCAGAAATTTTCAGTCAAGTGCAGACTATTTAACCCGATTTTTCTCATTGAAATAGAACGAACTAGATTTTATGGTAAACATAAAAGTTATAGATATATCTCTTAGATTTCCAATGATTCAAAAAACAAGTCAAAAAGATACTGGAGCAAAACGTTATGATTGAAATACGAACATTGCCCTCAATAGCACCAAAAAATGAATTATTGAAAATTTAAACCAAGTTTTATGTTTATTTCCATTTTCTCCTCATTATGCTATTACCTACAATATTTCAAACTAAATGCATAAAAAGTAATATAAACACTCAAAAACTAATCAAAAAGTTAAGCAAATGGTACTCAATTAATGGGTATAAAATCCACTCATCATATACTACTCAAGAAATAATGAATGATGCTCATACTTGATCTATTTCTTCTCTCAAATCCTCTATTTTTACAAAATATTTTGATAAAATAACACTTCCAAATGGAGAGATGCAAACAAAGTGTAAATATTATTCGCAATCTTACAAATTTCAATCCGGAGGCGGTTATGGATCCTTGAAAAGACATGTGGAGAAGAAGAATCCAGTAGCATTGATCGTACCTAAACTCAAATGCCATCATTCGGATCTTTCGGCACTGGTGGAGATAACGATCTTTCTTTATTTAAATATAATGATGTTAGTGTAGAGAAAATTTAACTAGATTTATTTATATTGAACATCTTAATTTTAGTTTTGCAAATAAATTCTTTTTTAATGAATTAATTCAAACAAGGTATTCCACAAACCACACTAACATGTCATGTAAAAATATCATATAATAAAACTAAAAAAGAGTTAAAAGAAGTATTAAATAATGTAAATAATAAAATTTCTTTATGTAGTGATCATTGTCAAATACATTCATATATAGGTATTACATGTCATTGGATTGATGATTCTTGGACACTTCAAAAAAGATTACTTGCATTTAGAATTTTTGATAGTCCACACACAGTGGTAAATATTTCACAAATTATATTTTTAATATTAGAAGAATATAATTTAGTAAATAAATTTTTTCAATATCATTTGACAATGTTGTATCTAATAATGTTAGTATTGGTGATCTTAAAGTTGTACGTGAACCATTAATTGGTGATAATTTTTTTCATATTAGATGTATATGTCATATTTTAAATTTCTGTATACAAGATGGCTTAAAAAGTTTTAGATAATCAACTTAAACCAATTAGACAAGCATTTTCTTATTTATGGACATATCCACATATTAATAAACAATGGTTTAGATTTTGTAAGGTTAACGGTGTGAGGCCTAAAAAAATTTCACGGGATATTCCAACCCATTGGAATTCAACATATAGATTATTAGAAGAATCTATCGACTATAAAGATTTATTATGTCAATTTTTTTTACAAATTATTTCTACTTCTTTTCATTTATATTCACATCATTGGACAGTATGTGAAAAAATTTATAATATTTTAAAAATATTTAATGATGCTACTTTACAATTATCTTATATTTATTCCCCAACTTTTCATTTAGTATTATTAAATTATTATAATATTGCATCAATTTTACATAAAAATATTAACTCCCAAGATGAAAATTTAGTAAATTGTACTTTATCAATTCAGTTGAAATGGAAAAAATATTTTTTTGAAATTTCAGATATTAATTTAATTGCTGTTATTTTTTATCCTACATCTAAATTAGATGGTTTACAAGACTTGTTATTAATTTATTACAATGCTTTAAAACGTAATGAAAATGATTATAATTTAGATATTAATAATATTATATTTAAAATTAGAACACTTTTAAATGAATTTTATAATGAATACAGTTCCAAGTATGGTTCACAATTAACTCAAGTTGATATACATAGAACTAGTAGTAGTAGTAGTTTTAGGCTTACATAGTACAACTTTTACTTAGGGAACGGACTAAACGTCCTCGAGGATCCTCAAGTTCTAACCAGGAACTTGAGAGTTATTTTAATATTTTACTTGAGTTTAATGAGACAGATGTCAATGGAGAGTTTAATATTTTGTGATGGTGTTCACAAAAGGAGCAAATGTATCCAGTTTTATCCGTGATGGCGAAGGAAATACTTGCTTCACTTGCTTCAACCATTGTAGTAGAGCAAGTCTTCAGTGTGGGAGGCAATACATTGAGTGAGAAAAATGCTCAACATTGTCTTTCGAGAATTTAGAAGTTCAAACATATCTTGATGATTATATCAAGGCCTTAATACAAAGAAAAGGTCAGCTGGATTCGGAGAAAGATCAAGATGAGGACACGAACGGAACAACGATAGGAACGGGTGGGAGTGATTGAGCTGCGCCACTCCCTAAGGTAAGGAGGGTTAAAAGGTAAGAGAACTACGTGGGCTTTGATTCCCCTATACCCTAAGAAGATACATAGGCAACTTAAATTTAAGTTTAATCCTCTTTTTATTTTTAAAATGGTTTTTAATTATATAAGTTAAATTTTTGCTAATATTTTTTTAAAATTTAAGTGCAAATTTTTTTATTGAAATTTAAGTTTAAACTTTAAGATTTCAAGTTGAGCATCTTTTTTTTATATACATTTATTATAATTAAAATATTTGATACTTTAAATTTTAGATAATAACTTTTTTTTCAAATTTAAGTTAAAGTTTATTCATTAAATCAAAAATTTCGCAACTCAGGCTACTAATATCACTCCACTAAACTAATAAAAGTAGTATTTTTTTGTGATCAAGGAGTTGGGATTCCATAATGTTAGAGTAGGATGCCCAACGTCTCAATTAGATTAAGTATATTATTTTTTTTTTCTTTTGTAAAGACAATCTTATAGGGAATCATATTAATAAAAAAGTATTTTCTTTATCTTATGTCTTGCATCTTTTATTTCTTTACAGTAGATAAAGTCCATAGACCAAATTTAGCTACGAGGCATGGTCGCGCATATGATGGCAATTATAGAATATGCCTTTAAAGCTTTTATCTTAAATAAGTTATGAATCGAGAGCTTTTTGAGATGGAATATCAAATAGCTCAATAAGACTCGTACATGTCTTCTCGTGAGACGAGGATGTTGCATTCTATTGGCATTAACGCAAAGTGCATGTATATGGGTGCTTGTTAGGAAACAAGTATACCAAATATGGCCCACAAAACATTCTAAATAGTACATAGCTAGTTCTTGGACTTGAGACATGATGGTAGCCTTGTATGTATTCTGCAACACTTTGATATATTTTTTGATTACTTGACAATCACAAAAGGGATATGTTGGGTGTTGCACTGGTGTGCATGAAGGTTTTTCAATGGCCAACATAGAATTCGACACTTGTCATTTTAAACAAGAGAATCTCTTGTGTTTTTATAGTTTTGTGATTCAAAGACACTAACCAAGGCAGAATGAATTGTGATTTATCAGTAATCATTAAAACTTAAAATATGATTACAGTTATTGAATCATTTAAGGTTTCGACTTATAATTCATGTCCTAAATTCAATTGAAAGATTAGCAATCGAAAGGACCATACGTGTATGGTACTCACAACTGAAATACGTTTACTCGATATTTCACCTAAAACTAGTTTGTCATGATTACTTGCTTTTTTTTTCTTATGGATAATAAGATTCTTGGAATTAAGGAGTTAATTCGAAGTGAATTAATTAATTGAAATAATTGTTATTCATAAGTTGCAAATGTTACAAACCCACTACTAACTTAGTAGTGAATTTAAAAGGGTCACACATCTTTATAAAAAGTAACATTTCTAATTTTGGGATTTATCCAATGGTTGTTAATTAATTAATAAATTAATTAGTTAAGGATTTTATTTAATTTAATAGTTAAATTAAATTATTCAATTAAGTAATTAGATTATTTAATTGGACCTAATTTGATTAGAAAACCCAATTGAAGTAAATTTAAATAATTAATTGGATTGATTAATTTGGGATTAAATCAATTGGATTGATTTGTGATTTTTAAGTTCAAGTCCAAAAATTAATATGGATCACTTAAAAAGCCCACTAGAATATGAAAATAATAAATTAAACAAATATAATTTATTTAATTAACATATTTATAAATAAATAAATAAAGTGATCGATTTTTATAGGATAAAAAATTGCCACTAGGATTTATTTTATATAAATATATTTTAGGTATATATTTGATATATATCCATCTTGATATTATTTAAAGAGTGTAAATTAATATCAAGAATATATGTAGACAATTTTGATGACTAATGTAGTATCAAACTAGTCCACATACATTGGAGAGAGAAAAAGAGAAGAATTGTTGAAAGATTTAGAAACATTTCAAAATCAAATTTTGAAATAGTTTAAAAATTGACAAACTTTCTAATTAAGAGTTGGAGTATGAGAAAAATTTCAAGCCCTATATGTAGGGATGGAAGAAAATTACATGAATTAATTAGCAAAAAATTATTTAGTTAAGTCTTCTATTTTTCTCTCCAAGAAAAGAAAAAAAAAGTGTTTTCTTGAAATCTTGATTTCTTGTTATTTAAAAGAAAACTAGTTTCTTCATATTCTCTTTATATCCAAGTTTCAAGAACTTAAAGAATCAATCTTGATTGTTCTTAAAAGTTTATTCTTGATACATTAATTGGATCAAAAAGTTAAAATTTACTTTCGATCCAGATTAGTTAACGATTAAAATGATACTAACGAACCCTTTTAATTGGTATTATTTTTCATATTGTGGACCTAATAGAGGGGAGACACTTGGATCCCTGCGAGTTCTAAAAGTACAGGATAAGCAATTGATTGCTTCATTTCCATAACAATCGATGTGCACGAAATGTATAATCTGAATTAATATATTTATTATATATATATTTACTTGAATAAGTATGATCGTTAGAATCACTTTCGAATAGAGGAGATAAATTTATATTTTTTATAAAAAAATTAATTTTTAGTTGCGCATGCCTTTACGATTATAGCGAACCCAACACTTAATACCCTTGGTCTAAAGCATTATCATGAACAATATCTAAATTCAAAGTCTAAAAACTCAAATGCAACATGTTTCTTGCATGAAAATATTTATCTTTGAGAATTTTCAAATAAATTACAAATTGAAGCATAGAAGTTGCTATGTTTATGTGAAACTCGTGCACTTCACTACTTGACCAAGAGTGTTGGAGAGTATGTATTGAATTAAATATATTGTGTTTGAATGAGATATTAAGATATTTAATTTTTTTATAATTTATTAGAGAATTTATATGAATTAGTAGATCTTTAAAAATTAAAAGCGCTACAAAAGAAAAGAGTTTTAGTGAGAAGACTGTCACTTGACAAGTATTAAAATTTGTTATTAACGATAAATATTTAGTGAGAAAATTATTATATTATCATAATAATAATTTTTACAAGTTTTGTAATTTAACAATGACAATATTTAAATATCCACTGTTGAAAATTAATACACAAAAGTTATGTATAAATTATCACAATTATTAATGTTTTGTCCATGATGCAGGTCAAATGATCGAAGGACACAAATTCACTTTATATTTTTCTTCTCTTTTGATTTTCCCCGTCCGATGGAGCTTTTTTAAGATTTTAGGGTAGAAAAAAAAACTTGATACGTGCCATTTATTTGAGGTGTTTTTTTTAACTTGGCTTGAGTTCATAATATATTTATTCTCTTCAAGTTTATAATATTTTTTTTACTTGAGGCGTTGGTTTTGTAGTTCTCATACAACAAGAATGCTAGTTTTGTTAAGTTCTTAATTATGTTTGTAAAAATTAGTGACATTTAACATATAACTTCCTAAACGCATAATTTTCCATATATAAATCTACATATTTGTACTCATATAATTGCATCTTAGACAAAAAGTCTTCAATTTATAAATCTACGTATTTGTACTCATATAACTGCACCTTACTCACTTGACAAAAAGTCTTCAATTTTTCTAAAATTAATGTGCTAATGGATATCAACCTCTTAGAGACGGAAAATGAGGAGAGATGTATTTTATTGGGAGAGATAATCTTATTTAGAATATGAATTTTTATTTCCGTCCCATTTAAAGTCCAATTAAGAGTATACAAGATAAACCATCATCCTTATTACAATATATCCCAACTTATCTTAAATATGGATGCAATCCTAATACACCAATAATGACAAAGTCGATTAACCTATATAAGTATAGTTCCATGTCATGAAGTCTTTTATTGATTTGTTGTAACTTAATTGATAAAGTTGAGGAGCAAAGGATTCACCCTCACACACCATTCGGACTTGGATCTTCAAATTGTCACCGGCTCAATCAGTACACAATTTACAATATCTTTCATCTTAGATTTGGAATTGGCATACCCATCTTCATCCACATACAGAAGATTTATCACACGAGCAACATTGACAACATTCATAAGGATTGGCAAAGAGACTGTTGTTGGTTGAAGGCATTCTTGATTTATATCCTTCCATGCTTTCCTTACTAGTTCTTGAAATTCAGCAAAAGCCTCCTTATCTGAGGCACCATTTTGATTCATGTAACATTGCACTGCTGTGAGTTTTGGTTCAAACTGTGCAAAAATAGAATCAAAATCTTAAATCAAAATCTTAAAAACTGACATAAAGTCAAAATATTTAGTGTGTCCAAGTTCACTGCATTCAATAAGCGGATGCAGTGTAAATTCAGTATGGAATTTCAATATCTTACCCCATATCCTACCATGTTATCAATTAATCTACAAATTGTTGATGCTGCTCTTACTATTAGTGGTTCACTTGAAACCCAATCAAAGTCTTCCTTTGTTACTCGATTTCCTATACCAACCAAGGAAGTTGTGGACAACATCATATAACCACTAGATACAAGTGCCACCTTCATATACTCCTCCATCGTTGGCATATACTTACTGTAAAGCCATTTTGCCTCTTCAAAATATGCCCTGACCAATTTTTTCATCTGCAAATTTTGCCATAAAATAAATAAAATGGGGACATCATGGATAGCCATACAAACTTGACAGTAGTAAAAAATAGTGTCATTGATTAAATACCTCTTCTTTTGCATATTGAACACAATATGATCCGCCTACTTTTTCCATTTCATATTCTATTTCAACATAAACATCCAGAAGTACCTCGTAACATATTCTCATGTATGGTGGCAATTGCTCCAAGGCATTAACATCCCAACTGGCGGTAAAAGGAAAAAAAAAAGTAAAATTGTCAAATCAAATTATTCACAAATTATATTTTATAAATAAATATGTTAACTTTAAATAAAAACTTGGATGCAACCTCTGAATAACGTTTGTGAAAAGTTGGAGATCATCTAACGTTCCATAGATATCATAAATGTCATCAATAATAGAAGTCATAGCAATGACTTTGGTTAGTATTCTTCTTGCAATGTGGAATTGGGGCTCAAAGTAGACTGACAATATCCAAAAGTAGCATTCCACCACTCTATCTCTTGCAAAAGGCAATTTATTTGCAAAGTCTAAAGCCTTCCACCACCTACAATGATTTTGTTGCCGTATAAGATTATATTAAACACAACACATAATATAAATTTGTGTGTTGTACAAGCTAACCTTGTAATATCGCTTAGCTCTTTTTGATGTATCTTTTGTACCATGTTGAAGTCCAATTTTGCGAAATTCAGTAGTGTTTCATTGTGGAACTCATCATCTTGGTACATGAAAATAAATTTCCTCACTCCCAACCTGGTCAAACTCTTGCGAATTGGGATCTTCAAAGCTTCATTAACTCGTGTAGAAAGAGAATTGCTCATTTGGTGGACCAAAGACTCAAGGTGAGAGAAAGAAAAGTCTAGTGCTTTGTCGAGAATTTCCTCCCCATGAACTCCAAAATGTGTAGCCTCGTATAAGTTTAACATCCCTTCGACATTGTTTATCAATGACTCCTTAAAATTTCCGTCATGGTCTATGAATTTGCTGAACGCATCTGCCATGCGAAAATTAATCAATAAAGAAAGTTGTGTTTCTTTCTACTGCCCAATTTATTTTGCAAATGAGTAATATTGAATGCTTACCACAAGGGACATGGTAACCTTGCTGTCTAAGCAGACGAAAACGAAGAGCAACAACATGGAGATCCTTGTCTTTGCTACTGTATTCTGGGTAAGTCTCATGTATGTGCCACAAGGATTTGTCAATTTCTTTTTCAAAATGATAACCCACTCCAAGCCATTGGATTGCATCAATGAGTTCTATTTTATGTGATGAGTCATCTGATATTTGGGCTAGCAACTTCCTCACCTTTTCTTTTTGTCTTTCAAGTTCTTCCTCTTTAGCAGCAGAGATTTCCTGCACGAATAAGAGATTAACACATTACTAAAATTAACGTAATTTATTGCCAATTCCTAATTCAATCTGTTTGATTCCATTTATCCCAAATTAAAGTTTGAATACAATAATAACACAACAACTATTTTAAATGTGAGTAACAATACTAATTATTTTTGTTGGTACTCATCGTTGTGCATGTTGCATGAGATAGCTATTTTAAAACAATGTTTCTATAAATCAATTTCTATATTTTCAAAGTGTAGTGTTTAAATATCTAATAAAGAATACAATTAACAACAAATCAAATATGAAGATGAGAATATAATGCATACTATCACACACTAATTAGGGATGATAATGGGGCGGCTCCAGATTCAAACTCATTCCACTTAGGGCGGGTTTTTTAAGTTATAAATGGTTTGAGATGGGTTTTGATTTTTATTTTCAAACCTGTTCCACTGTGGACCCGCCTTGCTTAAATTATTTATTTATTTTTTATTTTAATATGTATGTATTTATGTAATATTATATATTAAAAATATATTTTTCAAAAAAATTAGGTAGTGTTATTTTTAAAAACTATATTTTTTATTATTTTTAAAAATACAAAGCGGGTCTAACCCGAACTCATTGAGTCCAGGGGGGACGAGTCTTAGGTCCTTAAAAACCTTGGTGAGGCAAATCCTGGGTTTTAACAAGCTCGCCTTGAACCCAGTCCATTGCCATCCCTATCAATAGCATAAACACTATTAGAGCAACTATATATAACCACACTCTTTTTATATGAAGGTATGTGAAATCCATTTTGCAATTTACATGATTTGTGCATTATTTCGATATTATCTACTCTATACTGACTTGATAAATGGTACTCAACGACTTTGCAGACTTAAATAAGGCATGACGAGGGATCCTCTTCCACTCCCACAAATAGACACAAGGTCAAACTTGATCCTAAAAGTCAATTTAGATATCACCTGAAATGGCTAGCTTCGGAAGGAGTATTTTATAATAACCAAGTCAGTCATAGACTTGAAGCCCAAACACGAGAAAGTATCAAGATTAACCCAAAAGCATCAAGGACACATAAAATATAACAAGACTGCAAGGGACCTCAAGTTAAATCATCTCAAGATTGGTGGACAGAAGTCGCCACTCCTACCAGTTACTTCATCGAGGGCTACTTGGTCCCTAGTAGAACAAAGCAAAATTAAGAGGAGCCTATGAGAAAAAGGATTTGACTAAAGATGGAAACAGTAATCGAAACCTGCCCTAGTGTTCTTCCAGCGAGAGAGCATCACCTATAGAAATGCCCTTCCACCGATACAGCGACAACTTCTCCAGTATGGTGACAAGACTCCCCCTAGAGCACACTTTACCAATATAGTGACCAACATATCCCATTAGAGCGCACCATGACATGGGCACAATAGCCTCTTTTTAAGGTGACTTCTTCAGAGCAGTAGTCAGCACAACACCCCCAGAACAACCATCTTGCAAGTGGCAAAAAATGCATTGAACACCATAAATCAAAGATGAATCCAATACACACCTTGGTTTCTAAAAGAGTCAAGTAGAGATAAGAAATCTCATGAACAAAAGAACCAGTGAGAAGAAGGAAGTTAGAAGCAAAGCTTCTTCTACCTAATCTTCCATAGAAACATCATCACACGGTCTTTCGAGAAAGTAGAGCTTCTGAACTTTAGAGCTTCCTAAAGCGGAGATGGCAATAGAGTAAAGACAAATGTTGATCAATGCAACTTAGAAATGAGAAAAAAAATGGGGGATTAGATCAGTCTTGAACCTCTGTGGTAGATTCTACCGGCTCTATTCCTTGACCTACTATATCAGTTGACTATATGTCTCGACAGATAGCCTTGACTGATTCCACACCCAAATTGGAAGCCTCTTGTAGCTCCAAGCCTTGGCTAACAGTCCCTTAGCAACTAACAGAAGTGAATATAGACATCATATACCTTAAGTGTTTATTCTCGAAGAATGTGAACTATGTACTTAAAGAGATACACAAAGGAATTTGTGACCACCATCTCAAAGGGAGAACCCTAGAGATGATATGGAGGGAAGGTTATCCATGTCATATAATGCTCAAGCATGCTTACAATCAGATTTTGTATTGCTAAGCATGCCAGTACCTATCATTAGCTAGTGACCCTAGTGCAACCTATCAGGAGTTCATCTTTGTTTCTCCATCAATTCCTTCTTGAGGGGAAGAAATGTAGATTTCTCTTTTCCTTAACAAATCACTCTAAGAAAGTGTTAATTTATGCATCCAAATACTCTTCATTATAGCGACATAAGAAATCTCTTAAATAAGAAAAGAATAAGGGTGGGCTTTGAGGCTTGACAATCAATACATAAAAGATCTGGAGCTTTGAGGCTCAAAACCAAAACTTCTTGGCACACAAGGTCAATGAGGAGAAGCGGCAAAGTCCCTCACACAAGCACTTAGTATGATAGAGGCAAAGCTCCCTGAGCCCAGAGCTTAGTGTGGTAGAGGCAAAGCTCCTTGACCCCAGCACTTAGTGCGATAGAGGCAAAGCTTCCTTATTCCAACACTTAGTCAATTCAAGATTAAACTGTGAATTACCTCACTCACCTCTGGCAAAGTAATGTCTCGCTCAAACAAATTTTACGGGCGAGGCGTCATACCAATTCATTGAGCACATGAAGCTACGGTATAAGGCAATGTATTGCTCGACTCGCGCCAACTAGTCGGTGAAGCATTACCTCGCCTCTCCCAACTTGTCATGCAAGGCAATGCCTCGCCCATCTTAATCTACTCATTTGCACCTACTCATCGGGCAAACAGTGCCTATCTCAAGCTAAGATCCTGGGCGAAGACACGCCTCGCCAACCAAAGGTTTAGACACTAACTTTTATACTTTACACAACTACAGACCAAGTCCAACCAATCAAAAAATATACTCCTGGATATCCTACTCTTTGTGTAGCTTACCTAGTAGTAGGTAGTCGTATGATACACCCTAAAATAATTTAAATTTAATATTTAAAAGATGCAATTCAATAAATCAAAGAGACCTAATCCAAAAACAACTATAAATACCTCCACTCTTTTCATTTGACGGTATGTGAAATTTATTTTTCACTACATACTTTGTGCATTATTTCAATTTTTTTTATACTGTATTGACTTAATCATTAAAGGATTATCGTCGGGACAAACCAAAGCCCCAATGGTTTGTTCATGTACAAGTAAGAACATATCACTCCGTCAGCTACCTGGAGAGGAATTTACTTCTATTAGTCTAACAATTAGTACAACAAATCACATTGTACTTAAAATTTGAACATTTTTGTTAATCCCGAAATGTTTGGAAATAATAAATTTAATAAATATAAAAATGGTTAAAAACAACCCCCAAAGTTGGAAGTGGCTTGGACAATTCCTACTTGATAGATTTAAATATCTAATTTCAACCAAGATAGCTCATACTATAAAATATTTTAAGAAAATTACCTAGACCTTGATAGGCTACTTGAAGTGGGTTTCACCTACTTGAATAAGGGCTAATGTGCCCCTTCTCGACTCTACTAACGAATCTTTAAATAATTAAATTTGAAATTCTTATTTATATAATCTACAACAAATAAATCGGTTTAATATATAATTTTATTCTTTTCAATATTGTAGATTATAGCTATGGAAGTAGAATGTATATTACAGATTGCTCATAATTAACATATTTTTCATTATTTTGTAATAGTATGAATTGTTATCAATATAATCCTGACAATTGGTCAAAAGACCACATCGAAACTACAATGAGTAATTAATTTTTCTATAATTATAATTAATATTTAATTGATATAAATTTTTTGAATCTAAGCAATGGCATGCACATGTTCATCTAGCTACAATTGAGATATTTACAAACGATAATTCGTTGAAAGGGTTGGTCAATAATTTATGATAAATTTAAAATTTTATTTACGAAATAACTCTTTCAAACAAATTTAATTATTTACTTCAGAACATCAATTCATGTGGCTCTTGATAGATAATATTTTTTTATTTTTATACAATAATTTTTGTTTTTAAAGGGACCACATATGGTGCGCCTCCAATATGAAGGTACATTGTGGTGTTCATGTTGTAGGTATATTGATGTACCTTATTGTGGTTCTCATGTTATAGGTACATTAAAAGTCAAACTTATAGGTACATTGAAGGGCCAAGATATATAAAGGTAGTGCTACAACATGAGCGCCCACAACGGCGCCCGCCTTTGATATACCTTCATGCACCACATTGAAGGCGCCACAATATGAGCGCCGCCATCCCAAATTTTAAAATGACCAAAATTAATACCTCATAATTATAGGACCAATTTTGTACTTTTGACATTATCTCATTCTCCATCCAGAACAGATTTCATATCCCACTCTTCCACCCGTTTTCAAATTACTACTACAAAAGATGTGCCTTCTTTTCTTTCAGCCAAAGTACAAAGAACTTGAAGATATGACTACTTATATATTATTCAGTTAGCATAAAGGTGAATATGGAAAGGATATGTATTACTAAATAAAGGAAAAGTGATACATATAAGACAAGTAATCAAAGAAAAGAAAATATATCAAAAGAGAAAAAAAGAAAAAAAAAAGAACTTACCAAACTAAAGAGTTCTAACTTAATAAGGAAATGGATTCAATTAGGAATACAAGTATTTTTATATTTCATAATTTGATAAGGAAATTGTGGAGGTTGGCAAATCTTGAAATGACTGCTTAAATATTATTGGGGGAGCAGGGGAGATTTGCATTTGGAAAGGATTTATATTACGAAATAAAGATAATACATCATCCAAGTGATATACATTTCATCATATATATATATATATATGAGTGTATATAAATATACGCAAAATATATGCTAATATAAAAGGCAGTGTTTCATCTTGGCCACACAGTATTTATCCAAATGTGCAGTGGAGTCTCTCTATTGCATATGGGTACGAGAGAGTAGTCCTATTCCTATTAAAAGATGCACAAACAGATGATAATCAATATTTTATTTTGATTAATTGAGTGGCAGTATGCATTTGAAAAAGATGACCTTTTTAGTATTTTGTATTTATCTTAATTTAAAAAAGTTAATTCATACTCTTTTTCTTTTTAGTAAATAAGACTTAGATTTTAGTTTTGACCATTCATTTATTTCTAAAAATTTATGCTTCTCAAAAAATAAGTTTTTTAATTGTTTTGCTTGTTTTCTCATATTAAAATTATTATATACTCTTCAATAATCAGTTATTGAAGAGGATAAAATCAATTTGGTCTCACTTTTATTGGGCAAAAATTCAGTAAAAAAATTTTAGTCTTTAAAAAGTAATTCTCAAATATATAAATTAGGGATAATTTTATTTTATCTTTCTCTACTTTTGATAAGTATCACTTTACCTCTATATTCTCAATTGTCTTAATTTACCACCTTATACATTTATTATATATCACTAGGTCCGTTTGATATCCAAAACCTACTCAACAACAGTCAGACAAGTGGGAATGTTTGCGCGAACCAGAAACCCCTTATACTCTCATTGTCTCATTTTACCTCTTTGTACTTTATAAACATTAACTAAATTACCCTTATCAATTATTTATAGTAAAATTACTTTAAAATTTTCTAAAATTAATAGATTTATATTTATATTTTAATATTTTTCAACTTAATTAATAACACTTAACATTAAATTCATTTGAAATTTTATTATTCTTAAATTTTAATAGCTATTGTTTATAAATATAGTTCCTATTAAATTTCTATATCGTACGAAATTTTTTATTAGCTAATACATATTACTTATAAATTCTACTTATCATAAATATAAAAAATATATAACATATTTTCAAAAAGAAATTTGTTAAATACATAAAACATTAGTAATAAATTTCTAATTATTAATGAAATTATTAAAATTTCAGAAAAACAATGTTAAATTCAAAAAAAGTTATATTTAGATATAATTTAATTGAATTATCATAATTTAGTAGATACTATGTTTTATTTAAAATAATCATAGTCATTTTATATTTAATTTTATTACTATTTACTTGATTATAAAGACTATTTTTGAATTTAATATAGTTTTATGAACTTATGATAATTCTTTAATAATAAAAAATGTATAACTAATATTTTATGTATTTAGTTATATTGAAGAGAAAATTTATAAGTAAAGTGTATTAGTTAATAAAAAATATTCTACTATATACTAATTTAATAAAAATTATGTTAACTTAAAAAATAACTATTAAAAGAGAATTACAATAAAATTTTAAATAAATTTAATGTCAAGTATTAAATTAAATTGAACAAGATATTAGAATATAAATATAAATCTATTACTTTTAGAATATAAAATAATTTTACTATAAATAATATTTAAGGATAATTTAATTAATTTTTTTAAAGTACAAGGGGACAAAATGAGATAGTGAGAGTACAAGGGAATAAAGTATAATAGAATAAGAGTACAAGAGGATAAAGTAAGATAATTGAGAGTACAAGAGGATAAAACGATACTCCACAAGAGTAGAGGGGGTAAAGTGGAATTAACCCTAAAAATTAATAAATACTATTTATATTGTTGAAAATGACCTTATATCAAAAAAATTGGTCTCTCACTGTTTCTGCATATATTACTTTATAACGTACATTATATTAATACATTTTTTGTAAAATTTAAAAGAATTCCAAAGTTTAAATATTGATTTCTCACTTTTTATAGTATTTGTATTCTGAAAAATAACCCTCGACTAATCTTTTTTTTTAGAGACAATGGGTTGTCTTCAAGGTTAAGTGTTTTTGGTCTTTAGACAAAATTTCATTAGAAGTTTTTAGAATAAATCAGTATTAGAGGAGAGGTATCTCTCGTATTTGTCGACAGCCAAAAACCTCATAAAAGGGGAATGTAAATAATAACATCATGAGAATTCTATTGAGGATTACCAATAATGTTGTATTTGAAAAATAAATAAATTGCGAGACTCAAATTTAAATTATGTTCTAAAAATATATATATAATATATATTATTAATAAAATAATATTACATTTGAAAATAACTTGTTTTCATATTTATTACCATATTATGTCTTATATTCATAATTAAACTTACCGTCATTGGAATTCCTTTTTTGCTAAGTATGAAACATTTATGTCTTACAGGTAATCTATCCGTAACAAGAACCAGAAAATTTGAACAAAGATTGCATTGATGATAAAATAGAAACTTGGGCCGTGAACAATGATTTAGTTGAGGGCGAAGAAAGAGATTTCTTTGTTCAATTCTGCAATTTAACGATGTTAAAGTTTTTGGCATAATTACATATAGACCCTCTGAAATTTGGTTATATTACCATAAATTCACTTCATTTTTAAAATTTTGCATTTGAAAAATAGTAAATCATTTATAATTAGGGAAAAAAAATACTAACTCATCTTAACTATGCAGTTTTTCACACAACACCCTCTAAACTTTTTTTTTGTTGTTGTTGTTTTACACTTAACCCTCTAGACTATTCGGGTTCTATTGTTTGTCATCTAAAACACTCCATCGGTGAAATATTTTATCGAGATTCTCTCACACGTATTACCTTATTAATCTCTATATTTTTTCTCGTGTCTGCCATGGTGTTTTGAGACTTGTTTAGGAGTTTCACTCTTCATGTTCGATCAACACCTGAAAATTTAAAATGGAAAAATGAAAATAAAATAGAAAAAAATTAAAGCTAAAATTAGAGTTACTTAGTATCGATATTAACAAAATAAAATAATCCCCGACAACTGCGCCAAAAACTTGTTGCAAAAATTTGTGAACGCAAGTGCACGTTATCATATATGAGTAATAAAGTGATGAATAAATTATTGTTCCCAGGAGAATTGTTGAATTATTAAGTAACGAAATTTTGTTAACTCTAATTTTATTTGAATAAATGCATTTTTGTGTTTTTGTTTATAAACTAAATTCAACTAAACTAAATTAATGATAGAAATCATTTAAAGATGAAATTCAATAAATAAAAAGTCTTGGGTTATAATTTCAACATAATTAATTCGAATTGATTATTTTATCTCCTTAATCCCAATTTAATTCCCAAGTGATAATCGAGAATCCCTAAATTATCTACTAGCCACTCTCAAGATATAATAAAAATATCATCAATTGCTAACCCACTATATTCTTATGTGAGTTACAATAATCAATAATTCATTAGGTTTTATGGATCTCAAACATGACTACATAAATTATGTAAGTATATTTCTATCTCACATACAATTTATGATTTTCTACACATAGAACTAGACACATATATCATCTTCCCAGTCAATATGATTAGCAAATCATTCAATTAGTGGTTAAATAATTGAAAGTATTAAGAACAATGTAGAAAACTCAACTTGAAAATTAAATCAAGAATTGAATTCATACAAATATTCAAAATGTCATAATTAGATTACATCACAACCCTAGAAAAAGTAAATTAATTCATGATGAAAGTGAAATACAAATTAACAACATTCATACACATAATGAAAAACAGAAAGAAAACAATGAAATGAAAATAGAAAGATGATGAATTTCTTCCCTTGTTGATGTCTTCTTCACAAATCATGGAAGAATTCTCCTATTCTTCTTCTCTTTTTCACCTCTCGTTCTTATTTCTTAGCTTGTTTTCACTATTCTCCTCTCTTCCTCTCTCTCCAAATTTGATTTTTCACTCTTTGAGGCTTTTGAAATACTTAATATTGATGGGAGATGACCTAAAGAGAGCAAAAAAAAACTATTTTGCTCTTAGTTATCCGCCAGGCAGCACCTAGGCACTGCAGTCCAGTGAGGGCAGTAGCTAGGCACTAATTTTCAGTGCCTAGGCACTGCACATTCTATCCTACACAGTCATTGCAGTGCCTAAGTGCTATAGGGCAGCGCCTGCTCTTGCTGTCTAATATGAGTTTCTACTGTACTTATAGCCTATTTCAACTAATTTTTTACCTATTTTTAGGATAAATTAGCTTTTTATGCATTCATGGAATTTTAGCTCTATGTCTTGGCATTCGATAGGGGCTTGAATCAACTCAATACGAAATCTGTGGAAAGAGTTATACCTAAAATACCAAGATGTGTCACACCAAAAATTTTCAGTGAAGTACAGACTATTTAACTTGATTTTTCTCATTGATATAGAAAGAACGGGATTTCATGATAAACAAATATATTATAGATATATCTCTTGGCTTTCCAATGGTTCAAAAAATAAGTCAAAATGATATTGAAGCAAAAAGTTATGATTGAAATACGAACATTGCCTTCAATACGAACAAAGCGAATTATTTTAAATTTTAACCTAGTTTTATGTTTCTTTCCATTTTCTTCTCATTTTGATATTACCTACGAAATTTCAAACTAAATACATAAAAATTAATATAAATACTCAAATACTAATCAAAAAGTTTAGCAAATGGTACTCAATTCCTGGGTATAAAATCTATTCATCAGTATCTTTTTGGGATGTGATAGGTGAAAGTGTTGCAGTATTTATATTACAACATTTTGACATTTTGATGTTATTTTTATACTGAATTTTAAAAATCTGCATCTGAGTTTCAAGGAAAGCTTTAGTTGATTTTGACCAAAAATGGCAAAGGGAAAGATTGTTGGCGTCAGAAAAAATTGGTATTTATAGAAGTTGAAATTTTGCACATAAACTAGGTGTTGCAATCAATATTGTGAAAGATACTGCAACACAGGTGGAACAATATTTAATATTAATTATTTTAATTAATTATAATTATTCTGGTCTGGTTTCCATAATTTAGAAATTTTTGCAATTTTTATTTTAAGCATTTAGTAAAGTCACATGTGTGATAAATGTGCTGGAACTAAAGATATTCTTGATTTGTTTTGATAAGATAAGAGAAGGTTTGAAGAATCTTATGGATAAGCCAACAAATCAAGAAATCAGTATTTTTCAGATATGCAACAATCAAGACCCGATGTTAAAGGGGATTTGGATGGAAATACATGGCTGCATATATACCAAGTATCAACATTGAATAACCTCAGTGGATGAACTGAATAGTGCCACAAAAGTGATTAAAATATGAGGCGACTTTGACTCACATACATTCTATAGAAGAAGGTGAAAAATATCTTTTGGAGATGATCGCATCATTCATCTAAAGGGGTTTAGAGTTGGAGGGAGTCCAGCGATGCTGATTACTTATATACGTTTTTCGGTTTGAAGACCAGATCAGCTATCTAAAGGAGTTCAGAGATGGAGTTTAGCAGTGCTGATTTAAATCGAGAAGAGCTCGCAGGAACAACTAATTAGTGGAATACATAAGATGGTCTTCATTTAAAAATGGAGTCTTTAATTTGTTTTAATTTCACGAGATGTATTTTGTAAATTGTTAATAATTAGAGGATTGTTTATTTATTTGGGCGTGGCCTCAAGCAGTAGAGTACGTAATACTTAAAATACGTAAAAATCCTAGTATTTATCTTTTTATTTTCGTTGCGTGTTCTATCTAGATGTTACAACACTTGTCACAACACTTAGGATTTTAACAAAAAATTGGATAACAGATTATATCAATTGGTATCAAGAGCTTGTCACTAAAAATAATTAGTAAGATTCTGGTTTTTATCCGTTGCAGGCAAGGAACAACTGCATGAATGAAGTTCGGTGTCACATCCTCCATTGCTCAATGGATCCTATTATTCTTATTGGAAAGCCAAAAATAAGGGCATTCACCACATGGAAGTCAATCTTGACTAGATAGAATCATCTGACAAAAATTATTGATGAAAATGAGGTATGCAAACTTGAAATGGAGTGGTCGACTGTAGAGGATCAAGTGGCAAATTTCAATTTCAAGGTACTGAATATCATATTTAGTGTCGTTGATGAGAATTAATTCAAGTTAATTTCTACATTTGAATCTGTTAAAGAAACGTGGGATATCTTATAAATTGCATACGAAGGAACTAAGGCTGTAAGAATGTCTAAACTTCAAATTCTTGCCACTAGGTTTGAAAATCTAAGGATGGAAGAAAATGAAACAATTGTTGTATTTAGTAGTAAATTGTGTGATATTGCTAATGAAGCACATGTTTTGGGTGAGAAATACACTAATTTTAAACTTGTTAGGAAAGTTTGGAGATCACTTCTAAAGAGATTTGCATGTAAAATGACTGAATGCTATTAAAGAAGCTAGGGACCTTACAAAATTGAGGTTAGATGAACTGATAGAGGCACTAAAAATCTTTGAAATGAATTTGAATCAAAATAAAAAGGGAAAAGAACAAATGAGTTGCATTGCAGGTTGAAGCTGAAAATGAACAAAATCATGGGAATGATGATGATCCACTTGCTTTACTTACTAAGAACTTTAGAAAATTTCTAAAGTAAATAAATAAAGGAAACAAATCCCCAAAGGCTGGTAAAATAACTAACTCTTAGAAAAATAAAAGTGAGTTTAATGCATCTGATTTTAGGAAAAATAGGAGAATTCAATACAGGGAATGTGAAGGATTTGGCCATATTCAAGCTGAGTGTGCTAAAACCGTAAAGAAAATAGATAGATCATTTAACACCACATAGAGTGATGAAGGTTCCGAATGCAGTCAAGAGGAATAGGAAGAACATGTTAGCAATCACGTTGCACTTACCTCAATCACCTTGAAAAAGGAAAAATAGATAGAAACACTGGATGCTGCAAAGGATATTGTCAGAAATGTTGAAACATCTCATAGGTATGAGTTAATTATTTCTCCTTCAGAAGTTTATCAAAATTCTGTTTCTTTGGTAATACAGATTCTGATGAAAGAAGTAATGATGAAGGACCTTATATTGAGGACATTCAATGCAAATAATAAGAGATGTTTGAAAATTGGCTTAAAGTGTGCAAAACTAATAAGGGACTTGTGAAACAAGTTGCTATCTTGATAAAGAAAATGGAGGCACTCAAAGGTAATGTGATCAAGTTTGAACTTTTGATCTTTAACAGAACACATGAACTTGATAGAGTCAAGAAAAAACTTGAAAACATAATGAAGTCTGTCAGGAACTTGAATTCTGGTACATCTCAATTAGATAAAATTCTTTCCATTGGACAATATAGTGGAGACCGTGTTGGTTTAGGATATTTAGGTGGAGATTCATCCTTAAAAGGAATAGAATTGTAGAACTTAGGTAAAAGTACTAAAATATTTTTTGTGAAGAAAATTGGTAAGCCTGAATCTATGTTTGAATCTGCCAAAAAGGTCTGGTCAAAGAGACAGGGACCTAAATTCAAAAGATTTGTCCCTACTTGTCATTTTTGTCAAATACGTGGGCATATTAGACCAAACTATTTCAAATATAAAAAGGCTTTGCTCAATGGCATGAGAATTGATTCAATATTTTCTGGAGTGTTGTAACATCCTATAAAGAACACTCCCAACATCAAGATTGATTTAAAAAATGATTCCAAATGTAGAATTTAGATCAAGAAAATTGATCTTGCATGTCATGTGGCTCATACTTCAATAAAATCTAACATCATTGAATCTTGGTATTTTGACAGTAGATACTTTAGGCATAGACAGGTGACAAAGAAACTTAAGGGATTATCAAAACGAAGAAGGAGGCCAGGTTACATTCAGAGATGGAGTTAGAGCATGAATCATTGGAAATGGGACATTAAATATTGATGAACTTCCAATACTGAGAAATGTGTTACATGTTGAAAGATTAAAGGCTAATTTGATTAGTAGTAGCCAATTGTTTGATCAAAATTTACTTGTCAGATTTAACCAAGATTCATGTTAAGTGTTTGATGATTCTAATAAATGTGTCTTGATAGGTATGAGATCATCTGACAATTGCTATAAGTTGAAACATAAGCTGAATCGTCACAACACCTGAACTGAGGAAACAGAACTCCAGTACCAGAAACTAGGGCATCTAAATTTTCAAAGTCTATACAAACTTGTTAATACAGGTGCTGTCCTAGGTGTGCTAAAACTTAACAATAAAAACTTGGGTGTTAGTGGACCATGTCAATTTGGAAAATAAAGAAAAGAATTGTATAAAGTGCTGCAACACACTGCCTAGAACTCTTGCACAATGCAGGTAGAAAATATTGGTGGAAAGAAGTATGCTTTCGTTTATGTTGATGATTTTTTAAGGTTTACATGGATTGATTTTATCAAAGAAAAATCTGATACCTTCATGATTTTTAAGATACTTTGTGTTAGACTTAGAAATGAGAAAACATGTAAAATTGCAAGAATAAGGAGTGACCATGAAAAATAATTTGAGAATTATGTTTTCTCTAATTATTGTGACAAACATAGTATCTTTCATGTGTTCTCTACTCCTAAAACACCACAACAAAATAGTGTTGCGGAAAGAAAAAATGGAATGCTCCAGGAAATGGTACGTGTAGTGTTAAATTTAAAGAAACTTCATGAAGGTTGTGGGTAGAAGCATTGAACACGACATGTTACACTACTAATAGTGTACACTTGAGACAGGTACTAAACTGACTTCATATGAAATATGAAAAGGTAAGAAACCCAATCTTAGTCACTTTCATGTATTGGTAGTATATGTTATATACTCAATGATCGATAACACTTAGGGAAGTTTGATTCCAAAAGTGATGAAGAAATTTTTATTGGTTATTCAACAAACAATCGATCATACAAAGTGTATAACATGAGAACATGTACTGCCATTAAATCCTTCAATGTAGTAATTGATGATTTTCATGACTTTGCAGAAAATTCACATGAAGAGCAAATAATTAGTATTTGTGAAAAAACAGAAACTAAGTAGGAAAAAAAAGTCAAAACTGATGTTGGAATACCAGATGTTATAATATCAGAAACAATATCTGCAAATATTGCTTTGAATGCTGCAACATCCTTAGAATCTGAGGAAGAGACTGAAAGTTTTGATATTTTTGAAAAAGTTAAAGACATCAAGCAAAATTAAAAAAAATCATCCTACTGACCAGGTCATTGGAGGTATGCTATAAACTATGAGAACACGAGATAAAGAGAAGGTAAACTATAAAGATATGGTATAAAAAAAATTGTTACACTTTTTTGAGCCAAAGAATGTGAAAGAGGCTTTGGAAGATGATTTTTGGATCAATGCCATAAAATTAGAACTTGAACAATTTTCTGGAAATGATGTTTAGACATTAGTTCTTAGGCTTAAAGGTGTTAATGTTATTCGTACCAAATAGATTTTCAAAAATAAAACTAATGAATTTGGTAACATAACTAGAAATAAAGCTAGAATAATGGCTCAATGGTACACTCAGGTGGAGGGGGTGGATTTTGATGAAATCTTTGCCTCTGTTGCTAGACTTGAGTCTATTAGACTTTTTATGGCCATTGTATGTCATATTAGTTTCAAAGTTCAACAAATGGATGTCAAAAGTGTTTTCCTAAATGGTTTTCTTAGTGAAGAACTTTTTGTTGAACAACCCAAGTGATTTGAAGTTCCTCATTACCCCAACCATGTTTACAAATTAAAAAAAAGGCTTTGTATGGCTTAAAACAAGCTCCTAGAGCTTGGTATGAAAGATTGACAAACTTTTTGATTGAAAAATGGTATAAAAAATGAGGAGTGGACAAAACAATGTTCATCAATAGATTTAAGCATGGTATCTTCATTGCACAAATCTATATTGATGAAATAGTATTTGGTTCTATCTCTCAACAAAAAATGAATGAGTTTGTTGATTTGATGTCTAAAAAATTTGAAATCAGCATAGTAGTGGAACTTAACTACTTTCTAGGTCTTCAAGTAAAACAATTTGAAAATGGGATTTTCATTTCTCAAAGTAAATATGCTAGAAATCTAGTAAAGATTTAAGTTGAAAAACATAAAACACATGAAAACTCTAATGAGAACAAATAAAAAATTGTCCAAGGATGATAGTGGAATGAATGTTGACCCTAGCCTTTATAGGAGCGTGATTGGAAGTCTCTTGTACTTAACTTCCAGTAGGCCAGACAAAAGCTTTAATGTTTGTGTATGTGCTAGATATCAATCAAGTCCTAAGAAATCTCACTTAAAAGTTGTTAAAAGAATCATTAGATATGTAAGTGGGACTGCTGACATAGGAATTAGTGATTTTGTAATCTTTGATTTGAAATAAACGCATCATACTTAGGCATATTTTTAGGAACATTCTATATTTGAGTTGGGGTAGTGATTGATGGCTGATTTGATTTAATTTTATGATAAAATCTTGGATAATGATCAATCTCTCAATTAACTCCTATATTTTAGGAGAGTGATATCTGTGGTGTGAAAACTAAATGAAAAAATAAACATTTTTTATATTTATCCCTAGAATTAATATCTTTTTGATATTTATCACAACATTTGGATGGGAATTAGGGTTTTTGATCTCATGAGATATAAATGCCACAATATCCTCACTTTTACTCATTTTCACCCTAACTTACTTTCTCTTTCTGCCATATTTTCCAAATTGCTCTGCTACTATTCCTTTTTGCCATAAGTGTGTATTGCAGAACAAGAAGTGAGACACTAGTAGATATGGTGAAGCAAATTCGATGAGAAAGAAGAAAGAAGAATGCCCATGTCCTATACCTCTGCAAGTTCTTCCTCCAAGACCTGACTCACCACTATTGCTTTCTTGACCTGTATCTCAATCTAATGTTGAAAAAAATCAAGATGCTGAAGAAATTTTTGGTAAGCAATCTTCACCTTCCCATCTTTTTCCAAATGAAACATCTAAAGGCTAAGGTCCTCCCATAGAGTTTAGATCGAATTCTGGAAAGAAACATGAAGAATATGTTAAAATAGTCAATGACAACATCAAAGAAATGAAATAAATAGATCATAACAATTTTCATCATCTACGTGGGTAAAACCCTATTCCAAAAAATGGTGTTGAGTTTCTCAAAAGACAAGAATGGGAAAAAAAGGGCACATACAAGTTCTACATCCAAGGGCAACCAATCTACATTGTGAAAGTTTGGAAGACTATTTTCCAAAAAGGTATAATCAAGTTCTGAATTAGAAGATGAAAAAAAGGCATCTGCTTCAAGCCCTAAGATTAGTGTTGGACCTAGTGAACCACTTTCTTTAGGGAACTCATCTGAATCAACTAAAGAATGTTCTGAACATCAAATGGAGTAACATACTATAGAAGGAATGTAAGAAAAGTCAGAGTCCAGCAAAGATGTTGCACAGGATGTTACAGAAGGTGTTGCAACATCTGGACAAGAGACAAACTCTGAAGTAAAGGGAATGGAGATGCAAGCTCCATCTTATTCTAAACTTGAAGTAAGAAATTCTTACTCCTCTATCTTTTATTCTTTTACAAACAATGTGGGATAAAGAGGTTCAAAAGAAAATCCTATCAAAAAGAAGAATTCACATGGGTGATCATCTTAAATTAAGAATTGTCGATACTTTGAAGTAGAGAGGTCTATTAAAGTCTGTTATTAAGAGAGCTCCTTATATGAGATGGGTAATACAGGAGTTATATTGCAATTTGCCTAAGAGGTTCAATGACCCAAAGTTAGCAAAATATGGTAAAGTTTGTGTTAGGAAACGAATCTATCATATTACTCCTGACATCATAAATAACTTCTTAGGATCACCCAGAGTTGAGAAAAATGAATTGAAAGAAGGCATGGATGAGATTATTGCTGCTTTAAGTGGGAATACTGTTAGAAAATAGCCCATTAATAAAGGAATTTTTTTGGCTAAAAATTTGACTCTTTTGTATGGCTTACTGCATAAAATTATCATTTGCAACTGGACTCCTACGATAAACACCACTGTGGTTGTGAAAGAACAGGCAGTTTTGTTTTTCTGCATTGGGTTTAATTGGCTTATGATATAAGAAAGCTGATCTTCAAGACAATTTGGATATTTGGGTGGTTTTGAATCTACTCATGGTATACTTCATTTCCCTTTCTTGATTTACAGTTTGTTAACCTCTCAAGGTTTTGTGAAGAATGGATCAGAAGTATTGGAAAATCCTCCAGGCCCTATATGTACTTCCTACAGGTTATTTTATGGGACTAACATTAATGATCTCCCTCAACCTGCTAAAGTAAATGTGTCAACTGTAGTTTTTGGATCAGATGTACCACATAATGTTACAATATCCCCTGCTTTGCTGTTGAGGTTAGAAGTTGAGCTTGTTGAAGCTCGTAAGCAAATTCAATGTTGGACTCAGAAAGAAAAAAAAGTTCTTAAGTTGATTCAAGAGCAAAGGCCTTCCACATCTTTTGATCCATCTTTAGTTAAAAAGGGAGAGAATCAAATGTTGTTGCACAAGCTCGAGGGGAGTAAGATGAAGATCTTGAGGAAACAAAGGCAGATGCTCATGCTGATGATAAATCATCTTTTTTTTTTATTTTTGCAAATGCTTTCTATTGTGATCTTTATATCTGTACTCAAAACATTTACATTTGATCTTTGATTTATGCTTTGATGGATTTCTATCTATTTTTGTCTTTGTTTAAAATATGCAGAGGTAGTACCAGTATCTTTTTAGCATATGATAAGTGGAAGTGTTGCAACATTTATGTTACAATATTTTGATATTTTAATGTTATTTTTTATACTGAATTTTGAAAATCTGCATCAGAGTTTTAGGGGGGCTTTAGTTGTTTTTGATCAAAAATGCCAAAGAAGGAGATTGTTAGTGCTAGAAAAGATTGGCATTTATGGAAGTTGGAATTCTGCACGAAAATCAAGTGTTGCAAGCAATGTTGTGAGAGATGTTGCAACACAAGCGAAACAACATTTAATTAATTAATTATAATTATTCTAGGTAGGTTTACATAATTTAGGGATCTTCACAATATTTATTTTAGGTATTTAGTGATGAGTGGGTTTTATATCCCTTAATTGAGTACCATTTGCTTAAATTTTTAATTAGTTTTCGAGTGTTTATGTTAGTTTTTATGCATTTAATTTGAAATATTGTAGGTAATAGCAAAATGAGGAGAAAATAGAAAGAAACATAAAACTTAGTTAAAATTTTGAATAATCAGCTTTTTGGTGCTATTGAGGGCAGTGCTCGTATTTCAATCATAACATTTTGATTTATTTCTTAAACCATTGGAAATCTAAGAGATAGTTCTATAACTTTTATGTTTACCATGAAATCCATTTATTTCTATTTCAATGAAAAATATTAGGTTAAATAGTTTGCACTTGACTAAAAATTTCTTGTATGATATATTTTGGTATTTTAGACATAACGCTTTCCACACATTTTATATTTAGTTGATTCAAGTGCCTATCGAAATAGAAGACATAGAGATACAATTCATAAGAAGACACCAAAAGCCAGTTATGCGTTGAAAGTGGTGAAAAAACGATTGAAAAAGAGTTTAAGTGTTGCAGACACAAATTAGGGCAGCAATGCTTAAGCGCTGCCCTGTAGCACCTAGGTGCTGCAGGTACTGCCTAAGACAGAAGGGGCAGCGCCTAGGCACTGCTAGGCGGACAAGTAAGGGCAAAATTATCTTTTTGCCCTCTTTAGGGTATCTCCCATGCGATTTTCAACAATTCAAAAGCCTCCAAGAGTGAAGAAATCAGATTTTTAGAGAAGGAGAGAGGGGGAGAATAGGAAAGGAAGCCAAGAAACAAGGAGAGGAGAAGAAGAGAAGAAGAGAAGAAGAGAAGAAGAAAAGGAGAATTCTTCCATAATTTGTGAAGAAGACATCAACAAGGGAAGAACTTTATCATCTTTCTAGTTTCATTTCATTGTCCTCTTTCTTTGTTTCATTATGTGTATGAATGTTGTTAATTTGTATTTCATTTTCATCATGAATTAAGTTATTTTTCTAGGGTTGTGAGTTAATTTAGTTAGGATGTGTTGAATATTTGTATCAATTCAATTCTCAATTTATCTTCAAGTTGAGTTTTCTACATTGTTCTTAATGCTTTCAATTACTTGGCCATTAATTGAATGATTTGCTAATCATATTGACCTGTGAGGTGATATATGTGTCTAGTTCTATATGTAGAAAATCATAAATTGCATGTGAAATAGGAATATACTTACATGGTCATTGGTTTGTGTAGTCTTGTTGGAGATCCATAAAACTTAATGAATTGTTGATTGTTGTAATTCACATAGGAATATAGTGGGTTAGCAATTGATGCTATTTTCATTAGAACTTGGGAAAGGCTAGTGGATAATTTAGGGATTCTCGACTATCACTTGGAATTAAATTGGGATTGATGAGATAAAATAATTAATTCGGATTAAGTATTGTGAAATCATAACCCTAGGCTTTTTAGTTATTGAATTTTATCTTTAAATGCTTTTGATTATTAATTTAGTTTAGTTGGATTTAGTTTATAATCATAAACACTTACTTTCATTTATTCAAATAAAATTAGAGTTAACATAATTTCGGTAATTAATAATTTAACAATTTTTATGAAAATGATAATTTATTCATCACTTTATTACTTGTATATGATGACGTGCACTTGCGTTCATGAAATTTTGCAACATTTAGTAAAGTCACATGTGTGATAAATGTGTTGAAACTAAAGATATTCTTGATTTATTTTGATAAGGTAAGAGAAAATTTGAAAATTTTTATAGATAAAACAATAAATCAAGAAATCAATACCTTTCAGATATGCACCAATCAAAACCCGATTTTAAGGGGCATTTGGATGGAAATAGCATATATACCAAGTCTCAACGTTAAAGAATCTAAGTGGATAAATTGAATAGTGCCACAAAAGGGATTCAAAAGGTGAGACAATTTTGACTCACATGTATTCTTCAGGTGAAGAAGATGAAAAAGGTTTTCAGGAGATGAGCATATCAATCATCTGAAGGAGTTCAAAGTTGGAGGGAATCCAGTAGTACTGATTACTCATATACATTCTTCGGAAGACGAAGGTGAAGTTTTTTGTGAGAATACCGGATTAGCCATCTGAAAGAGTTTAGAGTTAGAGGAAGTCTAATAGTGCTGATTTAAGTCGAGGAGAGTTCGCAGGAACAACTAATTAGTGGAATACATCAAATGGTCTTTATTTAAAGATTGAGTCCTTAAATTATTTTAATTCCATGAGATGTATTCTGTAAATTGTTACTGATTAGTGAATTGTTTCTTTCATTGGGCGTGACCTCATGTAGTAGAGTACATAGTACTTGAAGTACGTAAAAATTCTGGTATTTAATTTTTTATTTCTGCTGCGTGTTCTATCTAGATGTTACAACACTTAGGATTTTAAGAAAAAATTGGACAACAAATTATATCAATTTGAAATATGCAAAGAGATGAGAGTTTGGAAAATCAACCCAAGTGAGAAGGAAAAGAGGACAAGTGTAGCCTTGTGAAGGTATAGGAAACACTAGTGGGATTTTTTTCTTTTAGACAATATAAAGGAGTTGAGAGAGTGTATTTTGGTAGCTTTTAAGAGTTATTGTACAAAAAAATTATTTTCTTAAGTTTGGATATTAAACTTAAGTATGTATCTTGTACCGGTTAAATTATCTCATAGTGAAGAACAAAAACTCTACTAAACTTAAGAGGACTTGCCGAACCATGTAAATCTTTGTGTGCATTTTTTTTTTTTGCTGAACATTATTTTTATCAATCAACTTCTTAGTGTGATTTGTTAAGTCTAATAAATTAAATCTCGGATCCTATTGGCTTTTGAAGTGCCTAACACTACCTAATCTTTTTGAAAAATATGATTGTGAAAAATGTGCAGCTAGATTTGCAAAATGGCCACGCCCACCAAGCTCCTCGGAAAGACCTTTAAATACTTCTAAACATTTCAACTATAATCAACAAGCCTCTTCAAGTGAATACCTAATACAAACAATAAGCCAACTCTAAGATGGAAATGCATCCATCAGCTGCTCCTATTTCAACCAAGAACGTCAATTTGGATGATGTTCGTCGATCGGTAACATATCATCCTTCCATTTGGGGAGACTATTTTCTTGCATATACTTCAGATGTTACGGTATAATTATTATCCACATCATAGTATTTATTTTGTTTTTAGCTAATGAATAGTTTGTGTATATACCTCACAAATAATCTCATTTCAGAAGCAGAAGATTTTATTTCAGACCCCATTTTAATAAATGTTTTCCTGCCAACTTCTACACTAACAAATATATATTACCACATTTTGGTTTATATATAGACCAGGCAAATGCAGGGTGTTGTAGAACCCCTTGCTAATGTGTAATATTGTTTTTGGTGATTCACCCTTAGAGAGATGAAAATATTGAGGGACCACCATTTTATTTTGATTTGAATTATGTGCAAGACAATAAATTTGGGACTTTTGGCCATATCTCTTATCTGTTAGAGATTGCTAGATTTGCCCACCTCCAAGGATTTGTCCAATCACCAAAACTCTTGCCTTCCCCACTTTTAATTTGTTGACTTCATTATGTACATATTTTTCTTTTTGTTTTCTTAACCCTCTCATGGGCTACAGTTGTATCCTGTTTAGGACCCATTATTAAGTACTAATTCTCTAAGTTTACTTATGGGGAAAAGTATATTAAAGTAGTGTATGGGATTTTATTTCACGCAAGAAGAATGAGAATGTACTGTCCAATTTAGTGAAGCATTTTCTCTGTAGATTTCAATATACACGATGGAGGAAAAAGATTTGAGAAATGTATTATTAAAAAAAAAAAAAAGAACGGCGAGGTGGGGGGGTAATTAACAGGTGGGTGTTTGTTAATCTATTAGGGTCTCTAAATCTTATGCAGTATAGTTGTGTGACATCTTTTGCTACGCACACTAATATATCCACATGTATATTACAATAGTTGCAGTATGGAGAGGGAAAAAATTGGAATATATAGAGAGAGATAAGACTAAAAATATGAGTGCAGTGGATGAGTTTATTATGTACACATGATATATATTATTGTTTGTGGCCGAAAATGTTACACACTTATATTATAAAAAATTTAAATTGGTCTGAGATTAAAAATATTTATTTTTATTTTTGTTAATCTTTCTGAAAAAAATGAAAAATGTATTTTTTGTGAAGATTATGTTTTCTCAAAAGATAACTTTTGGAGAATATGTTTGTATCATGGAGTGACTAACTCATTAAGAGAGGGCAAAATATTATTTATTCTTTCAAATGTCTACCTTTGGGTTAGAACCAGTATGTGCCCTAAATAAAGTGTTAATATCTGTGGCTACAGTTATTTTATGGATGAGCATGTCCTTGATTATTTTTTACTGCCTTAAAACAAATATAGTGTTATCATCCTCTAACCTTTTTTTTCCCCACAAATTTCCAAGAGAAGATCATTTTTTAACTACCATATAGCAGAGTTCATAAGTTCAGGTTTTAGAGTTGAACTGAATATGCTAGGGCATCACTTCAAGGTTGTCGGATAGGTCTGTAACAAGGTTTAAGGAGAAGTGATGATTTAATTAAGAAGAGATAACTAATTAATCAGATATTCCTATATTTTATAGGGGCTAAGGTACCCAGCAAGCAAATGCACACGAATAAACTGGTAGTTTCTATTAGCATGCACAACTCGATGAATTTAGTACATCCTTGAACAATTTTTTAGTTATCATTGATGTAAAACATTTGAGGCAAATGAATGAATTTAGAGATTTTAGTTATTTTGATGCAAGTAATAATTATGTATGAAATATTTTAGTTGGTTATGTATCCACCGCCTTAATTAGTTTGATGCAATTTTAGTTATGTATTACAACATACTCTAGTTGATTATGTGTTTGGTACAAACCACTTTAATAATCAATTATCAAGATATTTATTATGGCGTACCATAATCATTAAGAACAAGGGATGCCTTTCTTTTAAACTTATAGAGAACTGAAAGATATATAATCCACTTTGATATGTTGGACGCAAAATATTGTAGAGAATTTGATTTCAACAGCTTCACGGAAGATTAAAAGGAGTTGTTTTACAATCAATCCAAAAATAAACATATTTAATAGTCTTAACTTACTTCAGACATAGTCATTTCTCCATGAATTAATATACTTTTGTATAATTGGGTTTTAAGCTTTCCTAGTATTAAAATATCATTTTAAGTCATCTAATTCCTTCCATTTAAGCATAAGTACAAAGAAAGCGAGACAATGGTAGCATGTTGATAAATACCATGTGCCTACAACTTAATTGGTCATAAATTCAAATAATCTTAAAGGCCAATATCCTTCTTTAAAAAAAAGCATAAGTATAAAGTTAGAAATATTTTATGTTATTTCATTTGTTACTTCTACTTCCAGTACCCTTATAATTAAATTAAATTATATAATTTATTCTCATCCTCATATGTAATTTTTTGTTAAAATATGTTAAAATAATTATGTCATGCAACATTCACAACGATGAGTTACAACAAAATGATTAGTATTATTATTTACATTTAAAATAGCTGGTTACACATTTTTCCCACCCAACCTTTCATTGAATCTCTATCAACTGCAAAAAATGTAGATATTTAATTTTCAATTCGCTTGTTTTCACCACTATTTGTTTCTTTATTAATTGCATGTAAGTTACCATCTCTGTTTTATTATTGTATTCAAACTTTAAATTTGAGATACATGGAATCAAATAGATTGAATTAGGCGTTGGGAACATATTACGTTAATTTTAGTAATGTGTTACATGTTAATCTCTTATTCATGCAGGAAATCTCTGTTGCTGAAGAGGAAGAACTTCAAAGACAAAAAGAAATGGTGATGAATTTGCTAGCCCAAACGCCAGATAATTCGTCGCATAAAATAGAACTTATTGATGCAATCCAACAACTTGGAGTGGGTTATCATTTTGAAAAAGAAATTGACAAATCCTTGCGACACATACATGAGACTTACCCAGAATACAATAAAAAAGACAATGATCTCCGTGTTGTTGCTCTTCGTTTTCGTCTGCTTAGACAACAAGGTTACTATGTGTCATGTGGTAAGTATTCAATATTATACTCATTTGCAACTTAAATTGGGCAGCCATGTAAGTGCAAAGAAACACAACGTTCTTTATTCATTAATTTTTGCATTGCAGATGTGTTCAACAAATTCATAGACCATGAAGGAAATTTTAAGGAGTCATTGATAAACAATGTTGAAGGGATGTTAAACTTATACGAGGCTGCACATTTTGTAGTAGATGGGGAGGAAATTCTCCACAAAGCATTAGAGTTTTCTTCATCTCACCTCAAGTCTTTGATCCACCAAATGAGCAATTCTCTTTCTGCACGAGTTAATGAAGCTTTGAAGATCCCAATTCGCAAGAGTTTGACCAGGTTGGGACCCAGGAAATTTATTTCCATGTACCAAGAGGACGAGTCCCACAATGAAACACTTCTGAATTTCGCAAAATTGGACTTCAACATGGTACAAAAGATACATCAGAAAGAGCTAAGCGATATTACAAGGTTAGCTTGTACAACATAGAAATTTAATTATGTGTTGTGTTTAATACAATCTTATATGGCAACAAAATCATTGTAGGTGGTGGAAGGCTTTAGACTTTGCAAACAAATTGCCTTTTGCAAGAGATAGAGTGGTGGAATGCTACTTTTGGTCATTTTCAGTCTACTTTGAGCCCCAATTCCACATTGCAAGAAGAATACTAACCAAAGTCATTGCTATGACTTCTATTATTGATGACATTTATGATATCTATGGAACGTTAGATGATCTCCAACTTTTCACAAACGTTATTCAGAGGTTACATCCATGTTTGTATTTAAAGTTAGTATATTCATTTATAAAATATACTTTGTGAATATATTTGATTTGGCAATTTTACCCTTTTTTTTAACACTAGTTGGGATGCTAATGCCTTAGAGCAATTGCCACCATACATGAGAATATGTTACGAGGCACTTCTGGATGTTTATGTTGAAATAGAAGATGAAATGGAAAAAATAGGCGGATCATATCGTGTCCAATATGTAAAAGAAGAGGTATTTTATCAATGATACTATTTTTTTATTACTGTCAAGTTTGCATTGCTGTCCACGATGTGCCCATATTATTTATTTTATGACAAAATTTGCAGATGAAAAAATTGGTCAGGGCATATTTTGAAGAGGCAAAATGGCTTTACAGTAAGTATATGCCAAAGATGGAGGAGTATATGAAAGTGGCACTTGTATCTGGTGGTTTCGTGATCTTGTCCACAACTTCTTTGGTTGGTATGGGAAATCTAGTTACAAAGGAAGACTTTGATTGGGTTTCAAGCGAACCACTAATAGTAAGAGCAGCATCAACAATTTGTAGATTAATGGATGACATGGTAGGATACGGGGTAAGAAACTAAAATTCCATACTGAATTTACATTGCATCCACTTATTGAATTTAGTGAACTTGGATACACTAAACATTTTGACTTTATGTCAGTTTCTAAGATTTTGATTCTATTTTTGCACAGTTTGAACAAAAACTCACAGCAGTGCAATGTTACATGAATCAAAATGGTGCCTTAGAGAAAGTGGCTTTTGCTGAATTTCAAGAACAAGTAAAGAAAGCATGGAAGGATATAAATAAAGAATGTCTTCAACCAACAGCAGTCTCTTTTCCAATCCTTATGAATGTTGTCAATCTTGTTCGTGTGATAAATCTTCTGTATGTGGATGAAGATGGGTATACCAATTCCAAAACTAAGACGAAAGACTATATAAACTGTGTACTGATTGAGCCGGTGACAATTTAAAGATCCAAGTCCGAATGGTGTGTGAGGGTGAATCCTTTGCTCCTCAACTTTAACAATTAAGTTACAGCATATCAATAAAAGACTTCATGACATGGAACTATACTTATACAGGTTAATCGACTTTGTCATTATTGGTGTATTAGAATTGTATCCATATTTGAGATAAGTTGGAATATATTGCAATAAGGATGATGGTTTATTTTGTACATTCCTAATTGGACTTCAAATGGGATAGAAATGGAAATTCATATTCTAAATAAGATTATCTCTCCCAATAAAATACCTCTCTCCTCATTTTTCGTCTCTAAGAGGTTGATATGTATTAGCACATTAATTTTAGAAAAAATAAGACTTTTTGTCAAGTGAGTAAGGTGCAGTTATATGAGTACAAATACGTAGATTTATAAATTGAAGACTTTTTGTCAAGTGGGTGAGATGAAATTATATGAGTACAAATATATATATATATTTATATATGGCAAAGTATGTGTTTAAGAAGTTATATGGTTAAATGTCACTATTTTTCACAAACATAATTAAGAATTTAACAAAACTAGTATTCTTGTTGTATGAAAACTACAAAACCAACGTTTCAAGTAAAAAAAAAAATAGCATAAACTTGAAGAGAATAAATATATTATGAACTCAAGCTAAGTTATGAAAAAACATTTCAAATAAATGACACATATCAATCTTTTTTTTTTTAACCTAAAATCTCAAAACTTCTCTTGAGAGAATTTCCTCCACTACCTTTCTTGTTTGGACTTCTTCTTCTTCTCAACTTGTATTTAACTTGTTGGAGATGAACCCTATTTATACTTGTAGGAAAAATACTCTTGTCATTTTTACTTGATAACATGAGAGGATTTGATTAGTTATTCATAATTTAATAGGCATTTATTGTTTTAATCACAAGATGTGATTTGAATTATCAAAATATTGATAATTACTTCCATAATCTCTTAGATACTATCTTTATTGCCAAAATATAATAATTTGATATATGATAATTTTTAACTCTATCAATTAAATATCTTATTTAATTTTAAAATTCAATGATATTTCAAAACTAAATATAAAAGTATGAAATTGATAAAATACAAATATATTACATATGTCAATGCATAATTGGCTACAAATTTTTTATGTCTACAAATGCCCCTTCGAAACTTGTTCATGTGCATCCAACAGGTGTGAAAAGTGAATATAAGTTTCGAAATCTTTGAATTGATTTGAATTTGTAGATAGTTTATCCTCATATCAAAGAGTTTTTATTTGATTTATAGACCTTTTATACTTTTATCAAGTAGCTTTACTAACAGTTTATATACTTATCAAGGAGCACTTGAAAAACTTCAATTTGAGAATTTTAGATAGTTTATGCTCATATCTAGGAGCATTGAAAAGTCAAAGTCAGTTTACATATGATACCGCATCTTCTTCATTTTTCATCATCGTTGACATCACTTGGGCATTCTTGTTTGTCAAAATTCATGCTTATCTCAATGGTATGTGCTTGAGTTGCTAATTCTCCAAAAGTTTTTGGTTTGATTCCTTGAAATATGTAGCAGAGACTCCAATACATTCTTTGGATGTATATCTCAATTACAAAAGTTTCTAACAAAGTATTTTTATAATTTAAAGATAAATTTCTCCAATTATTGATATATTAAAGCACGAGCTCTTTTTTTATCTGAAATTAGCAATTTCAACCATACTAACAATATAACGGGTGCTATAAAAGCGATTGAGAAACTCTTGTTCCAACTGCTCCCAACTATCAATTGAGTTTGCCTCTAGGTTGGTGTACCAATCAAATGCATTTTCTATCAATGAGTGGACATATTGCTTAACCAGGCAGTCCCTATATGTTCAGCATTGTTGCACGTCTCAATAAAATAAGCTACATGTTGCTTCGAGTTTCCTTTGCCATTAAATTGCTGAAATTTTAGGGGTTGGTAGCCAACTGTCATCTTCAAATTGTCAATCCTCTTAGTGTATGGTTTGGCATAAGTTAAAGATGATTTGGATCTTCCATCGAATTTTTCATTGATGGTCTCTGTGATAAACTCCTTCAGTTGGTCAACATGAATTAACCCATTAGATGAAACTTGCAACTGTTTAGAAAACTTCTCTCTGTCATTTGGGTGTTGCTTCATGAACATCTCAATTTCTCATGAGCTTCAATTTGTTTGCCCATTACGTAACTAGTATCAACATTGTCCACTTTATTCATCAACTTCGTGATTTGAGAGTCTTGCTCTTGAATATGCTTTGTGAGTTCCACATCAGCCTTCATTAAATTTACAATTTGCTCTTCTAGTGAAGTAGTTTGGACCACCATGATTGTTGCGATTTCAAAATTTGAGCTAGTATTCGAATATTGCAATTGGATTCAACAACTCTTTATCCACACCTTTTATTTCTTCTTTGCCCTCAACTTTAGTTGAAATTTAATTGGCAATGTCAAAACACCATATTCTCTTAACACCTCATGCTTGAATTTCGGAGTGTCAACTTCATGGCTCGACAACACACCATCTTATCTTGCCTCCTTATGTTTGTGTTTTAGAGTGGTAGTTTTATGGCTCGGCAAAATTCTATCTTCTTTTGCTCCCTCATGCTTGTGTTTTGGAGTAGTGGCTTCATGATTCGACAACACAACATCTTGTCTTGTCCTCTTATGCTTGTATTTTTTAGTGGTTGTTTCATGGCTCACCAAAACACCATATTCTTTTGCCCCCTCATGCTTGTGTTTTGGAGTGGTGGCTTCATGACTCGATAAAATATCATCTTCTTTTGCCCCCTCATGCCTCGACATAAGAAATTTGACATTTGTAAAGTTGGAATGATTTTCTTTCATCTTCATTTGAACTTCGAACTTGATTTGAAAAGAAGAGATGAGAGGTAAAGATGGCCCTACTGGGTATGCCAGAAATTTGTAACATAAATTTTTTGTCTACAACATTTACAAACAAGAAAAATACTACAAATAAAATTTTATTTAATTTGATATATGAATGTGAATATAATCTCTATTTGATCATCTGATTCTTCTCTTCAAGAATGTTAACTTTGTTGATTTGGTAACTTCTTAATAGAATTGACCATTCGATCTTCTTCAAGGTTGATTTGATTTTTAATAATATTAATTTGAGGGTTTAACAATTTATATCGAATTAAACATTATAATTTGGATGGCCTCTACAATGAATGTCTTGCTTTTCGTCTTGAACACTGTGGATCTCTTTTAATTTGATGGACTTGGGTTGAGATAACTTTCTCTAATACCTTTCTTGCTTGAACTTCTTATTATTCTCAACTTGTGTTTAACTTATTGGAGATGACCCCTGTTTATGCTTGTAGAAGAGACTCTTGTCATTTTTACTTGATGATATGAGATGATTTGATTAGTTCTTCATAATCTGATGAACATTTACTACCTTAATCACCAGATGTGATTTGAATTACCAAAATATTAATATTCACTTCCATAATCTCCTAGATACGATCTTTATTGCCAAAATATAATAATTTGACATATGGTAATTTTTAACTCTATCAATTAAATATCTTATTTAATTATGGAATTCAATGATATTTCAAAAATAAATATAAATATAAAATTAATAAAATAAAAATATATTACACATGCCAATGCATAATTGGCCACAAATTTTCTCTGTCTACAAACTTTTGTTCATTAATTTCAATAATTACAATTTAAATATTGTCATTGTTAAACTTAAAAACATGTAAGACTTATTATTATGATAATATAATAATTTTCTCACTAAATATATATAGTTAATAACAAAGTTTGATATTGTCAATTGACAATCTTGTCACTGACACTCCATTTTTTGTAGTGCTTTTAATTTTTAAATATCTACTAATTCAAATAAATTATAAAAAAAATAAATATCATAATATCTCATTCAAACAAAATATTTAACTATTCTTTAGTAGAATATGGGCATAGGAATTCTCTGCTATAGATTTTTAATTAAATATGTACTCTCGACTCTTGGTCAAGTAGTGAAGAGCACGAGTTTCACATAAACATAGCAACCTCTATGCTTCACTTTGTAATTCATTTGAAAATTCTCAAAGATAAATTTTTTCATGCAAGAAGACTGTTGCGTTTGAGTTTTTTGGACTTTGAATTTAGATATTGTGCATAATGATGCTTTGGACCACTGGCAATATGGAATCCCAACTCCTTGACCACAAAAAAATACTACTTTTATTAATTTTGTAGAGTGACATTACTAGTCTGAGTTGTGAAATTTTTTATTTCATTGAGTATAAAAGAATAATAAATAATTTATTTGGATTTAGAATAAAATATTTGACCAGTACCTAAATTTTGTGCAATTAATTTAGATATTTTAGACCAACTTACCAATTTTAACCACGTGACCCACAAATTAAGATCTATGTATGGTGAAAAATTTGTGAATTTTTTGTATGTTTTTAAATTGTTTTTAAGCATAAAAACATCCATATGTTCAATCAAATGGCGAGAATGAGTCATATTGGCTCTGATAAGACATTGAACAAATACACAACAATAATATGAATTATTCATATATAAAAGTGGTATACCTATATGCAGCGGATTGTCGATCCATATATCCCAAATCAAACTCGTCTACCAATCTCATTCCGATCAAACCACGAACATATACTTCTTGTTGGTAGTGAGTAACTACTAAAATTATTCACTCAATTACACATCTCAAATCCTTGGAGCGTATGGTGATGCTCCAAGAAAGATGTAGGGAGAAATTTTAGGGGAGAGATAATATTGAGAGAGTGTGATCGGAGAACTACGTTCACTCACACGTTTTGTTGAATGTGAATAAAAAATATATATTCCTACTCAAGAAAGAATCCCAATACAAGTAGGATATTCAAATCCCACCCAAATTGTGGAGACCTCCAACTCAAATATAGATGCCAATCGGCTCAAGGGTCATAAACTTGATGTAATTTCCAACAAACATCAATAGGTAATATTTGTCAGCAGTGAAGATGTAAATATTAAAGGAAAAAGGACAATATAATAGATGGATTCATTTTCTAGATTAAAAAAAAAGAACTTTCAATCATAATTTTTTTAACAATTTATGTTAATTTATTAAATTATTTTGCGAAATAACTACTCGAAATTTTTTTTAATTTTACACTTTAAAGCCCTACATGATGTGATAATTTCTAAATAATATTTGTATTTTAAATATACATTTTTTTATTTTTAAGGATATGTGGCGCCTTCAATGTACTGAAGCTACATTGATAGCGCCACAACATGAAGATGCATGTGGTGCCTATGCCTTCAATATGTACAAACATGATGGTGCCACAATTAGGAATGACGATGAAATGTTTGGGGTGGGTTTGGCTAAATTTGAAACACAGTTCGCCAAGAATATTTAAGAGTTGGTCTGAGACTTAGACCCCGATGGATTAGACCGTTAGACCCTTTTTATTATTTAAAAAAATAATTTTTAAAATAATACACTATAACTTTAAAAAATCTATATATTTTCAAAAAATATTACATAAATATATTAAAAAAAATTAGATGAGGTGAGTTTGAAAATAAAAATTCTAAATCTTCCCTAAACTTGCTTGTAATAGTAAATTCGCTCCAAGGGGACATATATTTAATGGGTTCGAGTTTGAACCCATTCTATTGCCGTCCTAACTACAACATGAAGAAAGCATGAGGTGCCTATGCCTTCAAAGGTGACGCTTTTATATTGAAGTTCAACCATATGTGGCAACTTATAAACAAAAATTGGGACATTAGAAATAAAAAATTATTGTTTAGCAAGTGTCACATAGTGGCGCTTTGGAGTAAAATAAAAAAACTTTTGGATCAGTTATTTTGTATATATTTTTTTAAATTTGCTATTAATTATCACAAAACTTTTAAAAACCCCTTCAACAAATTATCATTTGTAAATATCTCATCTGTAGTTAAATGAATACGTATGTGTGTGCTACTACTTTAAAATAAATATTTATAATAATTATAGACAAATTATACTAAATGCAATTTCTGGCGGGTTCTTTCAAGAAATAGTAAGGATCATATTAATGACAACTTATACTATCATAAAATAATGAAAAATATGTTAATTTATGAGGAAATTATAATAGACATTTAACATCCAATAGCTATCATCTGCAATATTGAAAAGAATAAAATACTTTATTGAACTGGTTTATTGATTGTAGATAAAATAATTAGAATATTAGATACAAATTTAAAGATCATTAGTAAATCGAAAAGAGAACATTAGTCCTTATTCATATAAGTGAATCCCTCTTCAATTACTCTACCTTTTTTTAAAAGATTTTTTAGTATGACCTATCTTAGATGAACATGTTTAAATTTGTTATGTAGGAATTGCCCAAGCTGCTTTCAGTTTTAGGGATCGTTTTGATATTATTTTTTGAGTACTTAGTTTACTATTTCCACATATCTTGGGATTAACAAAAAATTTTAATTTAATGTATCGTCCAATAATAAGTTATGAAATTTCAAACACAATGTTTCAAAGTGTTGAATATTTCTAACCAATGTTTTTGAAAAATAAGATTGTGAAAATGTGCAGATATGTTTGCAAAATGGTCCTGCCAGGACCAAGCCCCCTAGAGATACCTATCGATACCTCAAAACAAACAACGTTGGTTCAAATATAACCAAATAAGCTTCCTCAAGTGAATACCCAATGCAGATATATAAGCATTCCAAGTGTAAGATGGAAATGCATCCATCAACAGCTTCTATTTCAACCAAGAATATCACTTTAGAGGATGTTCGTCGATCAGTAGCATATTATCCAACCGTTTGGGGAGACTATTTTCTTGCATATACTTCTGACGTTATGGTATAGTTATCGTTCTCATCAAATTATTTGTTTTGTTATTGTTGTAGTCCTCATCACATTATTTATTTTCTTCTTAGCTAATAAAGGGTTTATATGTATAACTTAAAGTAATCTCATTTTAGTTGCGGAAAATTCTAGTCCTGAGCTAATTTTATTATATGCTTATGTTTCAACTTCTGCACTAACATACACCATGCTTTCACATATATATTATGTGAAAGACAAGAAATCTGAGAATCTTGGCCATATCTCTTATCTATTAGAGATTGCTAGATCTGCCCACCTTTAAGGATTTCTCCGTTCTCCATAACCATTGCCTTCTCCGCTTCTAATTTGTTGACTTCATTGTATATACATTTTTCATCTTGTTTTGTTGTCCCTTTTCATAGGAGTACGTACAGTTGTATCCAGTTTAGTACTGGTTATCAAGTTCCAATTCATTAAGTTTTACATGTCAAAAAGAGTGTGTAAATGTAGTGTGGGAATTTGTTTCACACACGAAGAATGAGAAAGTATTGTACACTATATTAGAGTATTTTCTCCAAAGATTTCAAAATACAAGTCGAAGGAAAAAGAATGGAGAAAATGTTTTATCTAAACAAAAAAGAGGAAAAAAAACTTTATAGGTGCGTGTTTGTTTATCTATTAGGGTCTTTGACATAAATTTAAATGTTCTATAATATAATTGTGTGGCATCTTCTGTTACCCATTCTAATATTATTTTATATCATCTAATTCCTCCTATTCAAGCATAACTATGTACGGATTTTCAAAATGCTTTTCCTTATTCATTCATATGTTACTTCTGCTTCTTGAACTCTTGTAATTAAACTAAAAATAAACTACATCATATGATTTATTCTCACCCTCATATTTAATTTATTTTTATTGGATTTAAAATTAAAAATTTAAACACTACCTCAAGATAGTTATGTTGCGCAACTGGCATAATGCTGATTACCAACAAACATAAATAATGTTGTTATTTGCATTTAAAATAGATTGTGATCGCCTCCTCCTTTTCATCGAATTTTTATCAAATGTTAAAACATGTAATAGTGTATTTTTTATTTTTTTTAATTTGCTCTCTTTTTGTAAGATACCAGCTCTGTTTTATTATTGTATTCAAACTTTAATTTGAGATACATGGAATTAAACAGATTGAATTAAGCATTGGGAACAAATTATGTTAATTTTAGTAATGTGCAGCAAATCTATGTTGCTAAAGAGGAAGAACTTGAAAGACAAAAAGAAACGGTGAGGAATTTGCTTGCCCAAATGCCAGATGATTCATCGCATAAATAGAACTCATTGATGCAATCCAACGGCTTGGAGGGGGTTATTATTTTGAAAAAAAAATTGACAAATCCTTGCGACACATGCATGAGCCTTACCCAAAATACAATAGCAAAGACAAGGATCTCCATGTGGTTGCGCTTCATTTTTGTATGCTTAGACAACAAGGTTACTATGTCCCATGTGGTCAGTATTCAAAATTACTCATTTGCAAATTAAATTGGGAGGTATGTTTTAGACTCTGTGCTAAGCAATATTACAAGATTACCTTGTAGGACATACAAATTTACACTATGTGCTATGTATTAGACATAACACAAATATAGAAGGGTGGTGGAAAGCTTTAGACTTTGCAAATAAATTGCCTTTAGCAAGATATAGAATGGTGGAATGCTACTTTTGGATTCTGACACTCTACTTTGAGCCCCAAAACCACATTGCAAGAAGAATACTAAGCAAAGTCATTGCTATGACTACCATTATTGATGACATTTTCGATGTCTATGGAACGCTCGATGATCTCCAATTTTCACAAACCTTATTCAAAGGTTGCATCCAAGTTTTTATTTTAATTAGTTACTATATTTATTTACTAAATATATTTTGTGAATAAATTTGATTTGATAGTTTCAATTTTTTTTTACCATAGTTGGGATATTAGTGCATTGGAGCAATGGCCACCATACATAAGAATATGTTACAAAGCCCTTTTAGATAATTATCTTGAAATGGAAGATGAAACGATAAAAGTAGGTAAATATATTGTGTCCAATATGCAAAAGAAGAGGTACTTAATCAATGAAATGGGGTTTAGACTTTCTTCCTCTTGTTTGAGGATGAGGGTTCGAATTCTATTTGACACAATTATAAACATTTTTGGCATTTGATAAAGCTTCTTGTCCTTACTCTAGAATCAAATAAAATTTATAAGGGGGGTTTTCCCTTGTTGACAACTCTGCACTTATTGACATTACGTGTATTCTTTTTCAAATTTTAATAAATGAGTAGGGTCTTTGCCTAACCCTCGCCTTGGTACAGGCGACTTTAGCAAAAAATAAAAAATAAAAATCAATGAAATAATGTTTTACTATTATGAAGTTTGTATTGCTATTCTTGCAAAATTTACAAATAAAAAAAATGATCAGGGCATACTTTGAAGAGGCAAAATGGTATTATAGTAAATACATGCCAATGATGGAGGAGTACATGAAGGTAGCACTTGTATCTGGTGGTCGGTATGAGAAATCTAGTAACAAAAGAAGACTTTGATTGGGTTTCAAATGAACCATTAAAGTACGAGAAGCCTCAACAATTTGTAGATTAATGGATGACATGGCAAGGATATGGGGTAAGAAACAGAAATTCCATACTAAATTTACACTACATCCATTTATTGAATGCAGTGATCTTGAATATACTAAATGTTTTGACTTTATGTCAATTTCAGAAATTTTGACTCTAATTTTCCATAGTTTGAGAAAAAAATCTTCAGCAGTGGAATGTTATATGAATCAAAATAGTGCCTCTCAGATGAACTGTTTTGTTGAATTTTAAGAATAAATCAAGATAGCATGGAAGGATATAAATCAAGAATGCGTTCAATCAAAAAAAGTCTCTTCACCAATCCTTACGAATGTTGTCAATCTTGCTAACTATATAAATTTTCTTTACAAGGATGAAGATGGGTATACCAATGCCAATTTTAAGACGAAAGACTTTATAAACTATTTATTCTTTGAGCCCGTGACAATTTAAAGATTTAAGTTGGAATGGTGTGGAAGGGTGAATCTTGTACTCCTCAACTTTCCCTATAAAGTTACAATATATCAATAAAAGACTTCATAAAATGGAACTATATTTAAGATTAATCGAGTCTGTCATCTTGGACGTGAATCTGTGTTATCTATTTAGTGATTTAATGGAATAATTCAATTTCAAGATTTGTTGACAATGCATTTAGTTAAAGTGTTTGCTGGTATTCACCTACTTTTCTATGATTGTAGCACTAGAGTGGACACTTTTGATATTATGACCAATAGTCAAGTTTCGCCCATTAAGTTTGGGAAATTGAACTTAACTAGGTTATGAATTAATTTACGATAAAATTGTTGCTTGCCAAGTATATTATTTTTGGAGATCAAAATCCCAGACCCATATTATAAAATTTTAGTCATCAAATAGCTATTGTGCCAAGTATATTATTTTTGGAGATCAAAATCTCAGACCCATATTATAGAGTTTTAGTCGTGAAATAGCTATTATGCCGAGACATGCACGAGAAAAATTATCAAGAAAATTAGTATAATTCTTAGTGGGTCTTAGGATTGTTGATCCCAAGACATCACAATTATCACTGTGGGGCCTACTCATTGGCCCCGTGTAATAAATGGTTGCAATGTCTCAATTTTTAGTTCAACAACCCACTAAATCTTACTCAATAACATATTAACTAATCAATTACCATAAGCTAGATTTAATTTTGCTGTTTTTTTTTTCGCTTTGTAAGTACTGAATGTTAACTAACATGTTTTTTTCAAATCCATGAAATCAACGACTCATATGCGAACCTTTTTTTTTTTAAAACCTCTATATTATTTTAGTAATACAAATACTTATATATCACTTTTTGTTTCTTTAATCCCCTTCCCCGGATAATATTTAAGTAGTCTTTCATTAATTTGGAGATGAATGGTAAAGTACATATAGAATTTTTATTGCAAATACTAATGCATACTTTATTGCATTGTATTGATTATCTAAGTAGAGTGGGATATGAATATCGTTATGGCTTTTGAGTAAATTAAGTCTGTCCCTTGGAGTCAAAAGGTTTGGATTTGTTTTGGGATGCTTAAAAAAAATAATTTGAAAAAACGTATTTTAGAGAAATGTATCAGAGCATCTGTGTGTTGAAATAATAGGGGGGCAATCAATGTGTGAATTGAAAAGTTTCCAAACTTAAGAAATGTGGAATGCGCTTCACATGAAAAAAAGAAGCTAATATGTCTAGCTTATAAAAGCACGTCTGTGTATTGGAACATTACAAGGTATTTAACATGTGTGAATTGAAAAGTCTTCAAGCTTAAGAAATGTGGAATGTGTTTCAAATGGAAAAAAAAAAGGTAATATGACTAGCTTATAAACAATTGCACTTGAGAGATGAACAAAATTGTAGAAATCTCCTTTTGCTGCATTTTAGTGGACCTTTGACTAACTTATCTAACCTTAAGGAGTTATGAGGGTGGTGTCTGCATGCGTAAGCATGCATCCATATTGTAAAGATTGCATTGAGTGCTTTAGGGTGCACTTTTTATTTTGCATATGCATTTCGTCATTGATAAGCCTTACATTTTTTAGAAATTGATTTGAGGTACGGTAAAGTGGCTTGATGACATGACAGTATTATTGTAAACATGTAATGATGGCACATGTGTGGCATACTACGTAGCTGAAGGGGTGCCGAATGGACATGATCGGGCACATGGATGCTGATGAGGTGCAAGTAATAGGTTGCAACTGGTTGATAATGCTAACAGGATGTAATGATTGGACGCATTGTCGGAATGGCAAAGGACCATGATAAAAGTAGTGGATCATCACAAACAAATACAATTTGAATTACTAGATTATTTTAAGAGATGCAATCTAGCAGTCTAGATTAATTTAGACCAATAGATATGGTCACTCATGATTGGACACTTCAAAAGTTTATAAGTAAGGAACCCCAACTCTTTTTCATAATCCTAAATCAATTTGAGTCAATTGATTTTTCTCTTCTTCCTCTATATTCTTGCTAAATAATCATTAATTATTGTCAAGATCTTTATTTCTCTCAAAAAAGAATACAATATAGTTTTTGGTTCGCTTGTATAGTGTTGTACCAATTCACTCTAAATTTCCTCAACATGCCTCCCTCCATGTAATCCCTGGTTGTTGTGGGTGTCGATGTTTGCACCGTGCAATACTGCAGCAATAGGGTGAGCGACTTGGTGCTACCATTGACAGGGCAATCATGGCATAAAGCTTTGATCCCATTATACCTATGGCCAATGCTGACAGCTGTGGAGCGTAAAACTGATTGATCTTATGCTTCAGAATTATTTGAGGAATCTACAAGGTTAGAATGGAAGATGTTGATAAGGGGTTGGCTCTCATGCAGGTCTGCCTATCTATTTACGAAATCACATAATAACTAAGGTATTATTGTAGAGTGAGAGTGACATAACACATTTTGCCTCAAATTATGTAGTTATGTTGGACAGATTAAATTGCTCAATGAACACATTTTGTCATATAATTCAACTTTTATTTTGTCATTCCATTGCAAGGCCAACAATATTAACCACACAACGTCCTAGGCGGGATAAAGAAAACTGAACTTTTGTTATTAGACCTGCTCCATTACCATTCATGTGAACAAATCAGTTGCTACACAAACTAATGAAGTTTTGATGCTACCAGTTTACAAAACAATTCATGTTTAAGCATAAAAAATATGAATCACAGAAGGAAGTAATACTAAATTTTGCGAAACTGGATTGAATCAACTGAAAATGATACATTAGGAAGAGCTACATGAAATTACAAGGTAGACTCATGATGAGTAGGTTTTGTACCTATTAATTTAGAATAATTTACTTAACTTTTTGATTAGTTTTTAAAATTATTGTGAATTTTATTATCGTTTTTAATGTTATTTTGTAGATTTTAGGATGAAGAAAGAAAGTTACTTGAATGTACTAAAATATACATTTATCTTATATTTTAAAAAAATAAAATAAAATACCATCACAGTCCAGTAGCTGCAGCTATTGAAAAATAATCATTTTCCAATGAAGGCAGCGCCTAGGTGCTAGGCACTGCCAATTAGAGCCTAGGTACTGCCAGACAGACAAGTAAATGTAAAAATAAAATTTTTGCCCTCTTTAGGGCATTTGTCATCTAATTTTAAGGATCCCAAGGGTAACTCCAAGTTAGTTTTTCTAGGAGGGAGAGGAAGGGTGGGTGGGGGGGGGGGAGAGAGAGAGAGAAAGAGAAAATAAGCTAAGAAAGAAGAAAAGAATAATACAATGAGAAAATGAGAGATTTCTTCCAATATTAAAGAAGAAGACATCACAAAGGAAGAAATTCATCCTCTTTCAAGTTCTATTTTATTTTTCTCTTTCTCTATTTAATTATGTTTATGAATATTGTTAAGTCATTATTCATTTTTACAATTATGAACTAATTTTTTTTCTAGGGTTGTGATGTAATATAATTATAATATTTTGAATATTGTTGTCAATTCAATTCTTGATTTATTTTTCATATTAATTTTTCTACATGGTTCCTAATGCTTTCAATTACTTGGCCACTAATTGAATGATTTGTTAATTATATTGACCTGGAAGGTGATATATGTATCTAGTTCTATGTATAGAAAATCATAAATTGCATGTAAAATGAGAATATACTTGCATGGTTTGTGTAGTCTTGTTTGAGATCCATACAATCTAATGAATTGTTGGTTGTTTAATTCATATAGGAATATAGTGTGTTAGCAATTAATAATATTTTTATTATATTTCGGCAGAGGTTAGTGGATAATTTAGAGATTCTTGACTATCACTTGGGAAATAAATTGAGATTGATAAGATAAATTATTCAATTCGAATTAATTATGGTAAAATCATAACTCTAGACTTTTAAGTCATTGAATTTCATTATTAATTAATTTTGATTATTAGTTTAGTTTAGTTAGATTTAATTTATAATCATCAATATATTCTTTCATTTATTCAAATAAAATTAGAGTTAACAAAATTTTGGTACTTAATAATTCAACAGTACTCGTGGTACGATTCTCTACTCATCACTTTATTACTTGTTAAAGATAACATGCATTTGCGTTCACAAAATTCACAACATCACACTTCAATTTTTAGTGTAATTAGTAATTTGTGTGTCAAGTTATAATATGAGCATTAAATTTTGTAGGAGGTGTAATAATAATTTTATGTAGATGTTATTATCTAAGAGTTGCGATGTTGTATGTACCTTGGCATAAGTCAAAATGACAAAAAGTTAGCTCCTCTAGTGATAACTCCTCTCCAATAGCTTGAATGTTGGGACCCTGCCTATGACACGAACATACAACTAGAAGGTTTTGTGCTGTTTTGGAAAAAACCTCCGATACTTAAGTCAGTAATTATCCAGAAAGAACAAGAATTGAGCTGCAGAGCTATAATATGCAAGTGAATTAACATACCTTCGAAATAAAATGAATGAGATATTTATATGTGATACCTTTGGGACTTGAGCCTTTTAGGATGGGCTTTGATACTTATTAGACTAAAATTACTATGTATTTTGGGATTAATTAAAATATACCAAGTTGTATTATTTTTTTTATTGCAGTTTGTAAAATAATTGTACGTGGTGGAATATTATATGAATAAAAAAGGAGGCAATTGGTGAATAAGAAATAAGTTAGAAATATGGGTGGGCATCAGATCAGGTAGTCGGATTTTCGAGTAGTCATGTTGGGTACCCAACATGTCGGGTAGCAAATGCTACCCGACACCAACCCAATATACTCGGTTGGGTACCCAATTTTTTTGGTACCCGATATGTCGGGTTTCAGATTTTTATTTTAAAAAAAATTATGCTAACCTTTGTTTCTCTCGAGTCTGAGTCCTGAATCCCTTTTTGTGTTTCTCTTCCTTCTTCCTCTTTCCCCCGTTTTCTCTTCATTTTCTTCTACTTTTTCTCTTTCTCTTCCCCCTTTGCTCATCCCATCTTCTTCTTCTTCTTCTTTCTTCTTCTTCTTCTTTTTTTCTATTTCTTCTTCCCCCTTTCCTCTCCCCTTCCGGAATCTCCTCCCCCACTTCTTCTTCTTCTGTCTTTTTTAGTTTTCTTATATTTTTTTCTCTTTCTTCTTCCCTATTTCTCCTCTCCCTCTTCTTCTTCTCCTACTTTTTTTTTCTGGGTTCCACACTCCACCACTCATCCTCTTCTTTCATTTTTTTTTTCTTCCAGGTTTCATCCTCTCCTCCTTCTTCTTCTTTTTTCTTTTTCTTATACTCTTTTTATTTATTTCTTTCTGGATTCCTCTTCCACATCTTTTTTTTTTTCCTCTTTCTTCCTATATTCTTTTATTCAATCGGGAATGAATTTGAGGGCTTATGACATAAAAGTTAAGGGGTTGTGCTGATGATGGTCATTGTAAGAATATGGGAATAATTTTTTTATTTTTTTAAAAATTTATTTTGAGTATCCGATTGGATAATTCAGGTAGAAAAATTCTATCGGATAATCGATCCAAAAATTATGAAATCGAGTTTGGGTTACCCAAAATTTGAATTTTTTTTAAAAAATCATTTTCGATCAAATTTTATCCGATTGGATTGGGTTGGAATCCAAAAATCCAAAACTGAATGCCCACCCCGGGTTAGAAACATATGGAAGGGTATAAATCAAGAATGACTTAATCGAGCGACATTACCAATGCGGCAATTCCGATCCTTAAGCGTGTTGTCAAAATAGCACGCCTGATAAATCTTCTATGTACTGATGAAGATGGGTATGGCATTTCAAAAACAAAGCTAAAAGACTTGATAAAAACAGTACTCCAATTGAATCTATACGTGAAAGTTTGACATACAAAGCATTGTAGGTGCAAACCTCGTTCTTACTCTGACATAAAGCTAAATTTGTGTTTCATAAAAGCACAATTGGTGTTCCACGTGCTCATAAAGCTCTTTTGTTTGTTTATGTATGTTATTTATTTTAAATTCCGATATTTTTTACAATTATATCAAAAATGACCCCTAAGGTATTGTTTGCCAGATAAGATTAGGTTTGAATAGATAGGTATTCCCATATAATTAATTGTTTGCTTTAAAAAATTGGGCTTATGAAAATGAGTGGGCCAAACGTGTAATCAAACTCCTTTTTGAATTGTGATCACATCTTTTAGGCGTGTGATGGGTAATTCAAATAAAAACTCCAACTCATATTAACTTGTACATCACAAAAATACCCTTTGCATTTATATTTATACTATAAATGTTAAATATCTATATTTAGAAATATAGAAATATATATTTATTTAACTAATATAAATATACATTATTTATATAATATATAAATGCATATTTATAATTATTCATAAAATATATATTCGTAATATAAATATATATTATTATATACATATTTATATTAACAATAATATAAAATGTATTATTTTATAAAAAATAATACATTTATATTATAAATATAAACATATATCTATGAGAATATACTATTTATTAATTATTAGTGATATAAACATAAACATATATTTATATTAATAAGGTACACATAATGTATATGCATAAATAAATAGTATATTCTCATAGATATATGTTTATATTTATAATATAAATGATATTAATACTATTAATATATATTAACATGTTTACAATATTAATATTAATATTAAAATTATATCATAAATAATAATATATATTTATACTTACTTTACAAGTAATATATTGTATATATGATATAAATATATGTTATATTTATTTATATTTTATAAATATATCATATTAATAACATAAATATCAATAATATATTATAAAATATTATAATACTCATTCTAGGTGGTCGAGTGGTGTTAGGTAAAAATTTGAGGTCAAAGGTGTCAAGTTCGAATCCTCTACACCACTCGACTTTTACCCGTCATACCGAACTTGTCTAGTGTGACTTACCCTTCCGTGTGGTTTGCGGGGTATTGCATGGAAGCAGGGTTTACCTAGTGCACATCTTTGGGTAATAGCTGCGGGTTTCTCGTCATAAAATAATTATTAGTGATATAAACATAAATATATTTTGTACAGATATTTATATAATAATATAAAATATGTATACTTAGAAATATATATTTGTATTTAGATATAAATAATATAATATTTACAAATTTATATTATTCATAATATATAATACTTAGTATAATATGCTACAAACAATATGAATACTATATATTAACATGTTTATGATATTAATATCAATATTACTCATAAATGATAATATATATTATATTTATATTAAGTAATACATTTACATAAATAATATAAATATATATTTTTCTATGTGTTTATGTCTATTTCGTAAATAAATTTATTAATATTTACTTAATTATTTATATATATTTATTTTTTTAATAATAATATAATATATATAATATTAGTAATATAAACATCAATACTATATTATAAATTATTATAAGTATCAATAATATATATATATATATATATATTTACAAAATGATATGAACTGTGTATATTTAGAAATATATATTTGTATTTATGATATTAATAATATATTTCAATTTATATGTATGTAAATACTATAAATGTTTATTTATATAAATATATAAATAATTATAAATACATACTTACATATATAAAAGCAATACAAATATATGTTTTTGTTTATAAATATATATTAACATAGATTTAATTTTAAAGGGTAAAATCGATTTTTTATTATGTATTCTACACAATCTAAATATCAAACCAAACAATGCTTATTGATTATTTATTAGATATCAAACCAATTCATAAGCTCTATCAGACTGAGAAAGGATGGTATTGTTACACTATCTTTACAAAGTATCCTACTTCAAATATATCCTTTCTTATACCATGAAACCTTATGAACGAGCCCTAAATCTTTGTGCTGGTGGAAAATGTTTCAAACTACAACTGTTTACCCAAAAGATAATGCGACATGATAAGCTTAAACTATATATGATTTTCATGATGCTTTTTGTAAACTTATTTATATGAAAGAATCCAGCAGTATATACAAATTGAATAAACAGTAGTATGTAGATTTAATTTGATGTTTACTAACGGCAATTTTTTTTGATAAATGCTGATGGGGTTTCTAGTAATGTAGCATTTAGGTAATCTTTAAAATTTATGTACAACATTCTACTACATATAGCCACTTTTACTTTAATTTGAAACTTTTTTTATCAAAATTTCACATTTTTATAGAGTAAAATCTATATTACGTAATGGTGAAATCATAATGGAATCCTATGATTTTGATAGTCTTTTCATAAAAAATTTTGATTCAAAAAATCATATCTAAGGTTCTTTGGTTTACTCCTTCGGTCCCAAATTTATTATTTTTATTTTTTATTTGAACATTTTAAAATAAGGCTCAATTTCCTAAAATGAATTTTTTCACTCAAAAATACATTTTCATTTAAAGTAACAAATATGACACCACTAACTCTAAACATTTAATTTTGAGAGCAATAATATAAAGGATAGCGACATATATATATATATATACCTACAAAACTTTGGAAAATACTTCCTCCATTCTATAAAGATGTATTCTTTGATTGTTTTTTTGTAGAAAATAAGAAATATACCACCACCTTGAAAAGAGGTTCAGACCAAGGATAAAGCCATTGATGTAACTTGAAGAGCATAAATACTTTAAAATCTTCTGAATATGCACCTAAATTTAATTTTTCTTTTTCTTTTTTATACTCCAATAGCATGTCTAGCCAACTGCAGAAAAATTAATTGAACAAAGTCGAGCAATTATATAAAACAGAGGGAAGCTAATGGTTTCAGAAACCCTTTAATGGTTGATTTACTTTGAGGGCGCCACATCCACACCATGTGGCGCCTTCATGTTCAATGTGCATTCAATACATTGAAAAAAAGGATTGTGAAATATGTGCAGCTGTTTCAAATGTTTTTAATGTTTTTGAAAATTTGAATTGTGAAAAATGTACAGCTGGATTTGCAAAATGCCTCCCGCCAGCACCAAGCCCTTTGGAGAGGCCTATAAATACCAATAAACAACCTGGATTGGCTCAAATATAATCTTCAAGTGAATACCCAATCTTAACTCTTAAGTAAGTGTGACTTATGTAATTTAATTGGTATTATTTGATAAAAATGGTAAGTATAATTTATTAAGTTTTATAATTAAGGTAGGTTAGGTTTTGCATGTTTAATAAGAGTTTTAATGCTAAACTAACTGTTGTTTATTTGTTTCCTTGTAGGAATCAAACTCTCTTACTTTCTATATTTGATTGATTTATTAAATACAAGCTTGTAGTATTTATGGAAATAAATTTACAAGATGTCTTCTAATAATTCTATGTCCAATTGAAAAGGAAGTAGAGTTATTATGGACTTACCTTATGAAGAGGAGACTTGACAGATTTCCTACCTTTCAAGAACCATATATCATTATTTACAGAATGAAATTATTGTAATCTTGAACTCCAAGATTCTGATTTATACACGGTAGTTAATGGTAGAATTATGGAAGGAAAGTCTTTGTAATAGACTAGGAATCTTTCCTTATATTTGTTTAGAAATTAACTAGAGTGTTTTGTGAATTTAAACACAAATACACATTAGTTTGAGCTGTTGATTTTAGAGAAGAAATCCAGAGAATATAGGTAGATGATTTCCCCTCTAGTGCACATAAAAGATTGTGATTGAAATTTGAGTTTCAAACCACCACTGGAGATTTAAGTTTGTTCCATACTATATCGGAACAACACATTGAACATCCTTCGGGAGAAGGAGGTGAGTTCTTGGGAGAGAACGCTTTTTTGTTTTGATGGGAGGTCAACGTTGAATAGAGTTCAACAAGGCAGATTCAAGTCGAGGGGATCTCACAAACAAGTATATAGATGAAGCAATATAAGAACGACATCAGAACAAAGATGGAGTCTTTGGTTTTGTGTTATAAGTCCTATTATTGTATTGAGTTAAACTTTACTGATAATGGATTGTTTTATCTCTAGGTGTGGCCTTGAAGAGTAGGATATTGAGATCCGAACCTCGTTAAAATTGTTGGTGTCAATTTTAAATTTCGCTGTGCATGTTGTTTTATGTTCTAATCTTTGTTGAAACAGTAATTAGAACATAACGAATCTGCTAAACTGTTGAATTGAATTAATTGAACCCGATAACAAATTCTAACAAGTGGCATCAGTAGCAAGCACTAGATATACTTAGTGAGATCTTGGATTAATTTGTTGTCAAATCTTTGCAGATATGAATATCCTACGAGAAGGAGGTTTGGTTTCATGTCCACCATTACTGGAAGGTTCCAACTACTCATACTGGATAGCTAGAATGAGAGCCTTCATAAAATCAGTTAACGAGAAGGCATGGAAATCTGTTGTGTTCGGTTGGCAACATCCTGTTATAGAGAATGAGAAAAAAGAAGTTATTCTAAAGCCTAAAGATTTGTGGACAACATTGGACAATGAACTTGCGAGTTACAATTCCAAGGCTCTGAATGCTATTTTCAGCGTTGTTGACTCAAACCAATTCCGGTTGATTGGAACTTGTGAAACTACCAAGGAAGCATGGGACATACTTCAAATAACTTATGAAGGAACAACATCCGTCAGACTTTCTAAGCTGCAAATGTTAGCTTCCAAATTTGAAGACCTCAGGATCGAAGATAACGAAACCATTCCTATGATTTTGAGAGTCTACTTTGTGATATTGCAAATGAGTGTCATGCCTTAGGTGAAAAGTATGATGACACAAAGCTGGTAAGGAAGACACTAAGATCCCTACTTGATAGGTTTGCTCACAAAGTTATTGCCATCGAGTCGGCCAAATATGTGACCATTATGTGTCTTGATGAACTTATGAGTTCACTACAGACATTCGAGATGAATTTTAAATAAAATAAAAGGCAGAAATATAAGAGAATTGCGCTGCAAGCTGAAGCTTATGAAATCGAAGATGTTGCTCAAACTGATGATCAGGACATGACTGATCCAGTGGTTTTTCTTACACAAAACTTTCAAAAGTTTTTGAAAACCTAGAAATCTAAATGGGGTAAGGATTCTGATACTCTTAGATATGAAAATGCTTCTAATTCTTTTTCATTTTCTAATGACAAGAAATACAAACAGATCCAATGCAGAGAGTGTGAAGGGTATGAACACATTCAATCAAAATGTGCAAACACTTTCAAGAAGAAGAAGGAAATGTCACTAAACATAACTTGGAGTGATGCTGATTCAGATGACAATTAGGAAGAACATGATGATATTATGAGTAACCGTGTTACTTTATCTGCCAAACAAGATACAATTATCTAGTTTGGAAAATGTTATGTCACAAGTCATGTTCAAACATCAGTTGGAACATCACGTATTTCAGAAGGCAATACTGACTCTATTTCGAAAGATAAAGAAAAAGTTGTTCAAACTTTTTCTACTAATGAGATTTCAGACTACAGTAGTGATGAAGAAGAGCCAAGTGATGAGGACATTCGAATAATGTGTAGACTGATGTACAAAAAATAGCTTGAAGTCTGTAAGACAAACAAATCATTAGATGGACAGATTGTTGAGCTCACATGTCAGATAATTAAGTTACAACACAAATTGAACCAATTCAAGTTTCAGATTGTTGAAAAAGATATGTTGCTCAAGAGCACTACTACTGAGCTAGAAAGGGCTAAAACCTCTTTGTCTAGCATAAATACTGGCAAAGCCAAACTTGATAAGATTCTCTCTACTAGACAAGTTGGAGGAAATCGTCAAGGTATAGGCTATATTGGTGAGTGTTTAAACATAAATATGGATCCTAAATCAAAGATTGAATTTGTGAAAAGAATTGTAGCAAAACCATCCATCTTTGATTCTCGTAAAAAAAAGGTTTTCCAAAAACCTCGATCAAGAAAGTATATACCAATCTGTCATTACTGTCATATTCTTGGTCCTAAGTATTCCAAATTGAAAAATGACTTGTGGAATGAAAAACATGTTAGAACATCATTCTCTAGACAGTTTGAACATGGGCCAAAATCTGCTTCTAAACACACACCAAAGATTAAGATTCAACTAAAAGATGATTTTCCATGCAGAATTTGGATTAGAAAATCTGATTTTAGGTGTAATGTTGCAAATATATCCTTGAAAGTATCTCCTTGTGAATCTTGGTACTTTGATAGTGGTTGTTATAGGCACATGACTAGTAACAAAAGCAACATATCAAACTTTCAAAGTATTGAGAAAGGTCGGTGACTTTTGGAGATGGAGTTTTTGGTCAGATTTTTGGTAAGGGTACACTTGATATTAAAGGTTTACCTAGACTAAAGAATATACTTTTGATTGAAGGCCTTAAGACAAACTTGATTATTATTAGTCAATTATGTGATCAAAATCTATTTGTTCATTTTACAAAAGATTTATGTCATATTTTTGATAATACTAACTGTTGTGTTATGACAGGTAAAAGGTCTGCAAATAATTATTACTTGCTAGATCATCAAATGAACTATTTGAATGTCACATAAGATAAGACTGAGATTTGGCACCAGAAACTTGGGTACTTAAATTTTAAAAGGTTATCTAAACTTGTGAATACAGGTGCAGTTTTGAGAGTGCCAAAACTGAGTAAGAAAAAGGATGGTGTCTGTGGTCCGTGTCAATTGAGAAAACAAAAATGCGTGTCCCATCCCATGTTCCAACATGTAGGTACATCACGAATTCTGGAACTCCTACACATGGATCTGATGGGTCCTATGCAGGTTAAAAGCACCTAAGACTCCTCAACAGAACGGTGTGGTTGAGAGGAAGAATAGGATTTTGCAAGAAATGGCTCGAGTCATGCTCAACTCTAAGAAATTGACTCAAAAGTTGTGGGCTGAAGCCATTAGCATTGCTTGTTACATATCCAACAGAATTCACTTAAGACATGGTTTTGAATTTTCCTTAGAAAAAGAAATTGACAGTCTGACTGAGGATGCAGATAGTCCACTGGAATCTTCAAATTCAGAGAAACAAAATGCTCACTCTGATATTCCATCTGTTGTTCCCAATCATGTCAGAATATCGCATCACCTAGAAGGGATCCACTTGCTAGAATTTAAAAAGATGATCCTTCAAATCAGGTAATTGGAACTCTTACTGATAAGATGAGGACAATGCAAAAGTCTAAGATCAACTATAGAGATATGGTGAGGTATGTTTGCTACCCTTCCTCTACTGAACCAAAAAATATCATTGAAGCTTTGAAAGATGAATTATGGGTCAATACTGCTATACAAGAGGGATTAGGTCAATTTTGTTAGAAATGATGTATGGACTTTAGTTCCTAGGCTTAAAGACTATAGTGTAATAGGTACCAAATGAATCTTTAAGAACAAAACTGATGAGTTTGGGAATATTACAAGAAACAAAGCTAGGTTGGTTGCTCAAGGTTACACACAAATTGAGGGAATTGATTTTGCTGAAACCTTTGCCCCCGTAGCTAGGTAAGAGTTTGTTGGCTTACTTTTGGCTATTGCATTCTTGATGAATTTTAAACTCTATTAAATGGATGTCAAAAATGCCTTTCTGAATGGGTTTTTGAATGAAGATGCCTATGTAGAATAACATAAAGGTTTTAAGGATGCACATTATCCTAATCATGTCTATAAATTAAAAAAGACTTTGTATGGATTGAAATAAGCTCTGAGAGCTTGGTATGAGCGTTTGACAAACTTTCTGGTCAATAAGGGCTACAAGAGAGATGGAGCTGATAAAATCTTATTCATTAGATGTTCGAACACCAGTTTGATCATCGCACAGATTTATGTATATGATATAGTTTTCGGATCAACCTCTAAGCACAATGTTGATGAGTTTGTTAAATAAATGTCTAAACAGTTCGAGATAAGTATGGTTGGAGAGTTAAATTATTTTCTAGGTTTACAAACAAACAACTTAATGATGAGATTTTTATTTCTCAAAGTAAATATACCCAAAACCTAGTAAAGAAATTTGGACTGGAGAACACCAAACACATTAGAACTCCTATGGGTACCAATGATAGATTGTCTAAAGATGATGTTGGAACATCTGTTGGAACATCACTATACAGAAGCATGATTGGAAGTCTTTTCTATCTTACTACTTCTAGATCTGATATTTGCTTTAGTGTAGGTGTTTATGCCAGGTACCAATCTGATCCCAAAGAATCACATCTGAAAGCAGTCAAATAGATCATTAGATATGTGAATGGTACATCTAACTATGACATATGGTATTCCAAGGACACTAAATCAAATCTTGGAAGCTACTGTGATATTGATTGGGCTGGTGATGTGGATGATAGGAAAAACACATCAGGTGGTTGTTTCTTTCTTGGTAATAATTTAATATCTTGGTTTAGTAAGAAACAACACTGTATTTCCCTATCTACTGTTGAATCTGAGTACATTGCATGTGGGAATTATTATTCACAACTCTTACGAATGAAGCAAATGCTTGCTGACTATGGAATTGTGCAAACCTCAGTAAATGTGTTTTGTGATAACCTAAGTGCTATAAATATTTCTAATAATCCAATTCAACACTCGAGGATAAAACATATCGACATACGTCATCACTTTATTAGAGAGTTAGTAGAAAGTGGAATTACGATAATAGATCATGTAACAACTGAAAATCAACTGGCTGACATTTTTACCAAGGCTATTGATGCACAGAGATTCACTGCATTAAGAAAGTCCTTGGGTATTTGCATTCTATAATATCATGTTCAGTCTGTTGTTGGAATACTGTATTGCACACTGTCACTTGTAGATTGTGTTCCAGCACTCTGTTAGGACATAGCTAGACTTGATTTTTATTTGCTAATTCATGTATCTCATGCTAGGACTTGCATTAGGCATACTATATTGAATGTCTAGTATGATCAGATTTTGATATTTCTAAATTCTAAAATCTCAATTTTGAATGACAACTTTAACTGTTTTGACCTTGAACTTGAGTAGACTTCAGAAAAATTCCATCATTAATTGTGGTAGAATTTACAAAAATTAAGAACTTGGAGGCCTTTGGCAGAAAAAAACTACATATTCTTAGGAGTGAAAGCCACTCGTGAGTAATCCAAGACTAGGTATCACCAATATCTAGATGATGATCTAACATGAGAAAAGGCTACCCTAAGTCTTAGAGTGAAAGCTACTGACTGGCTATATCCTTGTTTTCAGTACATGTTAGAACAATATGTTGAACATAAAAAAAAATAATAAAAATGATGGTTCATAAATTCAGTCCTTGATTGATCAATTTTCTGTGATTATAAAAAAAAATTATGGAATGAAAATTTGAAGGAATTCTGAGTTCATTGTCAAACTGGTTCAAAGGTTGAATTTCCTAATTGATGTTTTGGAATTATGAGATTTGAAGTTTGAATAGTGCCATATTTATCTTTAATACATTTTGATTTGTGATTTGCATGAGATGGAATGCATAATAGGCATATCTTTTTAGGATTTTATTTAGATTTTCTCATGCATCAATAATTGGATAAATATGGAAGCTATTTGATTATTAAGTTGGTATAAATCTGATTTATCTATAGCCCTCTTTCTTAGACTCCTAGTATAAGTGAAAAACTTATATTTGGTGGAGGAAGATTTCTCCAAAAGTTGAGGACCAGATTTGAAAGATTTTTTTTGCACTAAAGGACTCTTTTACTTTGGCGGGAAAATATTTTACCTTGGGTATAAATAAAGCTTTTAACCCTATTGTTGCTCCATCACCAGAAAACCCTAGAAATTATAGCCGTAAAATTTCCTTAGCCATTTTCAATTGTCTATTTTGCTTTCTCTCTTGTTCGTGTATTTGTTCTAACATGGCAGAATCTCAAGATGAAACAATAGTCCAATTGCAATAGAAATTATGTACAGAGAAAAGAAAACAAAGAGGCGAGTTATATGAAGGTAGAGCCAAAAGAGAAAAACCATCTGGTGCCGCCCTGGCATATCTCTGGCATCGAAAATTCCTATGGAGCTTGAGGTTGATGCCATACCCTTAACTCTTGAATATCCACCACTTGAAATCATCTTTGAACCCCACAAAGAAGTATCGATTGTTGAAGAAGAACAAGTCACTGAACCGGTTCAAGGAAGCTTTCCATTTCATATTCCAACAACATCTCTTGCCAATACTGCTGAAGTTGCTGAAACATTGAGGGACTTTAACCAAGAGTAACGAATCGATCTAATTAGAGAGGAAACTCAAATTGTTCCTCAACCCATTGCCCGTTTATCCGCATTCTCTGATTTTATGGAATTCACAGTGTAACAAGGTAGCACTGGTGGTGTTCTTGTTCGAAGTCCTGTTCGAAAAAGAGGCAGAATAGCATAAATTCTAGAAGAATTCAATTCTCAAGGTAACATTCATGTTTCTCTCTCTGATAATTCTTCTGAGGAATCTGCTCAAGGAGATTATATGGATGTTGAATGTGACATAATTGAGGTAAGTAAAGTTATGTCCCACAAATTTTATTTTGATTATGCAAAGAAAATGTAGGAATGTATTTCTCAAAGGAAACTGTGGTCTGAGAGGTCAATTAGGTTGAGTGATTTTGAGGATTGTGGGTTAAACTCAATTTTGATTGATAGGCACTTAATTGGTTCTGTCACAGATATTAAGCCTTATGCTCTTCAGGTGGTTAAGGAATTTTATTGCAATCTGCATTTTGATATTATCAAGGCTGATTCTAGTAAATTTGGTAATGTTTATGTTAGGGGTAAGGTTTACTTCTTTTCCGCTCAGATGATAAATGATTATTTGGGTACCCCTCAGGTTGAAGTTACTGAGTTACCAACTAATTTTGATATGATCATTACGGAGTTGACTGGAGGTAGTTTGAATGCTTGGCATAGAAATTCTTCTACTTTTCCTGTTGCCAAATTGACTCTTAAATATGCTATTTTTCACAAAGCAACAATGACAAATTGGACTTCCACAGCTAATCACACAGTACTTGTTAAGGATCAGGCTATACTACTTATTATATTAGGACAGAGCATCCTTATGACCTAGGCAGACACATCATGAGAACCATTGCTAAACATGCTGAAGTGAAGACTACTACTGGTTATTTATCATTCCCTTTCCTGGTTTACAACGTGTTGGTTTCTCAAGGCTTTAAGAAGCTTAGGACCGAACAGATGGAATATTATAGAGTTGTTTACTTTGTTTCTACTAGGCTTGGCAAGTTTAAGCGGCATTTGGATGACTTACCCACTCCTGTTCCATCGTCAGTTTTTCTCAGTTTTTAATCTTGCACAGAGTTTCTTAAATACATAAAAAGTGTCAGATTTCTCACTTAAAAAGTCAACCCAAGTATACCTAGAGAAATGATCTACACAAACAAACACGTATTTTTTACCATCAAGGCTTTCAACTTGCATAAGACCCATCAGATCCATGTGTAGGAGTTCCAAAATCCATGATGTACCTACATATTGGAACACGGCTTGGAACATCTGCAACTCCATTCTCTTCTAAGGATCTGTTAGGCTATCTGGAGAGACAGTTACTTGCAGCAAGGTAACAAATTAGAAAAGGGCAGGCTAAGGAGAAAGAAGATCTATATCTTATTGCCCAACTTAAAAGTTCTACTTCCTAAGCTGCTGCTACTACTGAACCACTTTCCTTGGATAGTTTTGGCTCTGCTACTTAGGCATCTGGTCTATCAGCATTTTTGTCCAAAAAGAAAGAGTCAGTTGGAGTTGTTGTTGAAGGGGCTGCAGATGTGGGGACTTCTGGTGCAGGGGAATTTGATAAATGGGGAGTTCATGCTGAACCTGGAGTTGCAGCTGCTGCAGAGATTGGTGGAGAAGCATTGGATGTTGATACTCAACAGACTGGTGAAGGACAAGCTGAAGTTGATAAGGAAGCTTGAATAAAGTTTTGATTTTGATTTTTTATTGCTGTGATTATGTGATTAAAACTGATTTGCTGTTTTTGAAGTTTTAATATTTTGTTTGATATGTTAGGAGAAGTATTTTAAAAGTAGGTAGACTGTTTAATTGCCCCTGAACATTGTTTTATTTGCCTTAGTATGTTATTCACTGTCATGTTCAGTTTCATGTTCGAACACAGGTATTTGGACTAAAGTGCTTATATGATATTTCTTGATGGAACTTGTTTTCAGACACTAAGGTAAGATTGTTGATTTTGATAAAAAAATGCCAAAGGGGGAGATTGTTAAGTCCGTGTGACTTATGTAGTTTAATTGGCATTATTTGATGAAAATGGTAAGTGCAATTTATTAAGTTTTTTAATTAAGATATGTTAGGTTTTGCATGTTTAATAAGAGTTTTAATGCTAAACTAACTCTTGCTTATTTGTTTCCTTGTAGGAATCAAACTCTCTTACTTTCCATATTGGATTGATTTATTAAATACAAACTTGTAGTACTTATGAAAATAAATCTACAAGACGTCTTCTAATAATTCTATGTCCAATTGGAAAGGAAGTATAGTTATTATGAAATTACCTTATAAAGAAGAGACTTGATAGATTTCCTACCTTCCAAGAAGCCGTGTATCATTATTTAGAGAAGAAAATTAGTGTAATCTTGAACTCCAAGATTCAGATTTATACACAGTAGTTAATGATAGAATTATGGAAGGAAAGTCTTTGTAATAGACTAGGAATCTTTCCTTGTATTTATTTAGGAATCAACTAGAGTATTTTGTGTATTTAAACACAAACACACATTAGTTTGAGCTGCTAATTTTAGAGAAGAAATCCAGAAAATATAGGCAGTCGATTCCCCCTCCAATGTGCATAAAAGATTGTGATTGAAATTCGAGTTTCAAGCCACCATTGGAGATTTAAGTTTGTTCTAGACTATATCGGAACAACACATTGAACATCTTTCAGGAGAAGAAGATGAGTTATCGGGAGAGAACGCTTTGTCATTTTGACGGGAGATAAATGTTGAAGGAAGTTCAATGAGGCAGATTCAAGTTGAGGGGATTTTGCAAACAAGTCTATCGGTGAAGCAATACAAGAACGACGTCAAAATAAAGAGGGAGTCTTTGGTTTTGTATTATAAGTTCTATTATTGTATTGTGTTAAACTTTACTCATAGTGGATTTTTTTATCTCTGGGCCTTGTCTTGAGAGTAGAATATTGAGATCCGAATCTTGTTATTGCTGGTGTCAATTTTAAATTTCACTGTGCATGTCGTTTTATATTCTAATCTTTGTTCAAATATTAAGTGGAACATAATAAATTTGGTAAATTATTTAATCGAATTAATTGAACCCACAACAAATTCTAATACTAACAAACATTCCAAGTATAAGATGGAAATGCATCCATCAGCTGCTCCTATTCCAGATTACAAGAAGAATACTAACCAAAGTCATTGCTATGACTTCCATTATTGATGATATTTACGATATATATGGAATGATATATGATCTTCAACTTTTCACAAAATTTATTCAAAGGTTGTATCCAAGTCTTTATTTAAAGTTAACATATTTATTTATAAAATATAATTTGTGAATATATTTGATTTGATAATTTTCATTTTTTCGCCGCAGTTGGGATATTAATGCCTTGGAGCAATTACCACCATACATGAGAATATGCTACAAAAGCCTTTTAGATATTTACGTTGAAATAGAAGATGAAATAAAAAAAGTAGGTGAATCATATGGTGTCCAATGTGCAAAAGAAGAGGTATTAAATAACAGATAGGTTTTTTACCACTATCAAGTTTGTATTGCTATCTATGATGTGCCCATTTAAATATATTTTGGCAAAATTTGCAGATGAAAAAATTGATCAGGGCATACTTTGAAGAGGCAAAATGGTTTTATAGTAAATGATGGAGGAGTATATGAAGGTGGCACAGTGATTATATGATATTGTCAACAACTTCATTAGTTGGTAAGGGAAATCTTGCAACAAAGGAAGACTTTGATTGGGTTTCAAGTGAATCACTAATAGTACGAGCATCATCAATAATTGGTAGATTAATGGATGACATAGTAGAATATGGGGTAAGAATCTATACAAAATTTATATTGCATGCATTTATTGAATGTACGTAGTGATCTTAGATATACTAATCTTTTGACATTATGTCAGTTTCTAAGATTTTGATTCTATTTTTATACAGTTTGAACAAAAATTATCAGTAGTGCAATGTTACATGAATCAAAATGGTGCCTCAGAGAAGGAGGCTTTTGTTGAATTTCAAAAACAAGTAAAGAAAGTATCGAAGGATATAAATCAAGAATGCCTTCAACCAACAACAATCTCTTTGCCAATCCTTATGAATGTTGTCAATCTTGCTCGTGTGATATATCTTCTGCACGCAGATGAAGATGGGTATGCCAATTCCAAAAGTAAGATGAAAAACATTGTAAACTGTATGCTCATTAAACCGATGACAATTTGAAGATCCAAATCCGAATGGTGTGGGAGAGTGAATCCTTTGCTCCTCAACTTTAACAAATAACTTACAACATATCAATAAAAGAGTTCATGAAATGGAACTATACATATATAGACTAATCACAGTTTGTCATTATTGGTGCATTAGGATTGCATCCATATTTGAGATAAGTTGAAATAAATTGTAATAAACATGATGGTTTATCTTGTACTTATCTAATTCAACTCTAAGTGTGATAGGAATAGAAATAAATATTCTAGCATTATCTCCCAATTTACTGACGTTACAATCACTACTTTCTCTCTTTGAATAAAATATACTCTTCTCCTCATATTTTTTTTTTGTCTCTATGAGGTTGATATATATTAGCCTATTAACTTTAGAAAAATTGGAAGATTTTTTGTCAAGTGCAATTATATGAGTACAAATATGCAGGTGTATATATTGACAAATGTATGTGTTTAAGAAATAAGTTAAATGTCACTAATTTTTTCAAACATAATCAAGAACTTAACAAAAACTATATTCTTGTATGATAACTACAAAACTCACGTACCAAGTAAAAAAATTATCATGAACTTGAAGAGAATAAATATATTATGAACTCTGCCAAGTTCAAAAAACACTTCTAATAAATGGCACATACTATTTTTTTTTTCCTACACTAAAATCTCCAAAAAGCTCCATCTTAAGAAGAAAATTGAAGAGAGAAGGAGAATATAAAATGAATTAGTGCTTTGGCCATTTGACCTGCATCACTTACCAAACACCAATAGTTATGATAATTTATAGTGACTTTTGTTCATTAAACTAGAAAAAATTATCATTATATGTAGTTAATAACAAATTTAATATTGTCAAGTGACGATCTTGTCACTAACACTCTCTTCTTTTGTAGTCCATTTAATTTTTAAAGATCTACAAATTCATAGAAATTCTCAAATAAATTATAAAAAAGTTTTAAATATTTTAATATCTCATTCAAACACAATATATAGCTATTTTTTATTAGAATGTGGGTATGGAATTTTCTGCTATAGATTTTTAATTCGACACGCATTCTCCACCCTCCGTCAACTAGTGAATTGCACGGATTTCACATGAACATAGCAATGTCTCTGCTGCACTTTGTAATTAATTTTAAATTCTCAAAGATAATTTTTTTTTTCACGCAATAAAAGCATTGCATTTCTGTTTTTAGACTTTGAACTTAGATATCGATCATGATAATTCTTTGGACCACGTGTATCCATGGAATCCCAACTCCAGGACCAGAAATAATTATTACTTTAGTAGTTTATTGTAGATATTAAATAAATAATATTTGTTAGCAGTGAAGATGTTAATATCAAAAGTAAAAGGAAAGGGTAAAAGGACTTTATTTTAGATGAATTCATTCTTTACATAAAAAATAATAGTTGAATCACAAATTTTTTAACAAATTATGATAATTTATTACACTTATTCACAAAATAACTACTCGAAAAATTTTTAATTTTATACTTAAAAGTGCCACATGATGTGACTCTTTCTACAAAATATTTTTTCATTTTTAATATATCAGTTTTTTTTAAGGCGCCACAAGGGGTGCACGCCTTCAATGTATTTAAAGACACTACTTTTGATAATACTTTTATATTGAAGGCAGCAACTTAAAAATAAAATTTGGGACATTAAAAACAAAAAATAGCAAGTGTGATGTAATCGTGCATTGAAGTAAAAAAATGTTTTTTGGAGGAGTTATTTTGTAATTTTTTTTTAAAATTTGTTATATATTATTAGAAAACTTTTAAAAACCCTTTCAACAAATTATCATTTGTAAATATCTCATCTGTATTTAAATGAATATGTGCATGCATTGCTTTAAATTTAAGACTTTTTATTAATTATTTATTCATGATAATTATAGACTAATTAATACTAAATGCAATTTCTGTGGATTATTTCGAGCAATTGTTGTGATCATATTGATGACAACTTATATTATCATAAAATATTAGCACAGATGTTAATTTATGAGGAAATGATAATAGACATTCTAGTTCCAATAGCAATAATTTGTAATATTGAAAGAAATAAAATACTTTACTGAATTGATTTATTGGTTGTAGATTAAATAATTAGAATATTTGACACAAATTTAAAGTTTCAACGAAAAGAGCATATTAATCCTTATTCCTGTAAGTGAGTCCCTCCTCAGTTAGTCTTCTAAGGCCTAGTTAATTTTCTTAAAAGATTCATTATTATCTTAGGATTAACAAGAATCTTAATTTAGTGCACTTCCCAATAGTAGGTTAGATATCAATGACAAAGGTTGAAATTTCAAAACCAATGTTTGAGAGTCTGGAATAATTACAACCAATGTTTTTGAAAAATAAGATTGTAAAAAATGTGCATGGGATTTGAAAATGCCCAAACAAACAACATTGGTTTAAATATAACAGAACAAGCTGCTTCAAGTGAATACCCAGATATATAAACACATCATCCAACTATTTGGAAGAATATTATTTGTATATACTTCACACGTTAGGGTATAAGTATAGTCCTTATCACATTATCTATTTTGTTCTTAGCTAATGAAGGGTTTATATATATATATAACTCAAAGTGATATCATTTTACTTGCAGAAAATTCCAATCCTAACTTGATTTTAATATATGCATATATGATTCAACTTCTACACGGACATACACCACGCTTTCATATATATATATATTGACCATAGTAATGGAAATGCAGGGAGTTGTGGAATCCCTTGCTATTGTGATATTTTTTGGTGATTCACCTTTAGAGGGATGAAAATATTAAGGGGCCATCATTTTATTTCAGTTATTTGAATTAGGTGCGGGACAAGAAATTTGGGAAACTTGGCCATATCTTTTATCTATTAGAGATTGCTCGATTGGCACACCTCTAAGATTCCTCATTCTCCATAACCATTGCCTTCTCCACTTCTAATTTGTTGACTTCATTGTATATACATTTTTCTTCTTGTTATGTTTTCCCTTTTATAGGGCTAGGGCTGGAAATGAATCAAGCCACTTGCGAGCTATTCGGATTTCAACTAGAAAAAAATTTCATTCTAGATCGATCGATAACTTTAACGAGTCGAGCTCGAGCTCGATTTTGAACTCAAAAATTTTATTGAGGCGAGTTCGATCCTAGTAGTATTTGGCTCGTTAGCTCGCGAGCCTACTCGTTTATATTCTTGCGAGCTCGAGCTCAAGCTCGGCTCGTTTATATGCTCGCAAGCCTGTTCGTGAGCTCGAACTCGAGCTCAGATCATTTATATACTCGCGAGTCTGGCTTGTTTGATAAGTTCACAGACATCTTCGCAAGCGGTTCGTTTATAAGTTCGATAATAGGCTCGATAAAATTATAAAAATTTTAAACACAGTTTTCCAATGGAATCGAACACAATACCTTAGAAGAAAATGTAAAAACTCACACCACTGAATCAACAATATTTTTGTATAATCAAACATATTAAAATATTCTTTAAAAACTAACATAATCAATAAATAAAATTTAATGCAAATCTTATAATGGTATATTCAGAATAATTAATTGAAAAATTATATATAACTAAGATAATTTATAAAATAAGAATACAAATTTAAAATAATTAATAAAATTAGGCTAATAAAATAAAATCAACTTTTATTATGATTTATGAAACATCTAGAGTATGGCCTACTTGAAATTAATAAATTTCATCCATTTAAAAATAAGAATATAAATAAAGAATAATAAATTTAGATTAATCAATGCAAATCTTATAATGGTATATTTAGAATAATTAATTAACTAATTATATGTAACCAAGATAATTCATAAAATAAGAATATAAATTTAAAATAATTAATAAAATTAGGTTAATTAAATAAAACCAACTCTTAGTATGATTTATGAAACATCTACAGTATAACCTACTTGAAATTAATAAATTTTCCTATATTTAAAAATAAGAATATAAATAGAGAATAATGAATTTAGATTAATCAACTTAAAGCAATAAATAAAATTTAATAATATACTATAGAACCATCGATTTAGAATAATTTAAAAAAATAAAATAAGAAAAAGTAATCAAATATCATACTTTAAGATAATAAAATTAAAATAAAATTAGTTAGAAGATTAGATAGTTGTTTCACTTTAAAATTTAAAAAATATAAAAATATAATATGTAATAATATACTTAGTCTAATCAACTAAAATTCAATTTTAAATCTTAGGATGATAAACTATTATAATAAATTAAAATTTTATATCTTAACTATATTTAAAATAAGTCATAAACTAAGAATTTCATTAATAATAATAAGTGTAGATTTAAATTATAAAATA
>CM033113.1:9065120-9149522 GCA_019321725.1 Paulownia fortunei | reverse complement strand
ACATGAATATACTTCAAGTTTAACTTGATTAATACACATATTATTAATATTATTAATATACATATTATACATATTAATCGCAAAGTGCATGGTCTTTCTACAAGACTAATCAAGTACATATGCTTAACTTGAATTGAATTATTATCCTTATAAATAAACATATGTATATAAATGATACATTACAAAATAGAAAAATGTATATATGGATATATAAAAATATAACATATACACAGAGCTAATTATAAATGAATAATTTTATATGTACTTACATATATAGCACAATTATTTTATTCTGTGTAGCAATATAATTTATTCATATATTTGTGTGCAAGTTCTACAAACTTATATCTATATAAATATCATATTTATGTAGTTATATGTTACATACTTAAACAATCAAATTTTTGTATTTACTTAGTTTTGCATGTATTGGAATACAAGAAAAAATTGTTATTACTTTGGGCATAATAATAGTTTTACATTAAGAAAATGACTTTATTATATTTTAAAAAATATTAGTGAACATATTTGCAAGAGGTATTGCAACATTGACAACAAAAGATTTAACTTGGTAATTATTTAAATAATTATATTTAATTTGTGTAGATTTTTTTATTTGAAAGATATTCGAGATACTTGTCATAGCTATTCTGCAAAATCAGATTGAAGAAATACGTACTTAAATAGAAGATACGTCAAATTTGATTTGATAAGAAAAGATAAGATATGATGAATTTTCAATACAAGACAACAAATCAAGGTAAAGATAAATTCAACATATGCATCTATCTACACCCATATGAGATGGAATTCTTGTTGGATTTTTAAGATAAGACAACAAATCAATATAAAGCTATCTACACTTGATATGAGACAGGATTCTTGCTGAAATGAACAAGGTGTATAAAGCTAAGTTTCTAGCTTGAAAAAAGTGTAGATGAACACTATTGTGCCACAGGTGATACAAGATTGTGGATGAACAGTATGGTATCACAAGTGATTCAAAATTGAGACGAGTCAACTCACATACATTTTTCGAAAAAAGAAGGTAAAGGTATTTGGGAGAAGACTACATCAGTCATTTAAAGGAGTTCAAAATTGAAGAAAGTTCAACAATGTTGATTAAGTCTCGGGGATTTTACAAGAATATCTAATTGATGGAATACAAAGAATTTCATCAACTTGAGATAGAGTCTTTAAATTACTTTAAGTCCATATATTGTATTCTATATTTTGACACTAATTAATGAATTGTTCTCTCTAGGTGTAGTCTCGTGCATGTAGGATATTCGTAATTGAATCACGTTAAAAATTTATGTGTCAGTATTACTTTTTCCGCTGCATGTTTCAACTTAGTGTTACAACATTCGGAACAGCTTTGGTTGTATGGGAATTATGATGGCCACGTTGGTGTTGTGTGCATGGTGATGAGCTGTAGTTTTTTCTTAAGTGTGAAGGTTAGAATTTGCATGGGCATACAAGGGGCCACGTTACACCTAAGTTAAATGTTGAGAACCATAACATTTTGTTGCTTTGTTTTAATGGAATATAATGAAGGCACATCATAATTAGAGCATGTATAATGGATTAAGCATCAATTTTATTTTGGAAAAGGCTAGCAAGGTGTCTTAAATATGCATGTATGCATAGACTAAATTAAGCCACATCATCATCAATAAAGTAAGCCTTGAAATTAATATATTTTCACCGACTTGACACTTCTTTATCTATATACACATCATATTCTCTTCATTTTGGTGGTGTAGTTGAAGAATTAAATACAACACAATTTTGGGAGAATAAAATAGTTACAGACCTTAGAGGATTGGAATTGAAAGTTGAAAAATATTTGAAAGATAATTCTTGTAAGTGAATTGTGTGATTATATTTTTGGGATGTTGAGATTAATTAGAAAATAAGTTAATTTTTATAAACTCTTAATTGTTATTTTATACAGTGAATCACTCATCTTGTTTGTGCAGATAGGCTTGTTATTAATCGAGCCACGTAAATAATTGTGTCACTTTAATTTTTTTCGTTCATTTATAATCATTTTATTATTGTTCCGTTAAATGAATGTACAATTTAATCCGGTGTCAACATAACAAATAAAAAACAATTAAATCGCTAAAGTATAATCCCTACATCAATTGTCCTCCTTCATTTAAAACAGTCAATTATAACCCGCTGTGATTTGCCCTTTTACCATTTATAAGTAAATAAAATGCCATTTATCCTTTATTTACACAATATATAAAACTACAGGAGCATTCTTTATGTATTATGGAGTACTACAAATTCCAATTGCATGCTTCTACTTAATAATAAAAGTATGAAAGAAAAAGTACTAAGGTATTGGGTGAAGAGAAGTTGAATCGAAGTTAGTTAAAGATGAGATGGAAATAAATTACATTAATACATAAAAGTAAATCATAAATTTTTATTTAAAATTGCTGGGAAAAAATCCATCCAAAAATAATAAAATTAATAATATTAGAATTTGTAGATGTATGTGCAAAATATAAATTTCAAAGAATTATTAGAGAGCAAAAAAATACGACTATTTTGATAATATTTTTATATGTATTGTGCTACATATTTATAAATTATGAAAAGATATTTTATATGTATCACTAGATTACTTGATATATAAGTATGACACAACTTAAACATAACTATTTATCAATAATTAATATCCTAAAATTATTAAAAATTTATTACTTTTTATATATATGGTTCAATTAATATTTATCAATAATTTTGACATAATTTCTAGATTTTAAATAAATATTATAAATATTTGTTAAAAGAGAGTGTGATTCATCAATTATTATACGCAATTGCTGGAGCCAAAATTACTGGCCTATGTTGTTGCACTTCAAGGGTTTGACATCTTCCCCAGGGGGATATGGAGTTCTTAATGATTCTACTCAAAAATTAAACTGATATTTTTCTTTAGTGATTTCAATTTTCTTTTAAATTCTTGTTTATTTTCAACGTGAGAATTGGTACTTGAGAAGGCTTAGTCACTGAGAAGTGGGGGGTACTTCGCTTACACTTCTCAAGGTTAGATAAAAGGTGTTAGATGCTATTGGAGTGGAAGTTAGTTGAGAGCCATGACACTATTTGTGTTTAAGTTTGATTGCATAAACATAACTTGATGCACCAATGAGTTGTTTTTAATAAGTTTGGAATAATTTTACTTTTACTAGTGGGATTTGGAATGATAGTTGAACAAGATCTCACGTTAAGTAGGATTGAAGACTTTATATAATATTGTAGGAATTTGGTGTATGAGCAACCAGTTATCTCAAGCTAGATGTAGGTTGCTCGGATCTAAATGAGATTTATATATTGATTTCAAATTTTGATTGTATTGTTATTATATTATGGTTATTTTGTTTGTATAAGATATTTGAATGTCTGGAGTCGATATCTTGATGTCAAAATTTACCCTATCATAATCGAACTTTGGCTATCGTATTTGCATCGACAAAATTGCAGATTTAATTTAAAAATATGGGTCATACGTACATTTTCAATTTCACCATACATTTTTTACCTTAAAAAAGACAATGTTACCCTTTCATTGAAGCATAAATTTTTTTTCTTCTTTGTTATGTAACAAAAGCATTAATCCATTTTTTTAGTAATAAAAAAACAATGATATTGAAAAAATACATTTATTGCTAAATAATTTACATGTCTAAAATATGGAACATGTAAAAAAAAATGTTCATAATTCTTATAATTATAAATGGTTTACTATTTTTCAAATGCATAATTTAAAAAAAAATGTGAGAGACCCTAAGTTTAATAACAAGGACCATCTTTTATACAATAAATAGTATAGTAATTAAATAAAAAAAGAGTATTTTAAAATATTTTTTTTCATTAACAAATAATTTATAGTATATATGTTATTGAATTTAAATTTGAGTATAACATTTTTTCTCAGTTACAAAAGTATTTGTAATTCTCAATAGGATTCTCACGTTGTTATTATTTGCAAGTTTAAAATAAGATCACCATGCTAAAATTTGTGGAATTCTTTTTAATTGTATAAAAAGTACATTAATATAATGCACATTATAAAGTAATATATGGTTTTACAAAAGCAATGAGAGCAAAAATTGAAATTAAGGTCTTGTGCAATAATATAAATACTATTGATTAACTTTTATGTATGAGAATTAATTTTCAAAGAATTAAAAAAATTTAATTGAATATTTTGATAAATAAAAGTGAGACCAAATTGATTTTATCCTCTTCAATAGCTAAAGAGTGTATAATAATTTTAATATGAGAAAACATCAATAATAATATATAAAATATTTTATGAGAAATATAGACTTTTAAGAATAAACCTAAGCCTATTTTTGAATTAACTTTTGTAAATTTGAATAAAGGCAAAATTTTGCAAACGTAAATACAAAATTTCTTCTTTCCAACGTTTCCTTGAATTGTTTTCATTGGTGTGTACGCTTTTTAATATGGGTAAGATTCCTCTCCTCGTACCCATATTTGGATAAATGCTATGTGGCTAAAATGAAATCAACCACTCATATCCAAACTTTCTTTTATTTTTGTAAAACGAGTGCTTGTATATCATTTTAGCCATTGGTATTTGTCTGTGATGGCCAAAGCACTAATTTACTTTGTATACTTTTTCTCTTTTCAATTTTTTCCATTGAATAAGATTTTTTTCGAACATTTAGGCAGAAAAAAAAATTAATATGTGCCTTATTTGAGGTTTTTTTTAACTGGTATGAGTACATAATATATATATTTTCTGCAAGTTCATAATATTTTTTTTACTTAAGACGTTGGTTTTGTAGTACTCATACAACAAAACATTAAGTTCTTGATTATGTTTGTAAAAAAATAGTGATATTTAACATATAACTTCTTAAACACATATTTTGCAATATATACACCTACATATTTGTACCGTATAATTGCAATTGTACACACTTGACAAAAGGTTCAATTTTTCTAAATTTAATGGACTAAAATATATCAACCTCTCAGCGAAACTGCTAATAGTGATAATTTAAACATAATTTGGTGCATTTCCAGTAGTGATAAGTTAAATATAATTATTGTCATTATTAATCTTAAACTCGTAAAAATTATTATTATGATAAAATAATATTTTTTCTCCCTAAATATATATAGTTAATATTGTAAAGTGACAATATTGTCAATAACACTCTTTCTTTGTTTTGGCAGTGCTTTTACTTTAAAGATTTACAAATTCATATAAATTCTCAAATAAATTATAAAAAATTTAAGTATATTAATATCTCATTCAAACACAATATTTATGTATTGTTCAGTAGAATGTGGACATAGGAATTCTTTGCTGTATATTTTTAATTCAGTACGTATTCTCCATTCTTGGTCAACTGAAGTGCATGAGTTTCACATGAACATAGCAATCTCTCTGCTTCACTTTCTAAATATTGGTCATGATAATGTTTTGGAGCAAGGGTATCCATAGAATCTTAATTCCTTCACCACAAAAGAAAAATATTATTTTATTGATTTAATAAAATGACATCAGATAGGTAATATTTGTCGGCAGTGAAGATAAAAATATCAAGGAAAAAATAATTATATATCAATGAATTCATTCAATCACAATTTTTTAACAATTTATGATAATTAATAAAATTTATTTATTGAATAACAACTCAAAAAAAATTAAATTATGTACTTTAAAACGCCATGTAATGTGATGTATTCTAAATAATTTTTTTTTATATGCTAATTTTTATTATTAAGATGCAACGTGTGCACCATTAAAAGTAGCACCATTAAAAGTGCACCATATGATTGAAGATGCATTAATGGCCCCACATGAAGACACATTTGGTACCTATACCTTCAATATACCTTCAATTCAATGCATTAAATGCGCTGCTTAGGGTGATGCTTTTATAATAAAGGCCAACCATATGTGACAACTTAAAAATAAAAATTGGGACATTCAAAAAAATTATTGTTTAGCAAGTGTCACATAGTGGTGCTTTGAAGTAAAAACTTATTTTTTGGGAAGAGTTATTTTGTGAATAATTTTTTAAATTTGTTGTAAATAAATAAAAAAAATTAAAAGAACCCTTTAAACGAATTATTATTTGTAAATATTCGTATGTAGTTAAATGAATACACGCATGCCACTGCTTTAAATATTCTTAGACACGAATTATTCCTAAATGCAATATCTAATGGGTTCTTTCGGGCAATTGTTGGGATCATATTTGTTAGATCTGTTTTCGTGTTATTACTAACTTTACTTGTTAATCATATTCAAGTACAAATGTCATATATATGCACGAGGCCACCACCTGCAATGAATATTTTACTAATTCAAATTACAGTTATAATAATGTGACAAATTCAAATATAAAAAAACTTTCTTTTTACTAATGACGACTCTTTTGAACAAATCAATTAGTGAAGTTTCAGTGAGATCCTCTCGACTTTTAAATATGCACTGCTGAACTCCTTTAAATGCTGAAATTCCTTCATACGGCAGATCAACCTTCTCCAAAAATCTTCAAATTCTTCTCCCGAAAAATTGTACCTATCTCCGAAAGACTTACCCTCTTCTCCCGAAGAGTAAATAAAAACGAGAGCAATTCCCAAAGTTTGAAGCCGTACACTTCTTCTCTCGAAAGGCATGTGTTGCATCTTCAATCTTTGAGTATATATGTAACATCAATTAAGTTTGAGTCTCCACTTCAAAGTGTCTACATACGTTTCATAGAATAATACAAGACATGTTAAAATCATTTCCTTATCAGAAAAAGATCCCAACTTATCTTTGTAAATAAAATATTTCCATCAATGCAATCTAACCAAATCTGCACAAGATAAACTAGACAATTAATTAATAGAAGGTAAATTAATAAATTTAATTAAAACTTGTACAAAATAACAAATATCCAATCAATGTCAACTAATTAAATCATAATTAATTATGATTTCATCATAATTATGATCTTTTCAATATTGATTACAACTTAACTATCATTAAATAACGGCAAAGATGTTAATTTATGAGGAAATTATAATAGATATTCTACTTCCAATAATTATAATCTACAATATTGAAAAGAGTAAAATACTTTAGGTTTACTGGTTGTAAATTAAATAATTAGAATTTGATATAAATTTAAAGATTCATCAGTGAATCGAAAAGAGCACTTTAGTCCTTTTTCATGTAAATGAGTCCCTCTTCAATTAGTATACTAAGGTCTAGTTAATTTTCTTAAAAGATTTTTATGTATGACCTATCTTATGTAACATGTTTAAATTTGTTATGTAGGAATCGTTCAAACTATATTTGGTTTCAATTTTAGGGAATGTTTTGATATCATTTTTAAGAGTACTGAGTTTACCATTTTCAAATATATTGAGAGTAACAAAAATCTTAATTTATTACAATTTAAAAATCAATGACAAGTTAATTTCAGAATATACAATACTTCGAATCAATGTTTTTGAAAAAAAAAATGATAGTGAAAAATGTGCTACTGGATTTGCAAAATGGCCCCTCGAACACTAAGCCCCATCAAGAGACCTATAAATACCTTAAAATTTGAGGTGGAAAAGAAAAAGGAAAGAAGGATATTTGCTGAATCTCTCTCTTGTGGTATATTACATAACAATGACATATATTGTACCCTTGCATGCACCAAACTGAAAGAAAACAGAATCCAAAAATTTCAAAAGAGGCCCCAAAATAAACCAAAAATAAAAATAAAAATGGAAACCATATCCTTCTTAATTAAGCTACATCATATTCATGGAAAGAAAAAAGATTAAAAATAAAAAAGGGTTTTAATAGTAATGCCTTTTTACTTCTTCCACATAGTTGTTCGTGTTGGAATTAATTTCTTAATATGGACTTACATATTTAAACAATAATTATATTATAGGCTATCTAATTTGATAGAGTCAAATAAGTGATATATCATATGAGACTCTAGGAATATTTTTAAGGTATGGACTTTGTAGTGTATAGAGACCTAATACTAGTCAAATTCAGGATTGATGGGATTCTCTTTGACCTAGTATATAAAGAACATTATGGGTTATGGTTCCCAAGTCATATCATACAATATTACTCTTCTTCTCTTTCCCATCTTAGAGAGAGACCCATTGAATATTCTAAGTTGATTTGACTGTCGAAAACGCATACCCCGATTGCTTTCATTGCCATGGATTCAAGTACGCTTTCCATTTAGAATTAAACTATTTCTTGATAATTTACATGACGATTCTGAATTATGATTATTGAATCATATTATATTAAAATCTAACAAGTGGTATCAGAGCAGTTCATGTTAAATTATCAAGAATTATTTCTTCTTTTATGATTATATTCAGTTTTATAATCTTAATTGAAAAAAAAAATTGAGGATGATTTTATGGAAGTAATTATGATTCTTTTCAATTACTTTCAATTAAACAATATTTTTGAAAGTCAATTACAGACTCAATTTAAATTATGAATTCAGTTATGACATACTGCTTGGATTATGATGCATGTTAATTGAAAGAATTCAATTAAGATAAATCTATCTTATTTCAAGATAATGGGTTGTTTACTGTTGGTGTAAAAACTAAATCAGACATCTTACACCAAACCTTACACCAAGTCATAAGCAAAATTAGTCTCACCATTTGGTTCTTTACCGCGGCAATAATGAAGAATGGGTCTTCTATTTTTTCTTTTTATGGTTTGGTAGATTAGGATATAATTATAATTAGATTAAAAGCTAATTATAATTTAGGTCAATTTGGAATTAAGTATTAATTTGAACCTGATTTAATTGAGTTGATCAATTTAAGATAAATCTAACAAGTGGTATCAGAGCAGTTCATGTTAAATTATCAAGAATTATTTCTCCTTTTATGATTATATTCATTTTTATAATCTTAATTGAAAAAAAAAATTGAGGATGATTTTATGGAAGTAATTATGATTCTTTTCAATTACTTTCAATTAAACAATATTTTTGAAAGTCAATTACAGACTCAATTTAAATTATGAATTCAGTTATGACATACTGCTTGGATTATGATGCATGTTAATTGAAAGAATTCAATTAAGATAAATCTATCTTATTTCAAGATAATGGGTTGTTTACTGTTGGTGTAAAAACTAAATCAGACATCTTACACCAAACCTTACACCAAGTCATAAGCAGAATAGTCTCACCATTTGGTTCTTTAGCACGGCGATAATGAAGAATGGGTCTTCTATTTTGTTCTGTTTTACGGTTTGGTAGATTAGGATATAATTATAATTAGATTAAAAGTTAATTATAATTTAGGTCTAAATTTGGAATTATAATTGAGTTGATTCAATTATAATTGAAATTAAGTTTTGTTTTGTTTTGTATTGAAGCTTAATTTCATTTTTTAATGTGAATTTATTTTATTTGGGTTTGAATTATAAAGATTTTGAGTCCAATTTATTTTTTGTGCTTAATTCAGTTATGGATTCAAATTTAAAGTTTATTTGATTTTCGGACTTTAAATCAAAATAAAGACTAAAGATATGTTTTGGGCTCACATTAAATAAAATAAATATCGGTTTGAATTTTTATTTTATTTAATCCCATTTTGTCTGATATTTCAAAATTAATTGAATGAAGCAATATGTTGCCAAAGTAACCTCTATTGTGTAAATTTTATTATTTTGAGATATTCTGATGTGTATGTTGGTTATTTATGCGAATAATAATCGGCCAAAGGAAGATTATTGTTTGGCCAAATAACAGATATACCTGTGGTAATAAGTACGTGATGATTATTAGGTTTTTCATGTGAGCAATAATCGGCCCAAAGGAAGGTTATTGTTTGACAGGACTAATTGTCAATATTTGATTACTACATTGAGAGTACCACTTACAGTTGATATTTCTGTTCAAAGACTAAATGTCAATGTTGTGCTAGGTATCTTGTACTGTGGCCTACCATTAATTGATTATGTCATTTTCATAATTATGTCGTGACATGAATATTGATTGTGAGTATTTTATTTTGTTCTCTATTCAGCTTCTGCTTCTGCTTCTACAATATCTGCCAACATTAATTCTATTCCTGTGTTGAGTGGCACAAACTTTAAGAATTGGAAAGAGAACGTGATGATTGTTCTTGGTTGCATGGACCTTGACCTTGCGCTTCGGATAGAACGACCTCCCACTCTCACTGATGAAAGTTCCTCTGAGGCTAAAAGGGACTTAAAAAAGTGGGATCGTTCTAATCGCATGAGTCTGATGATCATGAAACGTTCCATTCCAGAGACCTTCAGGGGCGCTATGTCTGAGGAGGATAGTGCCAAGAAGTTCCTTGAGGATATTGAAAAATATTTTGCAAAAATGAAAAGGCTGAAACAAGTACGCTTTTAGCTAATCTTGTTTCATTGAGGTATAAAGGAAAAGGGAACATAAGGGAGTACATCATGGAGATGTCTAATCTTGCTTCGAAACTAAAAGCACTAAAGTTAGAGCTATCTGAGGATTTGCTCGTGCATTTAGTTTTGATATCTCTTCCTGCACAATACAGTCAGTTTAAAGTAAGTTACAACACCCAAAAGGATAAATGGACTCTTAATGAGCTCATATCTCACTGTGTGCAAGAAGAAGAAAGAATTAAGCGAGAAATGACTGAAAGTGCTCACTTGGCAGCTACCCCTCAGAATAAGAAAAAAAAAAGGGAAATGAAACTGCAGTTGGGACACCACAGCCAAAGGTGCAAAAGAAACAGGATTCAGGATTCAACTGTTACTTTTGCAGGCAACCTGGGCATATGAAAAAGGATTGTCCCAAATATGCCGCGTGGCGTGTTAAGAAAGGTTGCCTGTGGAGCCGAAAGCCAAATGATGCTGAAAGATGCATTTATGTAGGCGATGGCAAAGCAGCTTCGGTTGAGGCTATAGGGACTTTTAGGTTATTGTTAAAGACCGGTTGTTTTTTTAGATTTGGAAGAGACATTTATTGTTTCGTCGTTTAGACGAAATTTGGTTTCTATTTCTACTTTGGACAAATTTGGTTATTCTTGTTCATTTGGAAATAATAAATTTAGTCTTTTTCAAAATTAAATCTTGTTGGTACCGGTTCTTTATCTTTGAGTGATAACCTATATTTGTTGGATACAATTGTCTCATATAATGAAACCTTGCATACTAGTTCATGTGGTACAAAACGTAAATTAACCAATGAGAATTCCACTATGGTATGGCACAAACGTTTAGGACATATCTCTAAACAGAGAATTGAAAGACTTGTGTCTGATGAAATTCTTGATCCTCTTGATTTGACAGATTTCAAAGTCTGTGTTCAGTGTATAAAGGAGAAATTGACAAACATTAAGAAATTAGGTGCCAACAGAAGTTCAGACGTCTTGAAACTAATTTATACTGATATTTGTGGACCATTCCCTACGGCATCTTGGAATGGCCAACAGTATTTTATTACGTTCATAGACGATTATTCACGTTATGGATACCTATATTTGATTCATGAGAAATCTCAATCTCTGGACGTGTTTAAGGCCTTTAAAGCTGAAGTTGAAAACCAACTTGGCAAAAGGATTAAAGCCGTTAAATCTGACCGTGGTGGTGAATACTATGGCAGATATGATGGATCAGGAGAACAACGTCCAGGACCTTTCGCAAAGTTCCTAGAGGAATGCGGTATCGTCCCTCAGTACACCATGCCAGGCACTCCTAGAATGAATGGTGTTGCTGAGAGACGAAACAGAACGCTTAAGGATATGGTGAGAAGTATGATCAGTCATTCTTCCTTACCAGAATCCCTCTGGGGAGAGGCACTAAAGACTGCAGCATATATACTTAATAGGGTTCCTAGTAAAGCAGTAGCTAAAACCCCTTATGAACTATGGACAGGAAAAAGCCTAGTATTAGGCATTTACGTGTTTGGGGTTGTCCAGCTGAGGCAAGGCCCTATAGGCCTAATGAAAGGAAACTGGACGCAAGAACAATAAGCTGCTACTTTGTTGGGTACTCTGAACGGTCAAGGGGTTACAAGTTTTATGATCCCTCGACTAGATCATTTTTTGAGACTGGAAATGCGAGATTCCTTGAGAAAGTTGAGTTTGGGGAGGAAGATAAAGTTCGCGACATTGTCTTTGAAGATGAATTTATTTCTCTTCCTATAGTTGCTATTGATAATGATCAGGCTTCTATTCCTGGGAATATTCAAGATGCAAATCCAGATTATCATGACAATGTTGAGGAACTTTCTGTCCAAAATGAAGAACAAACTCAACAACCTCAAAGGGAAATGCCATTGAGAAGATCCACTAGAGAAAGGAGAAGTGCGATTCCGGATGACTATATCGTATTTCTTCAGGAGCATGAGTTTGACATAGGAGTGGTGGAAGATGATCCAATCAACTTTCATCAAGTCGAACAAAGTTCCAATTTTCAAAAGTGGATTGATGCCATGAAAGATGAGATGAAATCCATGGATGACAATGACGTTTGGGATCTTGTCGAATTGCCTAAAGGTGTGAAGCCCATTGGTTGCAAATGGATATTTAAAACCAAGCGGGATTCAAAAGGTAATATCGAAAGATATAAAGCACGTCTAGTTGCCAAAGGTTTTACTCAAAAGGAAGGCATTGATTATAAAGAGACTTTCTCTCCAGTTTCATCGAAAGACTCTTTTAGGATCATAATGGCACTTGTAGCTCATTTTGATTTAGAGCTCCATCAGATGGATGTAAAGACAATGTTTCTAAATGGTGACATTGACGAAACGATTTATATGGTGCAGCCAGAAAACTTTGTATCTGGAGATCTAAAGAATATGGTTTGCAAATTAAAAAAATCCATCTATGGTCTCAAACAGGCTTCCCATCAATGGTATCATAAATTTCATCAAGTCATTATCTCATATGGGTTTGAGGTAAATAAGGTTGATGATTGTGTATACCATAAGTTCAGTGGGAGTAAATACATCTTTCTAGTATTATATGTCGATGACATACTATTAGCCAGTAGCGATATAAGCTTATTGCACGAAACCAAGAGATTTCTGACTAAGAACTTTGAGATGAAAGATCTTGGGGACGCCTCTTTTGTCTTAGGTATACAAATACATCGAGATCGCTTTGAGGTATCTTGGGTTATCACAAAAGAGCTATATCGAAAGGGTTTTCAGTAGATTTGGCATGAAAGATTGCACACCGGGAGATACTCCTATTGCTAAAGGAGACAAGTTTAGTCTCAATCAGTGCCCCAAAAATGAGGTTGAAGAAAAAGAGATGCAAAAGATTCCTTATGCGTCAGCTGTAGGGAGTCTTATGTATGCTCAAGTGTGTACGCGTCCAGATATAGCATTCATAGTAGGAATGTTGGGCAGATATTTAAGTAACCCAGGAATGGATCATTGGAAAGCAGTCAAAAGGGTTATGCGTTATTTGCAGAGAACAAAAAACTATATGCTCACTTATCGGAGATCAAATTTTTTGGAGATCATAGGGTATTCTGATTTCGATTTTGCTGGATGCCAAGACAGTAAGAGATCCACTTCGGGCTACATTTACCTGCTAGTTGGAGGAGCTATCTCTTGGAAGAGTGTTAAGCAGACACTCATAGCGCCTTCCACTATGGCAGCTGAATTCATAGCCTGTTATGAGGCATCTAATCATGGAATATGGTTGCGAAACTTTGTCACTGGGCTGCGTGTTGTGGATGGTATCAAAAGACCATTGAAGATATTTTGTGATAATAAATCGGCTGTGCTATATTCTAATAACAACAGAAGCTCCTTGAAGTCGAAGCATATAGACATCAAGTTTCTTGTTGTTAAAGAAAGAATTCAGAGTTGTCAAGTGTCTATAGAACATATTGGGACAAACTCCATGATTGCGGATCCGCTCACTAAGGGTTTACCACCCAAAGTGTTTCATGAGCACACTGCTCACATGGGTGTTGTATTATTTTGATAATATGCATTATTAGTGGGAGTTTGTATTTTGATGTTCTTTTGGTTTAGACAAAATTTATGTTTATTATCTGCAGAATAAAGAAAATAGTTTATTTTCATACTCTGAATTATTTGCAGTTTAGCATGATCTCATAAAGAATAAAGAAGGACCAGTTGGAAATAGGCATGTTTGAGATCACATTGCATGTAATTTCCATGCTATACATCCTTACTCGATTTATGTCATTGAATATGTTAGTGTGGTGACCATTGATGGGTCTAGTTACGAATAAATGTAACGAAGGTCGCTTTGATCCCATACTGATATAGGAAATGGACCAAATTGTAACTCAGGAGATATTTCAAAGATAGATAGCATTTTGTGCGCACTCAAGATTTATAATATAATTGTTTACGGTATCATATGTAGTCCAAGTGGGAGATTGTTGGAATTAATTTTCTAATATGGACTTACATATTTAAACAACAATTATATTATAAGCTATCTAATTTGATAGAGTCAAATAAATGATCTACCATATGAGACTCTAGGAATATTTTTAGGGTATGGACTTTGTAATGTATAGAGACCTAATACTAGTCAAATTCAGGATTGATGGGATTCTCTTTGACCTAGTATATAAAGAACATTATGAGTTATGGTCCCCAAGTCATATCATACAATATTACTCTTCTCCTCTTTTCCATCTTAGAGAGAGACCCATTGAGTATTTTAAGTTAATTTGACTGTCGAAGACGTATACCCCGATTACTTTCATTGCCATGGATTTAGGTACGCTTCCCATTTAGAATTAAAGTATTTTTTAATAATTTACATGACGATTCTGAATTATGATTATTGAATCATATTATATTAAAATCTAACAATTCGTATAGATGGGATGGGAACATGGCCAGATTCTATTCGCCGGAGGTGCCCAAGTAGAATCTCGTAGTACCGTTTTCACTTCCTCCTCCGATTTACCAAAACCTCATAAGAACAACAATTCTGCATATCTCCATGCTGAAATTGTAAAATAGGGTATTTGAAGTACTTGAAGTACTTTCTACAAGTGGAAAATATAGCATATCCCTGAAAGAAGTAAATGTATACTAACATATACATAAGGATATCTAGTCATTTTAAATTTCATAAATGTAATTAAAATTGGATGTTATTTACTTTTTCTTTTTAATGACAAAAAGATAATTAGCATTTTTTCATTTTATGGAGGATTATTTTCCTTTCACCATTTTATAGGCGAGTAAAATTCTAATTATTCTTTATTTACATAATTTATAAAACTAACTACATAATTTACCAATGTAATATGGAGACTATGAATTTCAAATGCTTCTAATTAATAACAAGAATATGAAAAAAAAAATATAAAGGTATGGGCAGAGAGAAGTTGAATCCTAATTATTTAAATATGAGACGAGAAATATTTGATATTGAATATATACAAGTATATTACAAAAAAAATTCACATTTATGGTAAAAATATGTCCAAAAATAACAAAATGAATAATAGAAAAACTCGTAGACATACCCAAAAAATTCAAATATAAAAAATTATCATGAGAAAAAATACGACTTATTTTGATATTATTTTGTGTATGTTATGCTTGTACTTACTTTTAAATAATGCAAAAATTATTTTATATGTGGGAATATATTATTTAATTTATAATTATAACACAACTTAGAGATAATAATTTATTTATCAGTAATTGATATTTTTATAGATTATATGATTTTTTTATCTCTCGGTATATATGATTCAATTAATGTTTTTAAATAACTTAGATGTAGTTTTTAGACCATAAATAAATGATATAAAATATATATAAAATACATACTAAATTTTTTACATGGTAAATAATTTTTGTAAATTTGTTATACATTATTAGAAAACTTTTAAAAACCCTTTCAACAAATTATCATTTGTAAATATCTCATCTGTATTTAAATGAAAATGTGCATGCACTGCTTTAAATTTAAGACTTTCATTTTAATTAATTATTCGTGATAATGATAGACGAATTAATACTAAATGCAATTTCTGGTGGATTATTTCAAGCAATTGTTGGGATCATATGGATATCAACTTATACTATCATAAAATATTGGTACAGATGTTAATTTATGAGGAAATTGTAATTGACATTCTAGTTCCAATAGCTATTATTTTCAATATTGAAAAAAATAAAATACCTTACTGAACTAGTTTACTTGTTGCAGATTAAATAATTAAAATATTCGGTACAAATTTAATGTTTCGTTAGTAATTCGAAAAGAGCACATTAATCCTTATTCCTGTGAGTCCCTCTTCAATTAGTCTACTGAGGTCTAGTTAATTTTCTTAAAGATTTTTTAATATGACCTATCTTAGATGATCATTTTTAAATTTGTTATGTAGGAATCATCCAAGCTGCTTTCAGTTTTACGAATTGTTCTGATATCATTTTTAACAGTACTAAGTTCAAATATCTTAGGATTAACAAGAATCTTAATTTTGTGCACTGTCCAATAGCAGGTTAGATATCAAAGACCAAGGTTGAAATTTCAAACACAATGTTTCGTAGTGTAGAATAATTACAACCAATGTTTTTAAAAAATAAGATTGTGAAAAATGTGCAAGGAATTTGAACATGGCCTCGCCAGCACCAAGACCCTCGGAGAGACCTGTAAATACCTCCAAACAAACAACATTGGTTTAAATATAACCAAACAAGTTTCTCCAAGTGAATACCCAATGCATATGTATAAACATTCCAAGTGTAAGATCATCCATCAGTTGCTTCTATTTCAACCAAGTATTATGTTTAATTTGAATTCTTATATAGGAAACACATCATTTTAGGTGGTGGAAGGCTTTATATTTTGCAAATAAATTGTCTTTTGCAAGAGATAGAATGGTAGAATGCTACTTTTAGATATTGGCAATCTACTTTGAGCGCCAATACCACATTGCAGGAAGAATAATAATCAAAGTCATTGCTATGACCTTCATTATTGATGAGGATAAGAAACTTCCCGTAATGGCTCTTGAGAAGGTCTTGGTTGAACATTTTCTTGGTGTTCTCTATTCTCCATTAGAAGTGTTTGTGTTGATACCTCTTGTTCATCTTTCATCAATTGTTTTATCCACAAGACAGTTTCCCTCTCTTCATTACTTAGCAAACTAACATCCCAATATTCTTCGCCCTCTCTATTTACCTCAGTTGTGCAAGGCAAATTATCTTGATGTCTTGTTGGAAACATGTTATCCATCTCACAATTTTGGATGTCCGAGTTTTGAAGTTATGATGATGGATTTTGGACATCAATTGTAGCTTTCAACATAAATTGGCTCTGAATGGTTGCTAATCGAGCCATTGCTTCATCAAGAATAATCCTCTCTGATGATGAATTACTAGGTTCAGTTCGCAACAAGATTCGATCGGTAGTACGTTCGAATTGAGTTAATGCTTTTTCAAGGCTTCGCTTCATCTTTAACGGTGGGTAACTAGGTGTATGCTACATCATATTTTCATCATTTCTCCATGAATCATTAGAATGATTTGACCATCCTTGATAAGTATTAGAGAAAGGATAATTTTGCAGTTGGTTGTAATTCCACCCATATTGAGCATGCTCGACGTATGGTGGTGCAAATTGATTTCTCTCTTGGTATTGTGTTCTTGCTTGAAAACCACCATATGACTCACGTACTTGAGCAGTCAACGCATTAATGTCATTTTCTCGATTAATTCCAAAGGCCTGAGTTGAAGCTTGATTTGTCATGTAATGTTCATTTGGCCAATAGTACGAATTATATGCCATCTTATCTACCACTTTTTGCTCATCTCTCACACACACAAAAATACTTGCGATTATAAACAAGGGCACACTCAAACAATGAAAGAAAAATAAAAATAAGAGAAAAGATAAAAATATATATACAAGAAAAGAAATCAAATTAAAATTAGAGTTACTTGGTATCGATATTAACAAAATAAAACAATCCCCGGCAACGGCGCCAAAAACTTATTGCGAAAATTCATAAATGCAAGTGCACGTTATCGTATACAAGTAATAAAATGATGAGTATATTATCGTTCCCACGAGGATTGTTGAATTATTAAGTACCGAAATTATGTTAACTCTAATTTTATTTGAATAAACGCATTTTTGTGATTTTGTTTAAAAACTAAATTCAATTAAACTTAATGATAGAAAGCATTTAAAGATAAAATTCACTAACTTAAAAAGCCTAAGGTTATGATTTCACCATAATTAGTCCGAATTGAATAATTCATCTCATCAATCTCAATTTATTTCCCAAGTGATAGTCGAGAATCCCTAAATTATCCACTAGCCTCTGCCAATGTCTAATGAAAATATCATCAATTGCTAACCCACTATATTCTTATGTGAATTACAACAATCAACAATTCATTAGGTTTTATGGAGTCTCAAACATGACTATACAAATCATGTAAGTATATTCATATCTCACATGCAATTTATGATTTTCTACACATAGAACTAGACACATATATCACCTCCTGTATCAATATGATTAGCAAATCATTTAATTAGTGACCAAGTAATTGAAAGAATTAAGAACAATACAGAAAACTCAACTTGAAGATAAATTGAGAATTGAATTGATACAAATATTCAAAACATCATAATTAGATTACATCACAACCCTAGAAAAAGAAATTAATTCATGATGAAAATAAAATACAAATTAACAATATTCATACACATAATGAAAGAAAGAAAGAGGACAATGAAATGAAACTAGAAAGAGGATGAAGTTCTTCCCTTGTTGATGTCTTCTTCATAAATCATGAAAGAATTCTCCTCTTCTTCTTCTCTTCTTCTTGTTTCTTAGCTTGTTTTCTATTCTCTCCTTCTCTCCCCCTCTCCAAATCTGACATGGAAGCTTTTGGAATACTTAAATTTGATGGGAGATACCCTAAACTAGGTATAAAATACCAATTTGTCCTTACTTGCACGGTTGGCAGTGCCTAGGCGCTGCAGCACTTTGCAATCCAGTGAGGGCAGCGCCTAGGTGCTGATTTCCGGCGCCTAGGCGTTGTACATTCTATCCTAGATAGGCATTGCAGTGAGGTGCTGCTCTTGCTGTCCAAGTTCGATTTCTGTTGCACTTATAGCCTCTTTCAATTGCTTTGTCACCTATTTCTAAGCTAAATTAGCTTTTGGTATCCTCATATGAATTGTATCTCTATGTCTTACTTTTCGATAAAAATTTGAATCAACTCAATATGAAATCTATGGAAAGATTTATGCATGAAATACCAAGATGTATCATACCTAAAATGTTCAGTCAAGTGTAGACTATTTAACCTAATTTTTCTCATTGAAATAGAAAGAATTGAATTTCATGGTAAACATAAACATTATAGATATATCTCTTAGATTTCCAATGATTCAAGAAATAAGTCAAAATGATATTGGAGCAAAAGGTTATAATTGAAATACGAACACTGCCCCAGTAGCACCAAAAAGCGGATTATTGAAAATTTAAACCAAGTTTTATGTTTATTTCCTTTTTCTCCTCATTATGCTATTACCTATAATATTTCAAACTAAATGTATAAAAAGTAACAAAATGCTCAAAAACTAAACAAAAAATTAAGCAAATGATACTCAATTAATGGGTATAAAATTCACTCATCACATATCATTTTCGATATGCAAAAGAAGAGGTACTTAATCAATGAAATCATTTTTAACTACTATGAAAATTATATTGCTATCGACGATATGCACATTTTATTTTATTTTATTTTTGGAAAAAATTGCAGATGATAAAAATGATCAAGCATTACTTTGAAGAGGCAAATTGGTATTATAGTAAGTATATGCAACGATGGATATATGATGTTGTCAACAACTTTCTTGGTTGGTATAAGAAATCGAGTAACAAAGGAAGACTTTGATTGGGTTTTAAGTGAACCACTAATAGTACGAGCAACATCAATAATTTGTAGATTAATGGACGACATGGAGTAAGAAATAGAAATTCCATACTAAATATACACTGCATCCACTTATTGAATGTAGTGAACTTGGATATATTAAATGATTTGATTTTATGTCACTTTCTAAGATTTTTGACTCTATTTTTACATAATTTGAACAAAAATTGCCAGAGTCAAAATAGTGCCTCTCAGATGGACGATTTTGTTAAATTTTGAAAACAAGTCAAGAAAGCATGGAAGTATATAAATTGAGAATGAATTCAACCAACAATAGTCTCTTTGTCAATCCTTGTGATTCTTGTTAATCTTGCTGGCCATATCAATCTTCTGTACATGGATGAAGATGGCCATTCCAATGCCAAAACTAAGATGAAAGACTTTATAAACTATGTACTCGTTGTGCCCATGATAATTTAAAGATCCAAGTTGGAATGGTGTAGAAGGGTGAATCTCGTGCTTCTCAACTTTTTACCTATAAAGTTTTAATTAGTTTCAAAAGTGTTGCATTTATGGTTGAAACAAAGATCAACTTTGCACAGTATATAGGTGTGGCAGACAATTTTGTAGTATTGGTGGAACATGATTTTAATTAAGTAATTATTGATTTAATTATTTTTAATCTATGCAAGTTTTCATAATTATGGGATATAAAAGATACTTGTTGATTTTATTCTATGTGATTGGAAAAAAAAAACATACTGATATTAAATATTTACTTGATTTGATTTTATAAGCAAACAGAAAATCTTGGAGGATTTTAAAGATAAGGCAACAAGTCAAAGTTTGACTTATCTTTGCATGCAACAAATCAATACCCGATTGAGAGGGATTCTGGACTAATTGACCATGCTGCATATATTCATGTCTCTACATTTAAGAAAAGTATGGATGAATCACATAGTGCCACCAAGTGATTTAAGATTGAGACAAGTGTACTCTTATATATTTTTTGGAAGAAGAAGGTAAAAGATTTTTGCGAGATGATTGCATAAGCCATTTGAAGGAGTTCAGAGTTGGAAGGAGCTTAAAAATATTGATTAAAGTTGTGGGAAGCTCGCAGAAACAACTAATTAGTGGAATACAAAAAATGATATTCAATTTGGAAGGAGTCTTTAAATTAATTTAATTCCATATATTGTATTATGTAAAATTGATATTAAAATATTTCTTTGTCTATGAGTGGCCTCATGCATTTAGAGTACTTTGTACTTGAAGCACGTTAAAATTTCTTATGTCTATTTTATTTCTTCTGTGTGTTTCAACTTGATGTTGCAACATTCTTAACAACACTATTAAGTTGATGTTAGAATACTTGATACAAAACCAATTATATAAAATAATTGAAAGATATTAATTTATGAGCAATCTGTAATTGCCATTCTAATTCCAGTATCTATGATCTGTAATATTGGAAAGAATAAATTACTATATTGAATCGGTTTATTGGTTGGGGATTATATAATTAAAATATTTGACGAAAATATAATTATTTAAAGATTTATTAGTAGATGGAAACGTGGGTCACGCTTTAATTAGCTAGTCTGCTAAGGTCTAGCTAATTTTCTTAAAAGATTTTTTAGTGTGACCCATCTTAGTTGAAATTATATGTTAAAATTTGTTATGTAGGAATCGCTAAAGCTGTTTCCAATTTTAGGGGTTGTTTTGAACCATTTTTAAGATTCCTGAATGTATCATTTCCAAACATCTCAAGATTAGATGCAACATAAGGTGTTTGTAAGCTACTTGCTAGATTAACTTTTATAATAGAGATATTTCAATTCATTTGAAATATGCAAAGAGAAGAGAGATTGGAAAATTGATCCAAGTGAGCAAGAAAGATGGCAAGTATAGGCACTATGTGAAATAGAGTAATTTGTGAAAGATAAATTATGAAGAAATAATTTACATTAATCGGTATGAATATATTATAAATTTTCATATAAAGTTACTGTGAAATAATCTGTCCAAAAAATAAAATGGATAACTTTTGAATTCGTAGATGTATGTGAAAAATATAAATTTCAAAGAATTATTAGAGAGCAACAATATAACTTTTTAGATATTATTTTTATATGTATTGTGCTATTTATTTATAAATTATGAATAAAAATATTTTATATGTAGCGGTTTATTGCTTGATATATAAGTATGATACAAGTTAGAGATAATTATTTATAAATAATTAATATCTTAAACTTATTAAGATTTTTTTAACTTTTTATATGAATGGTTCAATTAATATTTATCAATAATTTTAAATAAAAATATTATAATTATTTATTAAAAGAGAGTGTGATTCATCAATTATTATACGCAATTACTGGAGCCAGGCCTATGTTGTTGTTCTTCAAAGGTTTGACATCTTCCCCAGCGGGGCATGGAATTGGAAATTGTTCTACTAAAAAATTAAATTGATTCTTTTTATTTTAGTGATTTCAATTTCTTTTTCAAATCTTGCTTCTTTTCAAGGTGAGGATTGGTAATTGAGAAGGCTCAGTCACTGAGGAGTGGGAGGACTTCGCTTACACTTATCAAGGTTGGATGAAAGGTGTTAGATGCCATTGGAGTGGAAGTTATAGTCGAAGAGCCATGATACTATTTGTGTTTAAGTTTGATTGCATAAACATAATTTGATGCACAAATGAGATATTTTTAATATATTTGGAATAATTTTATTTTTACTGGTAGGATATGGAATGATACTTGATTATGTTGGACAAGAACTCACGTTAAGTAAGATTGAAAATTTTAAATAATATTATAGGGATTTGGTGTATGAGCAACCAGGTTCTCAAGCTATAGGTTGCTCGGATATAAATGAGATTTATATATTGATTTCAAATTTTGATTGTATCGTTATCATATTAAGGTTATTTTATTTATATAAGATGTTTGAATGTTTGGAGTCTGATATCTTGATGTCAATTTTGCCCTATCATAATTGAACTATGGTCTATGATTATCGTATTTTTATTGATAAAACTGCAGATTTAATTTAAAAATATGGGTCATACATACATTTTTTTTATTTCACCTTACATTTTTTTACCTTAAAAAGACAACTTACCCTTTCATTGAAACAGAATTTTTTTCCTTCTTTGTTAGGTAACAAAAGCATTAATCCATTTTTTTTAGTAATAAAAAAATAATGATATTGAAAAAATACACTTATTGCTAAATAATTTACATGTCTGAAAATATGGAATGTCACAAAAATCAATTGCATAATTTTTGTACATGAATATTTTAAATTTTAAGTTGTCTTCAATGATATGAAGATATAGGCTAATCTTTATACATGTAAAAAAATGTTCATAATTCTTATAATTATAAATGGTTTACTATTTTTCAAATGCATAATTTTAAAAATAAAGTGAGAGACCCTAAGTTTAATAACAAGGACCATCTTTTATAAAATAAATAGTATAGTAATTTAAAAAAAAGAGTATTTTTAAAAAAATCATTAACAAATAATTTATAGTATATATTTTATTGAACCTCATAATTTAGATTTGAGCATCACAATTTTTTTCAGTTACAAAAGTATTTGTAATTCTCAATAGGATTCTCACGTTGTTATTATTTGCAAGTTTAAAATAAGATCATCATGCTAAAATTTTCTCTGTGTTGCTTATCCAGATTTCTTTAAAAAAAAAAAAAAAAAAACTTAACTTAAACCTTGAAAAAATTAAATTGTGACCTTATATAACTTATTTAACAAAGCTTATCTGCATCTTTCTTCTCTGATGTTTTTGGCTTTTGGCAAATACCTCGCATCTAATTCTATTTAATAAAAAATTCTAATGAAATTTTGTCCAAAGACCAAAAAATGTTAACCTAGAAGACAATCCACTGTTCTGGAAAAAAAATTAATCAAGGGTCATTTGTTAAATTACAAACACTATGAGAAAGTTAGAAACGAAATTCAAATTGTGGAATTCTTTTTAATTGTACAAAAAGTACATTAATATAATGCACATTATCAAGTAATATATCGTTTTACAAAAGCAATGAGAGCAAAATTCGAAATTAAGGTCACGTGCAATAATATAAATAGTATCGATTAACTTTTACGAATGAGAATTAATTTTCAAGAATTAAAAATTTTGAAATGAATATTTTGATAAATAAAAGTGAGACTAAATTGATTTTGTCCTCTTCAATAACTAAAGAGTGTATAATAATTTTAATATGAGAAAACATCCATAATAATATATAAAATATTTTAAGAGAAATATAGACTTTTAAGAATAAATGGACAGTCAAAATTAAAACCTAAGCCTAATTTTGAATTAACTTTTATAAATTTGAATAAAGACAAAATTTCTGGTATTTCCAACGTTGCCTTGAATTGTTTTCATTTGTGTGGACGCTTTTTAACATGGGTAAGACTCCTCTCCTCGTACCCATATCTGGATAAATGCTATGTGGCCAAGATGAAATCAACCACTCATATGCAAACTTTCTTTTATTTTTTAAAAACGAGTGGTTGTATATCACTTTAGCCCTTAGTGTTTGGTTGTGATGGCCAAAGCACTAATTTACTTTGTATTCTTCTTTTCCCTTCAATTTTTTCCATTGAATAAGAGTTTTTTTCGAAAATTTAGGATTAAAAAAAATTAATATGTGCCTTCTTTGAGGTGTTTTTTAACTTGACATGAGTACATAATATATTTATTCCTGCAAGTTCATAATATTTTTTATTTTACTTGAAACGTTGGTTTTGTAGTACTCATACAACAAAATGTTAAGTTCTTGAATATGTTTGTAAAAAAATAGTGATATTTAACATATAACTTCTTAAACACATATTTTGCAATATATACACCTACATATTTGTACCGTATAATTGCAATTGTACGCACTTGATAAAAAGTCTTCAATATTTTCTAAAATTAATGGACTAAAACATATCAACCTCTTAGCGAAACTGCTAATAGTGATAATTTATACATAATTTGGTGCATTTTCAATAGTGTTAATTTAAATATAATTATTGTCATTGTTAAAATTAAACTTGTAAAATTATCATTATGATAAAATAATAATTTAAGTCTTTGATTTTTCTAAAATTAATGGACTAAAATATATCAACCTCTTAGCGAAATTGCTAATAGGATAATTTATACATAATTTGGTGCATTTTCAATAGTGATAATTTAAATATAATTATTGTCATTGTTAAAATTAAATTTATAAAAATTATCATTATGATAAAATAATATTTTTTCTCCTAAATGTATGTAGTTAATAACAAATTTAATATTGTAAAGTGACAATATTGTCACTAACACTCCTTTTTTTTTAGTGCTTTTACTTTAAAGATTTACAAATTCATATAAATTCTCAAATAAATTATAAAAAAATTTAAGTATATTAATATCTCATTCAAACACAATATTTAGCTATTGTTCAGTAGAATGTGAACGTAGGAATTCTTTAGTGTAGATTTTTAATTCAATACATATTCTCTATCCTTGGTCTAAGTAGTGAAGTGCATGAGTTTCACATGAACATACAAATCTCTCTGCTTCACTTTTAAAATATTGGTCATGATGATGTTTTGGAGCACGGTATCCATGGAATCTTAATTCCTTGAGCACAAAAAATATTATTTTATTGATTTAGTAAAGTGACATTAAATAAGTAATATTTGTAGGCACTGAAAATATAAATATCAAGGAAAAAAAAATTATATATAGGATAAATTCATTCAACCATAATTTTTTTAACAATTTATGGTAATTTATAAAATTTATTTATTGAATATCAACTCCAAAAAAATTAATTATGTACTTTAAAACGCTACGTAATGTTATTTATTCTAAATAATTATTTTCTTTTTTATTTTTAATATACTAATTTTTATTATTAAGGTGTCACGTGTGCACCGTTAAAGGTGCACCACATGATTGAAGGTGAGTTAATGGCTACACATAAAGATACATTTGATGCCTATGCCATTAATATACCTTCAATGTATTGAAAGTGCTGCTTGTGGTGATGCTTTTATAATAAAGGCCAACCATGTACGGCAACTTTAAAAAAAAAAAAAAAGTTATTGTTTAGCAAGTGTCACATAGTGGTGCTTTGAAGTAAACACTTACTTTTTGGGAAGAGTTATTTTGTAAATAATTTTTTAAATTTGTTGTAAATTATTAAAATAAAAATAAAAAAATAAAAATCCTATAAACGAATTATTATTTGTAAATATTCATATGTAGTTAAATGAATGCAAGCATGCCACTCCTTTAAATTTAAGACTTTTATATTAATTCATTATTCCTGGTAATTATACATGAATGAAATCCTAAATGCAATATCTAATGGGTTCTTTCGAGCAATTATTGAGATTATATTGATTACCACTTACCTATCATAAAATAATGGCAAAGATGTTAATTTATGAGTAAATTATAATAGATATTCTACTTCCAATAATTATAATCTGCAATATTGAAAAGAGTAAAATACTTTAGGTTTATTGTTGTAAATTAAATAATTAGAATATTTGATATAAATTTAAAGATTCATCAGTGAATCAAAAAGAGCACTTTAGTCCTTTTTCATGTAAATGAGTCCCTAGTAAACTTAGGTCTAGTTAATTTTCTTAAAAAGATTTTTTAGTATGACCTATCTTATGTAACACGTTTAAATTTGTTACGTAGGAATCGTCCAAACTGGTTTCAATTTTAGAGAATATGCTGATATCATTTTTAAGAGTACTGAGTTTACTATTTTCAAATATATGTAAATTAACAAAAATCTTAATTTAATGTACTGTCCAATAGTAAGTTAGAAATCAATGACAAGTCCATTTTAGAATGTATAATATTTCCAATCAATTTTTTGAAAAAAACAGATTGTAAAAAATGTGCAACTAGATTTGCAAAATGGCCCCACCAACACCAAGCCCCTCAAGAGACCTATAAATACCTCAAAACAAAGAACATTGATTCAAATATAACAAAACTAGCTTCTTTAAGTGAATACCCAATATATCTATGTAAACATTTCAAGTGTAAGATGGAAATGCATATATCAGCTGCTCCTTTTTCAGTCAAGAATGTCATTTCAGAGGATGTTCGTCGTTCGGTAACATATCACCCAACTATTTGGGGAGACTATTTTCTTAGATATACTTCAAACGTTACGGTATAATTGTAGTTCTCAACACATTATTTATTTTGTTGTTAGCTAACAAAGGGTTTATATATACAACTCATGGTAGTATCATTTTACTTGCGGAAAATTCAAATCCATGACCTGATTTTAATATATGCTAATGTTTCAACTACTGAACTAACCTACACCATGCTTTCAGATATATATTGACCCGGGAGTTATGGAAGCCCTCGCTATTATGTTAACTTTAGTAATGTTTAATATGTTAATCTCTTTTTTGTGCAGCAAATCTGTGTTGCAGAAGAGGAAGAACTTGAAAGACAAAAGGAAAATGTGAGGAAGTTGCTAGCCCAAATACTAGATGACTCATCGCATAAAATAGAACTCATTGATGCAATCCAATGGCTTGGAGTGGGTTATCATTTTGAAAATGAAATTGACAAATCCTTACAACACATACATGAGACTTACCCAGAATACAGTAAAAAAGACAATGATCTCCGTGTTGTTGCTCTTCGTTTTCGTCTGCTTAGACAACAAGGCTACTATGTGTCATGTGGTAAGTATTCAATATTATACTCATTTGCAAATTAAATTGGGCAGCCATGTAAGTGCAAAGAAACACAACTTTCTTTATTTATTAATTTTTGCATTGCAGATGTGTTCAACAAATTCATAGACCATGAAGGAAATTTTAAGGAGTCGTTGATAAACAATGTTGAAGGGATGTTAAACTTATACGAGGCTGCACATTTTGTAGTAGATGGGGAGGAAATTCTCCACAAAGCATTAGAGTTTTCTTCCTCTCACCTCGAGTCTTTGATCCACCAAATGAGCAATTCTCTTTCTACACGAGTTAATGAAGCTTTGAAGATCCCAATTCGCAAGAGTTTGACTAGGTTGGGAGCTAGGAAATTTATTTCCATGTACCAAGAGGACGAGTCCCACAATGAAACACTACTGAATTTCGCAAAACTGGACTTCAACATGGTACAAAAGATACATCAGAAAGAGCTAAGCGATATTACAAGGTTAGCTTGTACAACATACAAATTAACATTATGTCTTGTGTTTAATGCAATCTTATATGGCAACAAAATCATTGTAGGTGGTGGAAGGCTTTAGACTTTGCAAACAAATTGCCTTTTGCAAGAGATAGAGTGGTGGAATGCTACTTTTAGATATTGTCAGTCTACTTTGAGCCCCAATTCCACATTGCAAGAAGAATACTAACCAAAGTCATTGCTATGACTTCTATTATTGATGACATTTATGATATCTATGGAACGTTAGATGATCTCCAACTTTTCACAAACGTTATTCAGAGGTTGCATCCAAGTTTTTATTTAAAGTTAACAAATCTATTTATAAAATTTAATTTGTGAATATATTTGATTTGGCAATTTTACCTTTTTTTTTCTTTTAACACTAGTTGGGATGTTAATGCCTTGGAGCAATTGCCACCATACATGAGAATATGTTACGAGGCACTTCTGAATGTTTATGTTGAAATGGAAGATGAAATGGAAAAAGTAGGCGGATCATATCATGTCCAATACGCAAAAGAAGAGGTATTTTATCAATAACACGATTTTTTCATTACTGTCAAGTTTGCATCTCTATCCACGATGTCCCCATTTTATTTATTTTATGGCAAAATTTGCAGATGAAAAAATTGGTTAGGGCATATTTTGAAGAGGCAAAATGGCTTTACAGTAAGTATATGCCAATGATGGAGGAGTATATGAAGGTGGCACTTATATCTGGTGCTTATATGATGTTGTCCACAACTTCCTTGGTTGGTATGGGAAATCTAGTAACAAAGGAAGACTTTGATTGGGTTTCAAGTGAACCAGTAATAGTACGAGCAGCATCAACAATTTGTAGATTAATGGATGACATGGTAGGATACGGGGTAAGAAACTGAAATTCCATACTGAATTTACACTGCATCCGTTTATTGAATGCAGTGAAATTGGATACACTAAATATTTTGACTTTATGTTAGTTTTTAAGATTTTGATTTTTTATTTTGTTTCTATTTTTGCACAGTTTGAACCAAAACTCATAGCAGTGCAATGTTACATGAATCAAAATGGTGCCTCAGAGAAGGAGGATTTTGCTGAATTTCAAGAACAATTGAAGAAAGCATGGAAGGATATAAATCAAGAATGCCTTCAACCAACAATAGTCTCTTTGCCAATCTTTATGAATGTTGTCATTCTTGCTCGTGTGATAAAACTTATGTATGTGGATGAAGATGGGTACGCCAATTCCAAATCTAAGATGAAAGATATATATAAACTGTGTACTGATTGAGCCAGTGACAATTTGAAGATCCAAGTCCGAATGGTGTATGAGGGTGAATCCTTTGCTCCTCAACTTTATCAATTAAGTTACAACATATCAATAAAAGACTTCATGACATGGAACTATACTTATATAGGTTAATCGACTTTGTCATTATTGGTGTATTAGGATTGCATCCATATTGGTTTATCTTGTATACTCCTAATTGGACTTTAAATGGGATGGAAATGGAAATTCATATTCTAAATAAGATTATCTCTCCCAATAAAATACATCTCTCCTCATTTTCTGTCTCTAAGAGGTTGATATACATTAGCACATTAATTTTAAAAAAATTGAAGACTTTTTGTCAAGTGAGTAAGGTGCAGTTATATGAGTACAAATATGTAGATTTATAAATTGAAGACTTTTTGTCTAAGATGCAATTATATGAGCACAAATACGTAGATTTATATATGGCAAATTATGCGTTTAAGAAGTTATATGTTAAATGTCACTAATTTTTACAAACATAATTAAGAACTTAACAAAACTAGCATTCTTGTTGTATGATAACTACAAAACCAACGCCTCAAGTAAAAAAATATATTATAAACTTGAACAGAATAAATATATTACGAACTCAAGCCAAGTTAAAAAAAAAAAATCAAATAAATGGCACATATCAAGTTTTTTTTTCTACCCTAAAATCTTAAAAAAGCTGCATCGGACGGGAAAATCGAAAGAGAAGAAAAATATAAAGTGAATTTGTGTCCTTCGATCATTTAGCCTGCATCATGGACAAAACATCAATAATTGTGATAGTTTATACATAACTTTTGTGCTTTAATTTTCAACAGTGGATATTTAAATATTGTCATTGTTAAATTACAAAACTTGTAACAAATTTTATTATTTGTCAAGTGACAGTCTTCTCACTAAAACTCTTTTCTTTTGTAGCGCTTTTAATTTTTAAAAATCTACTAATTCATATAAATTTTAAATAAATTATAAAAAAATTAAATATCTTAATATCTCATTCAAACACAATATATTTAATTCAATACATACTCTCCACCACTCTTGGTCAAGTAGTGAAGTGCACGAGTTTCACATAAACATAGCAACTTCTATGCTTCAATTTGTAATTTATTTGAAAATTCTCAAAGATAAATATTTTCATGCAAGAAAAACGTTGCATTTGAGATTTTAGACTTTGAATTTAGATATTGTTCTTGATAATGCCTTGGACCAAGGGTATTAAGTGTTGGGTTTGCAATAATCGTAAGGGCATGCCAGCGAAAAATTAATTTTTTTATAAAAAAAAATAAATTTATCTCCTCTATTCGAAAGTGATTCTAACAATCATGCTTATTCAAGTGAATATATATAAAATAAATATATTAATTCGGATTATATATTTCGTGCACTTCAATTGTTATAGGGAATGAAGCAATCAATTGCTTATCCTGTTTTAGAACTTGCAGGGATCCAAGTGTCTCTCCTCTATCGGTCCACAATATGAAAAATAACACCAATTAAAAGGGTTCGTTAGTATCCTTTTAATCGTTTACTAATCTGGATCCAGAGTAAATTTTACCTTTTTGATCCAATTGATGTATCAAGAATAAACTTTTAAGAACAATAAAGATTGATTCTTTAAGTTTTTGAAACTTGGATATAAAGAGAATATAAAGAAACTAGTTTTCTTTTAAGAACAATAAATCAAGATTTCAAGAAAACACCTTTTTTTTTCTTTACTTGGAGAGAAAAATAGAAGACTTAACAAAATAATTTTTTGCTAATTAATTCATGTAATTTTCTTCCATCCCTGTATATAGGGCTTGAAATTTTTCTCCTACTCCAACTCTTAATTAGAAAGTTTGTCAATTTTTGAACTATTTCAAAATTTGATTTTGAAATGATTCTAAATCTTCCAACAATTCTTCTCTTTTTCTCTCTCCAATGTATGTGGACTAGTTTGATACTACATTAGTCATCAAAATTGTCTACATATATTCTTGATATTAATTTGCACTCTTTAAATAATATCAAGATGGATATATATCAAATATATACCTAAAATATATTTATATAAAATAAATCCTAGTGGCAAATTTTTATCCTATAAAAATTGGTCACTTTATTTATATATTTATAAATATGTTAATTAAATAAATTATATTTATTTAATTTATTATTTTTATATTCTAGTGGGCTTTTTAAGTGATCCATATTAATTTTTGGACTTGGACTTAAAAATCACAAATCAATCCAATTGATTTAATCCCAAATTAATCAATCCAATTAATTATTTATAATTTACTCCAATTGGGCTTCCTAATCAAATTAGATCTAATTAAATAATCTAATTAATTAATTAAATAATTTAATTTAACTATTAAATTAAATAAAACCTTAATTAATTAATTAATTAACAACCATTGGATAAATCCCAAAATTAGAAATATTGCATTTTATAAATATGTGTGACCCTTTTAAATTCACTACTAAGTTAGTAGTGGGCTTGTAATATTTGCAATTTATGAATAACAATTATTTCAATTAATTAATTCATTTCAAATTAACTCCTTAATTTCAAGAATCTTATTATCCATAAGAAAAAAAGCAAGTAATAATGACACATTAGTTTTAGGTGAAATATCAAGTAAACGTATTTCAGTTACGAGTATCATATACGTACGGTCCTTTCGATCGCTAATCTCCCAATTGAATTTAGAAAATGAATTATAAGTTGAAACCTTAAATGGTTCAATAACTGTAATCCTATTTCAAGTTCTAATGATTACTGATGAATCACGATTCATCCTGCCTTGGTCAGTATCTTTGCATCACAAAATTATAAAAACACAGGAGATTCTCTTGTTTAAAATGACAAGTGTCGAATTCTATGTTGGCCATTGGAAAACCTTCATGCACACCAGTGCAACACCCAACATATCCCTTTTGTGATTATCAAGCAATCAAAAAATATATCAAAGTGTTGCAGGTTGCGTACAAGGCTATCATCGTGTTTCAAGTCCAAGGACTAGCTATGTACTATCGCAATACAGAAATTCTTATTTCGACATGTAAAGCTTCCCGGTAAGAATTTCTTGTGGGCCATGTTCGGTGTACTTGTTTCCTAACAAGCACCCATATACATGCACTTGCGTCTCTGCGTTAATGCCAATAGAATGCAACATCCTTGTCTCACGATGAGACATGTGCGAGTCTTACTGAGTTATTTGATATTTCATCTCAAAAAGCTCTCAACTCAGAACTTATTTAAGATCAAAATTTTAAAGGCATGTTCCATGATTACCATCATATGCGCGATCATGCCTCATAGCTAAATTTGGTCTAAGGACTTTATTTACTGTAGAGAAATAAAAGATGCAAGACATAAGATAAAAAAAATATTTTTTTATTAATATGATTCCCTATAAGATTGTCTTTACAAAAGAAAAAAAATATATAATATACTCAATTTAATTAGGACGTTGGGCATCCTACTCTAACATTATGGAATCCCAACTCCTTGACCACAAAAACATACTATTTTTATTAGTTTAGTGGAGTGATATTAGTAGCCTAAGTTGCGAAATTTTTTATTTCGCTAAATATAAAGAACTAATAAATAATTTATTTAGATCTAGAATAAAATATTGAACCAGTACCAAATTTTGCATAATTAATTTAGATATCTTAGACCAACTCACCAATTTTAATCACATTATCCACACATTAAGATTTTCGTATGGTGAAAAATTCGTAAATTATTTTTATGCTTTTACATTTTTTTTAAGCATAAAACATTTGTAATTTCAATCCAACGGCAAGAACGAGCCCTATTGCATCTGATACTACTATTAGAAAATACATAACAACAATATGAATTAATATTCATATATAAAAGTGGATTGAATATACCTATTTGCAGTGGATTATCGATCCACATATCCCAAATCAAATTCGTCCACCAACGTCATTTTGATCAAACACAAACATACATTCCTCGTTGGTAGTGAATAACTATTAGAGTTATTTACTTAATTGCATACCTTAAATCATTGGAGTTTATGGTGATAATCCAAGGAAGACGTATGGAGAAATTTTAGGAAAGAGATAATATAGAGAGAGTGTGATGGGAGAACTACATTCACTCACACGTTCTATTGAATGTGATTAAGAGATATATATTCTTACTTAAGGAAGAATTCCAGTCTAACTAGAAAATTCAATTTACTCAAATTATGGATACATCTAACTCAAATATGAATGCTAATTGTAGACCTGACCACGGTTCAAGAACCGCCGATTATGGTTCGAAACCGCCAGTTCCACGGGTGAAGAAAATCCTGACCCTTAACCTTAACCATCAAGGCCTGTTACGGTCCAAGTTCCGGAACCGTCGGGCCATTCCGATTACGGTTCTAGTTAACCGCCGGTTCCGACCCTTGAATTTTTTATTTTTAATTTTACCTTATATTTTGAAAATTTATAACTTTTTAACTAACCATTAATTCTACAAAATTATAACTTTTATAAAACAAAAACAAAGGTTTGAAATCTTTAACATAAATTTGAATGAAAATTTTTGAACTTAAATTTTTTAAAAAATATCATTAATTTTTTAACTTAATGAATAAACTTTAACTTAAATTTGAAAAAAAGTTATTATCTAAAATTTAAAGTATCAAATATTCTAATTATAATAAATGTATATAAAAAAAGATCCTCAACTTGAAATCTTAAAAGTTTAAACTTAAATTTCAATAAAAAAATTTGCACTTAAATTTTAAAAAATATTAGCAAAAATTTAAATTATATAATTAAAAACTATTTTAATAATAAAAAGGGGCTTGAACTTAAATTTAAGTTGCCTACGTAACTTCTTAGGGTATAGAGGAATCAAAGCCTACGTAGTTCTCTTACCTTTTAACCGTCCTTACCTAAGGGAGTGGCATAGCTCAATCACTCCCACTTGTTCCCATCGTTGTTCCGTTCGTGTCCTCCTCTTGATCTTCCTTCGATTTCGACTGAATTTTCTTTGTACTGAGGCCTTGATACAATTATCAAGACATGTTTGAAATTCTAAATTCTCGAGAGACAACTTGAGCATTTCTTACTCAATATATTGCCTCCCACACTGAAAACTTGCTCCACTACAATGGTTGAAACTGGTGAAGCAAGTATCTCCTTCGCCATCACGGACAAAACTGGATACATTTACTCCTTTTGCGAACACCATCGCAAAATATCAAACTCTCCATTGACATCTGTCTCATTAAACTCAAATGAAATATTAAAATAACTCTCAAGTTTCTGGCTAAAACTTGAGGATCCTGGAGAACGTTTAGTCCGTTCCCTAAGTAAAAGTTGTACTACGTAAGCCTAAAACTACTACTACTACTACTAGTTCTATGTATATCAACTTAAGTTAATTGTGAACCATACTTGAAACTGTATTCATTATAAAATTCATTTAAAAGTGTTCTAATTTTAAATATAATATTATTAATATCTAAATTATAATCATTTTCATTACGTTTTAAAGCATTATAATAAATTAATAACAAGTCTTGTAAACTATCTAATTTAAGTGTAAGATAACAAATTACAGCAATTAAATTAATATCTGAAATTTCAAAAAAATATTTTTCCCATTTCAACTGCATTGATAAAGCACAATTTACTAAATTTTCATCATGGGAGTTAATATTTTTATGTAAAATTGATGCAGTATTATAATAATTTAATAATACTAAATGAGAAGTTGGGGAATAAATACTAGATAATTGTAAAGTTGCATAATTAAATATTTTTAAAATATTATAATTTTTTTCACATACTGTCCAATGATGTAGATATAAATGGAAAGGAGTAGAAACAATTTGTAAAAAAAATTGACATAATAAATCTTTATAGTCGATAGATTCTTCTAATAATTTATATGTTGAATTCCAACAAGTTGGAATATCCCGTAAAAATTTTTTAAGCCTCACACCGTTAACCTTACAAAATCTAAACCATTTTTTATTAATATGTGAATGTGTCCATAAATAAAAAAATACGTGTCTAATTGATTTAAGTTGATTATCTAAACTTTTAAGCCATCTTGTACACATAAATTTATAATATGACATATACATCTAATATGAAAAAAATTATCACCAATTAATGGTTCACATACAACTTTAAGATCACCAATACTAACATTATTAGCTACAACATTGTCAAATGATATTGAAAAAAGTTATTTAAAAAATATAATTTGTGAAATATTTACCACTGTGTGTGGACTATCAAAAACTCTAAATGCAAGTAATATTTTTTGAAGTGTCCAAAAATCATCAATTCAATGACATGTAATACCTATATATTAATGTATTTGACAATGATCACTCCAAATATCACTACATAAAGAAATTTTATTATTTACATTATGTAATAATTCTTTTAACTCTTTTTTAATTTTATTATATAATATTTTTTCATGGCGTGTTAATGTGGTTCGTGGAACACTTTTAGCTGCCGGATTATATGTTGTTTGAATTAATTCATTAAAAAAGAATTTATTTGCAAAACTAAAATTAAGATGTTCAACATAAATAATCTAACTAAATTTTTTCTATATCTAACATCATTATATTTAAATAAAGAAAGATCGTTACCTCCACTGGTGCCGGAAGATCCAAATGATGGAATTTGAATTTGAGTATGATTAATGTCAAATTTTACTGAATTTTTCTTTTCCACATGTCTTTTCAACGATCCATAACTGCCTCCGCATTGAAATTTGTAAGATTGCGAATAATATTTACACTTTGTTCACATCTCTTCATTTGAAAGTGTCATTTTATCAAAATATTTTGTAAAAATAGAGGATTTGAGAAAAGAAATAGATCAAGTATGAGTATCATTCATTGTTTCTTGAGTAGTATATGATGAGTGGATTTTATACCCATTAATTAAGTACCATTTGCTTAACTTTTTGACTAGTTTTTGAGTGTTTATATTAATTTTTATGCATTTAGTTTGAAATATTGTAGGTAATAGCATAATGAGAAGAAAATGGAAATAAACATAAAACTTAATTTAAATTTTCAATAATTTACTTTTTGGTGCTATTGAGAGCAGTGTTTGTATTTCAATCATAACGTTTTGCTCCAATATTCTTTTGACTTGTTTCTTGAATCATTGGAAATTCAAGAGATATATCTATAACTTTTATGTTTACTATGAAATTCAGTTCGTTCTATTTGAATGAGAAAAATCGGGTTAAATAGTCTGTACTTGACTGAAAATTTCTGGTATGACATATCTTGGTATTTCAGGCATAAACTTTCCACAGATTTCATATTGAGTTGATTCAAGTTCCTATCGAAAGCCAAGACATAGAGCTACAATTCATATGAAGACACCAAAAGCCAATTTAGCCTAAAAATAGGTAAAAAAAATTAGTTAAAAGAGGTTATAAGTGCAGTAGAAACTCATCTTAGACAGCAAGAGCAACGCCCAGGACAGAATGTGCAGTGCCTAGGTGCTGCCCTCACTGGACTGCAGCAAGCTGCAGCACCTAGGCGCTGCAAATTGGCGCTTAGGTGCTGCCAACTGGGCAAGTAAGGGAAAATTTTATTCATCTTCCAAGTTTTATTTTATTTTTCTTTTTCTCTTATTAATTATGTTCATGAATATTGTTCATGTATCTTTCATTTTTATCATCATGAACTAATTTATTTTTCTAAAGTTACGATGTAATCTAATTATGATATTTTGAATATTTGTATCAATTCAATTTTCGATTTATTTTTAAATTGAGTTTTCTACATTGTTCTTAATATTTTTAATTACTTGGCCACTAATTGAATAATTTGTTAATCATATTGACCTAGGAGGTGATATATGTGTCTAGTTCTACATGTAGAAAATCATAAATTGCATGTGAGATAGAAATATACTTATATGGTTTGTGTAGTCATGTTTGAAACTCCATAGAATCTAATGAATTGTTTATTGTTATAATTCACATAGGAATATAGTGGGTTAGCAATTGATGATATTTTCATTAGAGTTTGGGAGAGGTTAGTAGATAATTTAGGGATTCTCGACTATCAATGAGAAAATAAATTGAGATTGATGCGACAACTTATTCAATTCGGATTAATGACGATGAAACCATAACCCTAGGCTTTTAAGTTAGTGAATTTCATCTTTAAATGCTTTCTATTATTTATTTAGTTTAGTTGAATTTAGTTTATAAGCAAAAATACAAAAATGCATTTATTCAAATAAAATTAGAGTTAACATAATTTTGGTACTTAATAATTCAACAATCCTCGTGGGAACGATAATTGATTCATCACTTTATTACTTGTATATGATAACGTGCACTTGCATTCATGAATTTTTAGAACAGTATACAAGTGGGTTTGGTCTTCATCACTTAACTCAACTTCATAATTGCTGTTGAGCCTTGGTTGATCATTGGTTGTGGGCATATTTTCCTTACCTCTGTTGCTTGAATCGACCATTTTTTTGATACATGATGAAAATTTAGTATATATAATTGAATAATGAATAATTGAAGATGAAATAAATAAAATATGAAAAAAGATTTAATGAAATAATTAAAATAATATAGAATTGAGAATGAATAATTAAGAGTGAAATTAGAGAATTGAGAGTGAGAATTAGATAATTGAGATTTGAGAGTTGAAGTACGAAAAAAATGAAGAGTGGAGGGGTATTTATAGGAGAAAATTTAAAAAAAAAAAGAAAAAAAACCAAACGGTCAAATGACCATTGCCAATGCCATTGCCAACTTTGGCAATGACTACTTTTCCTTTTTCATTTTTTTTTGTGTGAATCGCCGAGTCAGCCCCATGGTTCATGGGTCCACGGGTTAGACCCGTGGTTAATGGGTTTTGACCTGTTGATCACGAGTCGATCACGGGCCGTGTCCGATTTAGGTCGGGTCTGGCCAATTGGGTTAAGAGTTATAAACTTGATCCAATTTTCAATATAAATCAAATAGGTAATATTTGTCAGTAGTGAAGATATAAATATTAAATTAAAAAGGACTATATATTGGATGAATTTGTTCTCTAGATTAAAAAAAAAGAAAAAGTTTCAATCACAATTTTTTTAACAATTTATGATAATTTATAAAATTATTTTGCAAAATAACTACTCGAAAAAATTTTAATTTTACACTTTAAAGCGCCACATGATGTGATAAGTTCTAAATAATATTTGTATTTTTAATATACAATTTTTTTTAGGCACCATATGTAGTGCCTTCAATGTACAAAGCTACATTGATGGCGCCATAACATGAGGACGCATGTGGTGCGTATGCCTTCAATGTGTATAAACATTGATGGTGTCACAATGAGGGATGTCGATGGAGCGAATTTAGAGTAGGTTTAGCCAAATTTAAAATTTGTTTTTCCAAGAATATTTAAGACCGGAGCTCGAACTCGAACCCCAGTGGGTTAGACTGTTAGACCCATTTTATTATTTTAAAAGTATTTAAAAATATAATTTTTAAAATAATACATTAAAACTTTCAACTATATATATATATATATATATGTATTCAAAAAATATCACATATATAAAAAAATAAAAATTAGATGATGTGAGTTTGAAAATAAAAATTCGAGTATGTACTCTGAACCTGCCAGTAAGAGTAAATCCACCACAAGGGGTAACTATTGGGTGAGTTCAAATTTGAACCCGCCTCATTGCCATTCTAATTACAACATGGAGATTGCATGTGGCGCCTATGCCTTCAATATATTATGTGCATTCAATATATTGAAGGCACCACTTGTGGTGATGCTTTTATATTGAAGAACCATATGTGGCAACTTATAAATGGCTAATATTTTGGCTAAAAATAACCTATTTATTTTTTTCAATCCATTGCTTATATTTTTGAAGCAGTATGTTGTTATATATTTCCCATTTTTTGTGCCTAATTATTATATTTAAATTTATTCTATATTTTAAATCTTTTCAAGGGTATTTTAGTCAGTAAAATTCAATGATATTTGGGTCAGGGGCAAAAAAAAAATTCACAATTTTTGTTTTGCATAATTTTTCGTCCAAATCCCTAACGGCAGGAAATTTGAAAAATATAATAAACTTAAAGTAAAGGTTTATATAATTGTGAAAGATGGATGGAATGAGTTTATAATTTAACTATTTTATAGAGAAGGTAAGTATTTTTTATGTGAATCTTGTTGCATGAGAGTTTGATGAGTCAATCCGCTAACAAGTTTTGATTTTACGCTATATCAAAGTCACTCTATGTATTGTTTGATGTAAAATAGATAGTGAACTTGTTTATGCCTTTTGTTGAATTTTTTCATGGCTCGATAAATAATTTTATAAGTCAGTGATTTTATCCGTATTTCATAATACCGTTAACTAGCATGTTAACTAATCATTACAATAAATTGGATATGATTTTGCCTTTTTTTCTTTGTATTTGTAATACCAAATAGGCAAACAACACACTCCTTAAAAAAAAAGTGTAGCTGCCTCTTTGAGTTTTAAGAAAATCTCAAATACCTCCGAGCGTTATGCGTGTTAAATTGTTTAAAAGACAACATTATCCTTTCATTGAAACATAAATCTTTTTTCTTTTTTTTTGTTTTGAAACAAAGGCATTAATCCTTTTATTTTGAGTAATAAAAAAGAAAAATATTTTAGGAATATACACCATATCGCAAAAAAAAAAAAAAAGAAACCTATGGTTTTGTTTCATCCCCAAGATTTGGTTTGTTATAGCATATATAACTGCTTCCATCTAAGGGGAGAAATGGAACATCACAAAAATCATTTGCCATGTACAATTTGTAATAATGCTGTAAATAGGATTATTTGGATCCACATTTGTTGAGGTTTTAATTTTGGCATCTCAAGTACTATTTGGTAAAATGTTCAAATAATTTTTTTTCCAAAATGCCCATATCCCTATACTTTTGAAAATAAAAAACATAACATACAAAAAAACTAATTGTTAGTTTGCATAATTATTATGAAGAAAAGAAATGAATGATACCAAAATTTAAATTTTATTGTCTCTTCAATGATATAAACTGTATAGGCTAATCTTTATACATGAAAATACTCATAATTCCTATAATTATAAGGGGAAAAGACATTAACCCATTCGAATTGTGCGATTTTTCGAATATCATCTTCTATTTATTTATTTTTTTGATACTTAACCCTTCGATCTACATGAATTTTATAGTTTATTATCTAAAACACATAGTCGGCGGAATATTTCACCGAAATTCCCTCATGTGGACGATACATGTTAAATTTATTGTACTTTACCACTCAAATTTTGCACAATTTTTCACTTTGCTGCATCACTTTAAAAAATTCTATAAAAATTATGTCTATACATGTACTTTATCTATTTTTTTTATTACTTATTTCACAAAAAATAAATTTAATTAATATTATTATAATAAAAAATATATTGTCAGTAGTTTTTTTGTTCCTATTTAACTTTCTTGTTGAATTATTAATTTAATTTACTTTAATAAATTTTAAATTGAAATAAATTATAATTATAATTATAATTTAACAAAAAAATTAAATTAAATTAAATTAAAGTTGAATAAATTTAATTTTGATTATTTGTCTATAAATCATAATTATAAAACTAATTATAATTTATTTCAATTTAAACTTTAATAAAATAAATTAAAAAAAAAAATTATAATTTCCACAAGGAAGATGAATAAGAATAAAAAAAATTAATTTTACTGACAATATTTGTATTCATGTAAGTAGTAATTAAATTTAATTTTTTTGTAAATGAGTAATAGAAAAAGAGATAAATGACAGTAATAAATTAATTTTTGAATTTTTAGTGAGATGGCAAAATGTGAAATCTTGTAAAATTTGGGTGGCAAAGTGTGATAATTTTAACATGTGCTACACGTGTGAGAGAATCTCGATAAAATATTTCACTGATGGAGTGTTTTAGATGACAAACAATAGAACCCGTATAGTCTAGAGGGTTAAGTGTAAAACAATAACAACAAAAAAAAAGTTTAGAGGGTATTGTGTGAAAAACTGCATAGTTCAGATGAGTTAGTATTTTTTTTCCCTAATTATAAATGATTTACTATTTTTCAAATGCAAAATTTTAAAAATGAAGTGAATTTATGATAATATAACCAAATTTCAGAGGGTCTATATGTAATTATGCCAAAAACTTTAACATCGTTAAATTGCAGAATTGAACAAAGAAATCTCTTTCTTCGTCCTCAACTAAATCATTGTTCAGGCCCAAGTTTCTATTTTATCATCAATGCAATTTTTGTTCAAATTTTCTGGTTCTTGTTACGGATAGATTACCTGTAAGACATAAATGTTTCATATATTAGCAAAAAAAGTAATTCGAATGACGGTAAGTTTAATTATGAATATAAGACATAATATGGTAATAAATATGCAAACAAGTTATTTTCAAATGTAATATTATTTTATTAATAATATTATATATATATATATTTAGAAGATAATTTAAATTAGAGTCTCGCAATTTATTTATTTTTCAAATACAACATTATTGGTAATCCTCAATAGAATTCTCATGATGTTATTATTTACATTGCCCTTTTATGAGGTTTTTGGCTGTTGACAAATACGAGAGATACCTCTCCTCTAATACTGATTTATACTAAAAACTTCTAATGAAATTTTGTCTAAAGACCAAAAACACTTAACCTTGAAGACAACCCATTGTCTCTAAAAAAAAGATTAGTCAGGGTTATTTTTCAGAATACAAATACTATAAAAAGTGAGAAATCAATATTTAAACTTTGAAATTCTTTTAAATTTTACAAAAAATGTATTAATATAATGTACGTTATAAAGTAATATATGGTTTTGCAGAAACAGTGAGAGACCAAATTTTTTGATATAAGGTCATTTTCAACAATATAAATAGTATTTATTAATTTTTAGGGTTAATTCCACTTTACCCCCTCTACTCTTGTAGAGTATCGTTTTATCCTCTTGTACTCTCAATTATCTTACTTTACCCTCTTGTACTCTTATTCTATCATACTTTATCCCTTTATATTCTCATTATTTCATTTTGTCCCCTTGTACTCTAAAAAAATTAATCAAATTATCCTTATATATTATTTATAGTAAAATTATTTTATATTCTAAAAGTAATAGATTTATATTTATATTCTAATATCTTGTTCAATTTAATTTAATACTTGACATTAAATTTATTTAAAATTTTATTGTAATTCTCTTTTAATAGTTAATTTTTAAGTTAACACAGTTTTTATTAAATTAGTATATAGTAGAATATTTTTTATTAACTAATACACTTTACTTATGAATTTTCTCTTCAATATAACTAAATACATAAAATATTAGTTATACATTTTTTATTATTAAAGAATTATCATAAGTTCATATGAACTATATTAAATTCAAAAATAGTCTTTATAATCAAGTAAATAGTAATAAAATTAAATATAAAATGACTATGATTATTTTAAATAAAACATAGTATCTACTAAATTATGATAATTCAATTAAATTATACCTAAATATAACTTTTTTTGAATTTAACAATGTTGTTCTGAAATTTTAATAATTTCATTAATAATGAGAAATTTATTACTAATGTTTTATGTATTTAACAAATTTCTTTTAGGAAATATGTTATATATTTTTTATATTTATGATAAGTAGAATTTATAAGTAATATGTATTAGCTAATAAAAAAATTCGTACGATATAGAAATTTAATAGGAACTATATTTATAAATAATAGCTATTAAAATTTAAAAATAATAAAATTTCAAATGAATTAAATGTTAAGTGTTATTAATTAAGTTGAAAAATATTAAAATATAAATATAAGTTTATTAATTTTAGAAAATTTTAAAGTAATTTTATTATAAATAATTGATAAGGGTAATTTAATTAATGTTTATAAAGTAAAAAGGGGTAAAGTGAGACAATGAGAGGACAAGGGGTTTCTGGTTCGCCCAAACATTCCCACTTGTCCGACTGTTGTTGAGTAGGTTTTGGATATCAAACGGACTTAGTGATATAGAATAAGAGTATAAGGTGGTAAATTGAGACAATTGAAAATATAGAGGTAAAGTGATACTTATCAAAAGTAGAGAAAGATAAAATAAAATTATCCCTAATTTTTATATATGAGAATTACTTTTTAAAGACTAAATTTTTTTTACTGAATTTTTGCCCAATAAAAGTGAGACCAAATTGATTTTATCCTCTTCAATAACTGATTATTGAAGAGTATATAATAATTTTAATATGAGAAAACAAGCAAAACAATTAAAAAACTTATTTTTTGAGAAGCATAAATTTTTAGAAATAAATGAATGGTCAAAACTAAAATCTAAGTCTTATTTACTAAAAAAAAAGAGTATGAATTAACTTTTTTAAATTAAGATAAATACAAAATACTAAAAATGTCATCTTTTTCAAATGCATACTGCCACTCAATTAATCAAAATAAAATATTGATTATCATCTGTTTGTGCATCTTTTAATAGGAATAGGACTACTCTCTCGTACCCATATGCAATAGAGAGACTCCACTGCACATTTGGATAAATACTGTGCGGCCAACATGAAACACTGCCTTTTATGTTAGTATATATTTTGCTTATATTATATACACTTATATATACTATATATATATACACACACGTATGATGAAATGCATATCACTTGTATTATCTTTGTTTCGTAATATAAATCCTTTCCAAATGCAAATCTCCCCTGCTCCCCCAATAATATTTAAGCAGTCCTTTTCAAGATTTGCCAACCTCCATAATTTCCTTATCAAATTATGAAATATAAAAATACTTTAGTCTGGTAAGTTCTTTTTTTTTTTTTTCTTTTTCTTTTTTTCTCTTTTGATATATTTTCTTTTCTTTGATTACTTGTCTTATATGCATCACTTTTCCTTTATTTAGTAATACATATCCTTTCCATATTCACCTTTATGCTAACTGAATAATATATAAGTAGTCATATCTTCAAGTTCTTTGTACTTTGGCTGAAAGAAAAGAAGGCACATCTTTTGTAGTAGTAATTTGAAAATGGGTGGAAGAGTGCGATATGAAATCTGTTCTGGATGGAGGATGAGATAATGTTAAAATTACAAAATTGGTCCTATAATTATTATGAGGTATTAATTTTGGTCATTTCAAAATTTGGGATGGCGGTGCTCATATTGTGGCGCCTTCAATGTGGTGCATGAAGGTATATCAAAGGCGGGCGCCGTTGTGGGCGCTCATGTTGTAGTACTACCTTCATATATCTTGGCCCTTCAATGTACCTATAAGCTTGGCTTTTAATGTACCTATAACATGAGAACCACAACGAACGTACATCAATATACCTACAACATGAACACCACAATGTACCTTCATATTGGAGGCGCACCACACGTGGTCCCTTTAAAAACATAAATTGTTGTATAAAAATAAAAAAATATTATCTAACAAGAGCCACTTGAACTGATGTTCTGAAGTAAATAATTTTTTTTTTTAAAGAGTTATTTCGTAAATAAAATTTTTAATTTATCTTAAATTATTGACGAACTCTTTCAATGAATTATCGTTTGTAAATATCTCAATTGTAGCTAGATGAACATGTGCATGCCATTGCTTAGATTCAAGATTTTTATATCAATTAAATATTAATTATAATTATAGAAAAATTAATTACTCAATGTAGTTTCGATGTGGTCTTTTGAGCAATTGTCAGGATTATATTGATAACAATTCATACTATTACAAAATAATGAAAAATATATTAATTATGAGCAATCTGTAATATACATTCTGCTTCCATAGCTATAATCCACAATATTGAAAAGAATAAAATACTATATTGAACCGATTTATTTATTGTAGATTACATAAATAAGAATTTCAAATTTAATTATTTAAAGATTCGTTAGTAGAGTCGAGAAGGGGCACATTAGCCCTTATTCAAGTAGGTGAAACCCACTTCAAGTAGCCTATCAAGGTCTAGGTAATTTTCTTAAAATATTTTATAGTATGAGCTATCTTAGTTGAAACTAGATATTTAAATCTGTCAAGTAGGAATTGTCCAAGCCACTTCCAACTTTTAGGGTTGTTTTTAACCATTTTTATATTTACTAAATTTATTATTTCCAAAAATTTTGGGATTAACAAAAATGTTCAAATTTTAAATACAAAGTGATTTGTTGGACTAATAGAAGTCAATTCCTCTCCAGATAGCTGACGGAGTGACATGTTCCTACTTGTACATGAACATTAGGGACTTTGGTTTGTCCTGACGATAACCCTTCAATGATTAAATCAATATAGTATAAAGAAAATCGAAATAATGCACAAAGTATGTAGTGAAAAATGAATTTCACATACCTTCAAATGAAATGAGTGGAAGTATTTATAGTTGTTTTTGGATTAGGTCTCTTTGATTTATTGGATTGCATCTTTTAAATATTGAATTTAAATTATTTTAGGGTGTATTATACGACTACCTACTACCAGGTAAGCTACACAAAGAGTAGGATATCCAGGAGTATGTTGTTTGATTGGTTGGACTTGGTTTGTAGTTGTGTAAAGTATAAAAGTTAGTGTTTAAACCTTTGATTGGTGAGGAGTGTCTTCGCCCAAGATCTTAGCTTGAGATAGGCACTGTTTGCCCGATGAGCAGGTGTAAATGAGTAGATTAAGATGGGCAAGGCATTGCCTTGCATGACAAGTTGGGGGAGGTGAGGTAATGCTTCACTGACTAGTTGGCGCGAGTCGAGCAATACATTGCCTCATGCCGTAGCTTCATGTGCTCAACGAATTGGTATGATGCCTCACCCGTACAATTTATCTGAGCGAGACATTACTTCACCAGAGGTGAGTGAGGTAATTCACAGTTTAATCTTGAATTGACTAAGTGTTGGAATAAGGAAGTTTTGCCTCTATCGCACTAAGTGCTGGGGTCAAGGAGCTTTGCCTCTACCACACTAAGCTCTGGGCTCAGGGAGCTTTGCCTCTATCACACTAAGTGCTTGTGTGAGGGACTTTGCCGCTTCTCCTCATTGACCTTGTGTGCCAAGAAGTTTTGGTTTTGAGCCTCAAAGCTCCAAATCTTTTATGTATTGATTGTTAAGCCTCAAAGCCCACCCTTATTCTTTTCTTGTTTAAGAGATTTCTTATGTCGCTACAATGAAGAGCATTTGGATGCATAAATTAACACTTTCTTAGAGTGATTTGTTAAGGAAAAGAGAAATTATATTTCTTCCCCTCAAGAAGGAATTGATGGAGAAACAAAGATGAACTCCTGGTAGGTTGCACTAGGGTCACTAGCTAATGGTAGGTACTGACATCCTTAGCAATACAAAATATGATTGTAAGCATGCTTAAGTGCTACAATTTTAAGGTTGCAAACCCAAGTGCAGGTTGTAGTAAGTAATAAATTTCTCGTGAGTCCGAGGTCGATCCACAGGGAAGTTGTTTGAAGAATTCAAGTTTATATTTATAAAAAGATGGAGTTTATGTGAATCAAAAATATATGAACAATTAATGTATGATGTAGCTAAAGAAAAAACCGAAGTAATAAAAGTATTGAGGATTAGGGATCCACTCTTGAGTTTTGGATAGATAAATGGTTATTTATTCTTTTTACCTCTATTAATTGCCACAATTGGAATCCATACATAATGAAGGTTCCAATGGGAAGATATTATTAAGTAACTCATGCAATAAGGTAATCATGATATTGTCTTACTATTGCAAATTATCTTTTAACGCCAACATTTATTTATGGGATCAAGCATTTATATACTCCTTCGTCAACAATAAATCAAGGTTTCACATTAGCAGTCGGTGGGGTAAAATCGTACAATAAGCTAAATGACCCAAGTATTTGTTTGCTATTGGAGATACATAAATCAAGAATCATCACAAAAATAAGTAGGGTTTAGATCAAAAATAATAATAATAATACAACATACTTAAACAATTTCTACCCTTATAACTATTTCTCTTCCTCCATCAAGAGATTCACCCTTTTTCCTCAGCAAAATGAAATTTAGAAAGACATAATAAAAGTAACAAAGACTAAAAATATAAGAGAAACTAGAGAATGCATTTCTATTACTACTAGAAAACTTACAATACTAGAAAACATACAAACTAGATAACTTAGCCTAAAGAAACCCTCTACCCCCCCTCTTACAAGTTGAATACATGGCCTATTTATAGTACTTGGAGTAAGCTAGAGGCCAAACAAATAATGGAGGGGTTAATCAAGTGGTATGCTAGTTGCCAAGAGTTGGTAAGTTATTACACAAATTTCTCATCCACTGAATTGAATTACATTTTTCGGTCAGATACAGCCAGAGTTTGAAGATATGTAAAGAATAAAAATTGTAGATCTTTCAACGCTGATATATTTTCATATATCTTTTGTCAAATTTGGCGATCGGATGAAGGAGATATGGTCAAATTACCAAGTCATATCCAAGAGCCGCCCTGTAACATTGGCAGCAACTTGCAGCCTATGGTTTTACCATTTCGACACATTTTCACACCATCTTGTATTCAGTAAACTTGTTTATTACCTCTTGGGTATAACATATCCGAATTTCAGACCAAAATAAATTTGGGCTCAAGATATATAATCGAATTGGTAAAATAAGTCAATATTGGGCTGAACTCTGATCTGAATTTTGGTGATCCATTTTGTGTAATTATTTGGACGAATTTTCTGCTATCATCAAAACTGAATTGGGCTGAGCTTCCAACATAAAAGTTGTACCTCTATCTCTTGGCTTTCAAATGAAACAAGCTTTAGGTCCATAGAGCTTTTGATCATGAAGTTATGCTCAAATTACAAAAACTGCACAAGTCTGAAAACATGCTTCCATTTATTCCCTAACACAAAACATTAATAAAACAAGAATATTAACAAGAATAAAGCAAGAAAAGTATAAAGGATTTGATATAAAAATATGTCAAAATATGCACTTATCAAATTCCCCCACACTTAACCCTTGCTTGTCCTCGAGCAAGCTTAAAACAAACATAAACTAATCCACTTTCGTAGGAAATCACGATTGCATTTAGCATATGCAACAAGCCTTTAAACCCTAGGTGGCCCATAGAGGACGAGTTATAGTCTCGTGAAGGTTTCCAGCAGTGATACCTACAAACACCTATAATAACTATCTTCCAACTTTTATTCTCATGAAGCAACAAAGTAATATGGAAATAAAATCAAACAAGTGTTGAGTTTAACTCTTAGTCATTCAAAAATCAATACATTTCCACAATAATCATACTCAAGTGTGTGTGTGGACAGTTAATGTCAATAGTGATGAAACTATGCATGTTTCAAATAAGTGAATTCTCATAAAACCTTACAAAACCATCACCCAATCTCTAACAGAAAAGTTAAACATCATAAGCTCTTCCTTTGGTGCAAATCTCCACTACACTGAAGGCACCACACGAAATCAAAAGGTCTTTAACAAAGGTTGTAATGGGGCAAAAGGGTGGTGATGTAGCTAAGAAATAAAAGGATAGGATGCAACAAAGGTTCTAAAAACTTCATGGAATCAGAGACATAAAATTTATCGATGAAGAATTCTCCAACTCCACAAATTTCACACTTGAGTCTATTGTTATTGAATTGGACCCCTCTTATTTATCTTGCAACATTTCATTTTTAGTTGCAACTTTTTTTTTTTTTTATATTGTTTTTTCTTTTTTTTTTCTTTTTTTTTTTTTTAACTAGAGAAACTCCCCACACTTATCTTCTATCCCACCTCAATTTCTTTTGTAAGTCCAAGCTTTCAATTGAATGTCTCTTAAACTCCAATCATTTTTAGAACAAAGGTTGGATAATAGTGTATTTAGGCTAGGTAAAAAGATATGGTTACAAAAAAAAAAATATATTTATTTATTGTACGGCTCAAAGTGGTTTACTAGGGGGATGTTTTCTTTAAATATCATATAGGGAACAAGCTGATTTGGCAATAGTGCTAGAAAGCCTAATGCCTTAATCATTTTTCTAGTGGTGCACTATCAGTTGTTCGCCTCGACAGATCAAAAGTAAAAGTTCTAATACTCAACCCCTACATGTTGAAGATTCAAGTGATGATTAGAGTAAGGGCATAAGAATTATATATTTTGACATGATTGTCTTCACACTAAATAACATAACTATTTGTGCAAAATAAAATTTGAGTTTAATTATCGCAAAAATATATTAACCAAATAACAACATCAAAGTCCAAAACAACACCCATCATCAATTAAACCATATTATTCATGCTTAATTTTAATCATTGAAGTTGGAAGAACCTATACGACTCAAAAAAAATATTGGTAATTCACAAACACTTGTTAAAAACTTTACAAACCTGCCATATTATGCAAAAAATAGGGATGCGTCTCAAGAGTGTTACAATTACCCTTTACTCAGCCACCTTTTTTTAATGCTTTCAACGGACCCAGCAAAAAAAAAACACGCTTGATTTATATTTATTTATTTATTTTATTATTATTATTATTTTTTTATTATTATATTTTTTAAATACTAAAAAAAACACACATTGAATATACAAGTCATGATATCAATTATCCATCCCCCAACCTAATCGAGACATTGTCCCCAATGTAAAAAATAGATAGGAAAGTAAAGTTTGAAAGATATCACCTGAAATGCGGCTAATAAAGCTGAAACAATAAAAAAAACACACATACTATTAGATAAAATCATTAACAATAAGTATCACAGACTGAGAGTCAATTTCAATTTGCGTTTTCGACCATTGTTCCTATTGGACCAATCCACATTGGCCAAGATTGGATCAGGTTTTGGCACATATGCTAGAAGTTGATTAATCAGCTGGTCAGGTGTTGGAGCAGAAATGATGATTCTTCTCGCAGAAGTTGAAATAAACCCTTTTTTCGCAGCATGATCTACAAAAGATAGCAAACCATCATAAAAACCATTAACATTAAGAATACCTATAGGTTTTTGGTGAATGTTGAGTTGTGCCCAAGAGACAATTTGGAATAATTCTTCCAGTGTACCAAAACCGCCAGGTAGAATGATGAATGCATCCGCATTGTTTAACATATTAGGCATTCTGTCCTGAATGTGTGACACTTTCAGCTCATCTCCAATGGTCATACCTACTACCACGTGTATGTACATGTAGTTGTGATTGTGGCTCACATTTTCCTCTGGTTTTACGTCCAGTAACGGCTTAAACGCCCTCTATGGGTCGAGGATATGCTTCCCATCCAGTTTTCTTATAAACTGGCAAACAGGGTCTTTTAATGTCAGATTCCCAAGACTATAAAACTCATATTCATTTCGAAAATGATCCCATGAATCAAGAATTGCACGTTGTACCAATCCACATGAATGCGTTTCAAGAGTCAATATAATGTGATCTAAAGACTCCTTACTTAATCCATCCATAATGAATTTAAGTTTATCTTCTCAATTTTTAGAGACCATTCCTAAAGAACAACACTTTGTGTTGCAAGTCCATCTAGCACAAATATGACAAACTTTCATTTTTTTCGCCCTTCGTTTTTTTGAATATGTGCATTTACCAAAACCAGACATGTATCTAGTAAGCAAATCTGGAAACTCATGTGAAAACTCACCTGTCCTTACCTTTGCTTCAATTAACTATCGTATGTCCTCCGGAATGCCCTTGTGCATAAGCATCCTCAATCTTTCAATCCTGATTTTATAAATTTTCAAAATTGCATTTTTAGGAAGAAAAGGAAATCGCTTCTTGAGAGTTAGAAATATGTCACCCATTTTGAAAATAACAAGAAAAGAGAATGAGAAAAACAAAGAAAATTTGTACAAAGATTTCAGTTGTTTGGGAAACTGACAAGTCCGACTTTTATAGCCACGGAGTACCGTTATCCGCCATTTAACCGGAAAAAGAAAAAAATAAAAAATAAAAGAAGAAGAAGAGAAAAACTAAAAAATAATGTCAGATAAAAAAAATATATACAACACTAATTATAACAAGAGTTAGAAAGAAAAAGAATTTCCTCTTGTGAAAATTGATTTTCTAGAAATGGTTTAACTCTTTGTCCATTACTTTGAATATGTTACCATTTCTAGGATTCTCAATGTCAATCGCCCCATAAGGATATACTTTTTTTACAACAAAAGGACCACTCTACCTTGATCTCAATTTTCCAGGAAATAAATGCAATCGAGAATTATAAAGCAAAACCTTTTGACCAACCTCAAATATTTTTCTTGAAATTTTATTATCATGAAAATCTTTGATTCTTGCTTTATAAATTTTAGAATTCTCATATGCATCATTTCTCAGTTCTTCAAGTTCATTGATTTGCAATTTGCGCAATTTTGAAGCTTTATCAAGGTTGAAGTTAAACATTTTGATTGCCCAATAAGCTTTATGTTCAAGTTCAACAGGTAAATGACAAGGTTTTCCATAAACTATCCTATAAGGAGACATGCCTAATGATGTTTTGAAAGCAGTTCTATATGCCCAAAGTGTATCGATAAGTCTAAGAGACCAATCTTTACGGTTTGGGTTAACTGTTTTCTCCAAAATTTGTTTTATCTCCCTATTTGCAAGTTCAATTTGTCCATTTATCTGAGAGTGATAAGGGGTTGCAACTTTATGTATGATTCCATATTTCTTCATTAAAGTTCCGAAAACTTTGTTACAAAAATGTTTTCCCCCATCACTGATAAAGATCTAGGAATTCCAAATCGACTTAAAATATTTTCTTTCAAAAATTTTATCACTATTTTGTGATCATTGTTTCGACAAGGAATTGCCTCGATCCATTTTGAAACATAATCTATGGCAACCAATATGTAAAGAAAACCAAATGATAATGGAAATGGCCCCATAAAATCAATACCCCAACAGTCAAAGATTTCAATCACTAGGATAGGGTGTAGGGGCATCATATTTCTCTTTGAAAGGGACCCTAACTTTTGACAATCTTCACAACTTTTGCAGAAAGTGTAAGTATCTTTGAAAAGAGTTAGCCAATAAAATCCACGTTGCAAGATTTTTGCAGTAGTTTTCTTTACAGAAAAATGACCACCACATGCTTCTGAATGACAAAATTTGACAATATTACCTATCTCATTGTCAGGCACACATCTTCGAAAGATTTGATCCGGATAATATTTGAATAGGTATGGATCATCCCAATAAAAATTTTTAACCTCAGTCAAAAACTTCTTTTTATCTTCAGAGTTCCAATGTGATGGCATCTTTCCTTCTGATGATATAATGTGTCCAAGAACAATACCAGTTGTTACCATGAAGTGACATTTCTCCCAATTGAACACAAGATTCTTTTCTTCACACCTGATCAAAACCTTTTCTAAATTAGATAAGCAATCATCAAATGAATTACCAAAAATAGAAAAATCATCCATGAAGACTTCAAGAAAACATTCAACCATGTCACTAAAAATACTAAGCATGCATCGTTGGAATGTAGCTGGTGCATTACATAATCCAAAAGGCATCCTTCGATATGCAAAAGTACCAAAAGGACATGTAAAAGTTGTTTTCTCTTGATCTTCAAGTGCAATTGCAATTTGGTTATATCCAGAATATCCATCTAAAAAGCAATAAAATTCGTGTCCTGCAACTCTTTCTAAAATTTGATCCATGAAAGGTAATGGAAAATGATCTTTTCTAGTGACTGAGTTGAGTTTTCTATAGTCAATGCACATTCGCCAACCAGTAACAGTCCTAGTTGGAATTAATTCATCATTCTCATTCTTGACTACAGTAACTCCACATTTCTTAGGTACAACTTGAGTCGGACTTACCCATTTGCTATCAGAAATAGAATAAATGATTCCATTATCTAAGAGTTTAATGACTTCATTTCTTACTACTTCTTTCATATTAGGATTTAGCCTTCGTTGCATTTCTCTAGATGGTTTAGCATTTTCCTCTAGATAGATGTTATGTGTGCAAATGAAAGGATTAATACCTTTAATATCAGCAATGGTCCATCCTAAAGCATTCTTATGCATTTTCAGAGTTTCGATCAACTTACCTTCTTGATATGTATCGAGTTTGGAAGAAATTATTACTGAAAAAGTTTCGTTCTCACCCAAGAAAGAGTATTTCAAATTAACTGGCAAAGGTTTCAATTCAACCACGGGAGCTTTAATACTTGATGGAATAGATTTTACTGTTGATGATGAAAGTTCTTCAAACCTTGGCTTCCAAAAATATTTTTCTTGTACCTGCAAAAATTCAGAGATAGTATTAGTGTGTTCCTTTTTATAAATACTTTCACTTTCAAAACAAGTCTCCAAAGAATCTGAAGAGTTAGTAGTAGTAAAGTATTCATGAACAAGTTCCTCAATTGAATCCACTTCATGTACTTCGACATCTTCTGCAGGTTGTATACAAACATTAAACACATTTAGTTCTAAAGTCATATTTCCAAATGATAACTTCAAAATACCATTTCTACAATTGATCAAAGTATTTGAAGTTGCAAGAAAAGGACGACCCAAAATGATAGGAATTTGTGTATGTATTTGTGCAACAGGCTCTATGTCCAAAACAATGAAATCAACTGGAAAGTAAAACTTATCAATTTGTACCAACACATCTTCTACTATTCCCTTTGGAACTTTAATCGAACGATCAGCTAATTGGAGTACAACAGAAGTTGTTTTAAGTTCTCACAAACCTAACTGTTCATAAACTGAGAAAGGTAGAAGATTTACACTAGCACCAAGATCAAGCAAAGCACGCTCTATTCTAGTGTTTCCTATGATATATGAAATGGTTGGACAACCTGGATCTTTGTACTTGGGTGGAGTGAATTGTTGAATGATTGAACTAACACTTTCAGTTAAAAATGCCTTCTTTTGTACATGATGTTTTCTTTTGATTGTACACAAATCTTTCAAAAATTTGGCATAAGGTGAAACTTGCTTGATTGCATCCAATAATGGAATATTAATCTTGACTTGTTTAAAAATTTCAAAAATTTCAGCATTTGAGTTCAATTTCTGAGTTGCTTGCAATCTTTGAGGAAAGGGTGCTGGAGGTAAATATTTTTCTTTTTCTTCATTTTCACGCTTACCTTCTTCAAACTTACCTTTATCGTCAAGACTATTTCCATTTTTCATTTCTGGAGGTGGATTAGAAACTTTCTCCTTGGGATGAATAGTCTTGTCAACAACTTTTCTATTCCGAAGAGTTGTAACTGAATTAGCCTCCTTGACTGCATTTTCACCTGAAGAAGAAACATGACACTGAGTAGAAGGATTAGGTTAAGGTTGAGCAGGAAATTTACCTTTTTCATGAGTACGCAAAGAAGTTGTCAGTGTTGAAAGTGTGCTTCTGATCTCATTGATAGCTTGTGAAGTCCGATTATTGATGTTTGTTTGTTCATGCATAAATGCTTGCAAAGTCTCCTCAATGGATTTTGTATGTGGAGGTGGATAAGAATGAAAGTTTTGTGGTTTTTGTGAATGCGGTGGTTGGGCACGGTTATCATCTCGCCAACTGAAATTGGGATGATTTTTCCATTGTGGATTGTAAGTTTCAGAATATGGAGAATGTAAAGGCTTTTTGAATGTGTTCATAAAATTTGCTTGTACTGGAAGGTTTGGACATTCATTGGTGGAGTGCCCCAAAAGTTCACAATTGCTACAAACTTCTTCCTTTTGCACAGATTTGATTTCCTTTACTTTCTTAAGTTCCATGGCTTCAACTTTTCTTGTTAAACTAGCAAGTCTAGCATTTAGATCATCTTCTTGACTAAGGTAATATTTTCCTTTATTACTATTAGCAAGATTAGATCTAATAGAACCTTCGGAAGAATTAACACTATACCATGATTGAGAGTTTTCTGCCAAATGATCTAGGTATTCTAGGGCTTCATCAGGTTCCTTATCAAGAAACTCACCATTACACATTGTTTCAACAAATTATTTTGTTTCAGGAGTTAAACCTTCATAAAAGAAACTAATTAAGCGCCATTTTTCAAAACCATGATATGGGCATGAATTCAACAAATCTTTAAATCTTTCCCAACATTGAAAGAAAACTTCATTCGAATTTTGAGAAAAATTTTGAATTTGCCTTTTCAAAGCATTAGTTTTATGAGTTGGAAAGAATTTTTTCAAGAATTCAGCTTGCATTTCTTGCCAAGTACCAATTGACCTAGGTTTTAAAGAATTAAGCCAATTTTTTGCTTTATCTTTTAAAGAGAAAGAAAATAATTTGAGCTTAACAATCTCATTTGTGCAAGTTTGATCATCAAAAGTGGCACATACTTCATCAAATTCTTTTAAATGCAAGTAAGGACTTTCAGAGTCTAAACCATGGAAATTAGGAAGTAAAGGGATCATACCTGACTTGAATCGAAAATTATTTGCATTTAGAGAAAAAATGAAACAAGAAGGAGAAGAATTTCGAGGAGGTTGCAAGTAATAACGCATGGTACGCACCTGTTGATTCTCATTTTCATCCTGGACACTTTCATTTTCAGCCATGGTGGAAGTGTATGGAGATGATTCAAACAAATTTCCAAACAAAGTTTCGGAATTATTTCTTACTAAACGTCGAGAATTATGACTACGATACCATATAACCATATATCCATAAAGAAAATAAACAAACTATATTTACAAAGGAAAAATATTAACAAACCTGAATACTTACCTTGCTTTCCCCGGCAACAGCACCAAAAACTTGCTACAACTTTAAGGTTGCAAACCTAAGTGCAGGTTGTAGTAAGTAATAAATTTCTCGTGAGTCCGAGATCGATCCACAGGGAAGTTGTTTGAAGAATTCAAGTTTATATTTATAAAAAGATAGAGTTTATGTGAATCAAAAATATATGAACAATTAATGTATGATGTAGCTAAAGAAAAAACCGAAGTAATAAAAGTACTGAGGATTAGGGATCCACTCTTGAGTTTTGGATAGATAAATGGTTATTTATTCTTTTTACCTCTATTAATTGCCACAATTGGAATCCATACATAATGAAGGTTCCAATGGGAAGATATTATCAAGTAACTCATGCAATAAGGTAATCATGATATTGTCTTACTATTGCAAATTATCTCTTAACGCCAACACTTATTTATGGGATCAAGCATTTATATACTCCTTCGTCAATAACAAATCAAGGTTTCACATTAGCAGTCGATGGGGTAAAATCGTACAATAAGCTAAATGAACCCAAGTATTTGTTGTGTTATTGGAGATACATAAATCAAGAATCACCACAAAAATAAGTAGGGTTTAGATCAAAAATAATAATAATAATACAACATACTTAAACAATTTCTACCCTTATAACCATTTCTCTTCCTCCATCAAGAGATTCACCCTTTTTCCTCAGCAAAATGAAATTTAGAAAGACATAATAAAAGTAACAAAGACTAAAAATATAGAGAAACTAGAGAATGCATTTCTATTACTACTAGAAAACTTACAATACTAGAAAACATACAAACTAGATAACTTAGCCTAAAGAACCCTCTACCCCCCCCCCCCTCTTATAAGTTGAATACATGGCCTATTTATAGTACTTGGAGTAAGCTAGAGGCCAAACAAATAATGGAGGGGTTAATCAAGTGGTATGCTAGTTGCCAAGAGTTGGTAAGTTATTACACAAATTTCTCATCTACTGAATTGAATTACATTTTTCGATCAGATAAAGCCAGAGTTTGAAGATACGTAAAGAATAAAAATTATAGATCTTTCAACGCTGATATATTTTCATATATATTTTGTCAAATTTGGCGATCGGATGAAGGAGATATGGTCAAATTACCGAGTCATGTCCAAGAGCCGCCCTGTAACATCAGCAGCAACTTGCAGCCTATGGTTTTACCATTTCGACATATTTTCACACCATCTTATCTTCAGCAAACTTGTTTATTTACCTCCTGGGTACAACATATCCAAATTTCAGACCAAAATAAATTTGGGCTCAAGATATATAATCGAATTGGTAAAATAAGTCAATACTGGGCTGAACTCTGATCTGAATTTTAGTGATCCATTTTGTATAATTACTTGGACGAATTTTTTGCTATCATCAAGACTGAATTGGGCTGAGCTTCCAACATAAAAGTTGTACCTCTATCTCTTGGATTTCAAATGAAATAAGCTTCAGGTCCATAGAGTTTTTGATCATGAAGTTATGCTCAAATTACAAAAACTGCACAAGTCTGAAAATATGCTTCCATTTATTCCCTAACACAAAACATTAATAAAACAAGAATATTAACAATAATAAAGCAAGAAAAGTATAAAGGATTTGATATAAAAATATGTCAAAATATGCACTTATCATTAAGTATTATATGCCATGGATAACCTTCCCTCCATATCATCTCTAGGGCTCTTCCTTTGAGACGGTGGTCACAAATTCCTTTGTGTATCTCTTTTAGTACATAGTTCACATTCTTCGAGAATAAACACTTAAGTTATATGATATTTATATTCATTTTTGTTAGTTGCTAAGGGACTGTTAGCCAAGGCTTGGAGCTGCTAGAGGTTTCCAATTTGGGTGCGAAATCAGTCAAGGCTATCGGTCGAGACACATAGTCAGCTGATATAGTAGGTCAAGGAATAGAGCCGGTTGAATCTACCACAGAGGTGCAGGACTGATCTAATCCCCCATTTTTTTTTCTCATTTCTAAGTTGCATTGATCAACATTTGTCTTTACTCTATTGCCATCTCCGCTTTAGAAAACTCTAAAGTTTAGAAGCTCTACTTTCTCGAAGGACCGTGTGATGATGTTTCTATGGAAGATTAGGTAGAACAAGCTTTGCTTCTAACTTCCTTCTTCTCACTAGTTCTTTTGTTCATGAGATTTCTTATCTCTACTTGACTCTTTTAGAAAACAAGGTGTGTATTGGATTCATCTTGGATTTATGGTGTTCAATGCATTTTTGGCCACTTGCAAGATGGTTGTTCTTGGGGTGTTGTGCTGACTACTACTCCGAAGAAGTCACCTTAAAACGAGGCTATTGTGCCCATGTCACGGTGCGCCCTAACGGGATATGTTGGTCACTATATTGGCAAAGTGCGCTCTAGGGGAAGTCTTGTCACCATACTGGAGGAGTTGTCACCATATCGGTGGAGGGGCATTTCTACAGGTGATGCTTCTCGTTGGAAGAACACTAGGGCAGGTTTTGATTACTGTTTCCATCTTTACTCAAATCCTTTTTCTCTTAGGCTTCTCTTGATTTTGCTTTGTTCCACTAGGGACCAAGTAGCCCTCGACGAAGTAACTGGTAGGAGTGGTGACTTCTGTCCACCAATCTTGAGATGATTTAACTTGAGGTCACTTTCAGTCTTGTTATATTTTATGTGTCCTTGATGTTTTTGGGTTAATCTTGATACTTTCTCGTGTTTGGGCTTCAAGTCTATGACTGACCTGGTTATGATAAAATACTCCTTCCGGAGCTAGCCATTTCAGGTGATATCTAAATTGACTTTTAGGGTCAAGTTTGACCTTGTGTCTGTTTGTGGGAGTGGAAGAGGATCCCTCGTCATGCCTTATTTAAATCCGCAAAGTCGTTGAATACCATTTATCAAGTCAGTATAGAGTAGATAATATCGAAATAATACACAAAGCATGTAAATTGCAAAATGGATTTCACATACCTTCATATAAAAAGAGTGTGGCTATATATAGTTGCTCTAATAGGGTTTATGCTACTGATAGGGATGACAACGAGGTGAGTTCAGGACGGATTTATTAAAACTTAGGATCCGTCTCGCCAAGGTTTTTAAAGACCTAAGACCCGTCCCCCCTGGACCCGATGAATCTAGGTTAGACCCGCTTTGTATTTTTAAAAATAATAAAAAATATATTTTTTAAAAATAACACTACCTAATTTTTTTGAAAAATGTATTTTTAATATATAATATTACATAAATACATACATATTAAAATAAAATATAAATAAATAATTTAAACAGGGTGGGTCCAGAGTGGAGAAGGTTTGAAAATAAAAATAAAGACCCATCCCAAACCATTTATAACTTAAAAAACCCGCCCCAAGTGGAGCGAGTTCGAATCTGGACCCGCCCCATTATCATCCCTAATTAGTGTGTGATAGTATGCTTATACTAGTAAGATTTTTCAAGCTCCTGGGCTTGGGCATTTGGACTTATTGGATTGGTCTTTCTAAACATTGTGCTCAAATTAATAGAATATTTCTAGCTAATGTTTTTGAAAAACAGGATTGTGAAAAATGTGCAGGCGGTTTAATGTATTTAATGCTTTTGAAAATATGGTTGTGAAAATTGTGCAACTAGATTTGCAAAATGGCCCAGCCAGCACCAAACCCCCTGTGAGAGATCTATAAATACCTCTAAATCAATCACATTGGTTCAACTATAATCAACAAGCCTCTTCAGGTGAATATCTATCAAATAAACAGTCCAAGTGTAAGATGGAAATGCATGCATCAGCTTCTCCTATTTCAACCAAGAATGTTATTTTGGAGGATGTTCGTTGATCAGTAACATATCATCCAATCATCTGGGGAGATTATTTTCTTGCATACACTTCAGATGTTACGGTATAATTATAATCCTCATCACATTATTCGTTTTGTTCTTAGCTAATGAAGAGTTTGTATGTATACCGCATAAATAATCTCATTTTACTTGCAGAAAATATTAATTCAGACCCAACTTTAATATATGCTTTCTTATCAACTTTTGCACTAACATATGCCTACTTTCACATATATATTGTCCAGGCAAATGCAGGGTGTTGCAGAACCCCTTGCTAATATGTGATATGTTTTTTGGTGATTCACCTTTAGGGGGATGAAAGTATTAAGGGACCAAAATTATTTCAGTTTGAAATACGTGCAAGACAATAAATCTGAGACTCTAGGCTATGTCTCTTATTTATTAGAGATTGCTATATCTGCCCACCTTCAAGGATTTCTCCAATCTCCATGACTCCATTTATAATTTGTTGACTTCATTGTACGTGCATTTTTCTTTTTGTTTTGTTGACCCTTCTCATGGGTGGTGGGGCTGGCTACAGTTGTATCCAGTTTAGGACTTATCGTCCTAATTAAGTTTTACTAGCAAATACTGTGTTAAAGTAGTGTGTGGGATTTTGTTTCACACAAGAAGAATGAGAAAGTATTGTCTAATTTATTGAAGCATTTTTTCCAAGATTTCAAGATACCAGTTGGAGGAAAAAGATTGGAGAAATGTATTATCTAAACAAAAAAGGGGGAAAAACTTATTTTTTTTAATCAAAACTAGTTGTGTCTCGGTGGGGTTAAGCGGATCCCTATCCATTTATTAGTCTGAAATACTCAAGAAAAGTTTACAATCCAAAAATAAGAACTAAAGGAGTACTACTTCCTTAATAGGTGTCTGTTTGTTGATGTATTAGGTCTTTGAGATTAATTTAAATCTTTTGCCATACAATTGTGTGACATTTTTTGTTACGCACACTAATATATTCCATATGTATATCACAATATATGTGGTATGAAGAGAGAAAAAATTGAGATATATATGGGGAGAGAAGACTAAAGAGTGTGGGTGTAGTGGATGAGATTGTGATGTACATACGACACATATTATTGTTTGTGATTCGAAATGTTACATACTTATATTATAGAAAATTAAAATTGTTCTTATATTAAAAATAATTTTATTTGTTTGTTAATCTTTCTAAAATAAAATGAAAAATGTGTTGTTTGTGAATGTTATGTTTTCTCAGAAGATAATCTTTCTAGTGTCTATCTTATTAAAGGAATGAATTTAAAGTTGCACTTTGTTTCATCAGATGTTCACCACAAATTATTTTTGATGCAACTATTGCTTATGTATTAAATACTTATGTCAAACATATTGATTTCTTCGTGATTTAAACTTGTATGGATGGGCTTTAAACTTCGCCAATATGGAAATATCATTTTATAATATCTAATTCCTTATATTTAAGCTTAAGTACATAGGGAGTTCAAAATAGTTTTTCTTATTCTTTTGGGTTTATCTTACTTTATCCCTTTTAATTTTTATTAAGTATCACTTTACTTCTTTTACTCTTATTACATCACTATAAAAAAGACCAAAAACATAATTTATTTTAAAAATATTTAAAATTACTAGTCTTGTATTTATATTTTAATAATTTTTTTCACTTAAATAATAAACCCTTAATATTAAATTCATTGAAACTTTATTTTACTTCAAATTTAATGACTAGTTTTTTATTTAACATAATTTTTATAAAGTACTATATAGTAGGATATTTGGTTAGCTAATATATTTTCGTTATAAATTTCTTATTCGGTCATAAATCTAAAAAATGTGTAGTATATTTCAAATAATATTTTACTAAATATGTTATATATTAGTAATAAATTTCTCATTATTAAAGAAACTATGTTAATTTAATAGAAAATATGTTAAGTAAAAAAAAATAAACATTTTAATGTTTAGTTTATTACTATTAAATAAATTTTAAGTAATCTTATTATCGTGATTTAATAGAAATTATGTTAAAAATAAAATAATATTCATTATGGTCTTTAACAAAAATTAATCACAAAAGTGACTATTTTTTTATTTAATATAGTCTCTATTAAATTATAATTATTCAATTAATAATTGAAAAATTACTACTAATATATCACATATTTAATAAAATAATATTTAGAATTATATTACATTTTTTTGGACTTGTGATGAATAAGAAATTTATAAGTATAAATGTATTAGCTAATAGAAAATATTTTACTATACAGTAATTGAATAGGAATTATATTAAATAAAATAAATAGCCACTAAATTCTACGTACAATAAAGTTTCAAATAAATTTAATATTAAGTGATAATTAATCAAGTTGAAAAAATAATTAAAATAAAAACACAACTCTATTAATTTTAAAATACTGTTAAAGTGATTTTATTAAAAATAATGGTAAGGACAAATAAATTATTTGTAAGAATACAGAGGGATAAAATAATATAATAAGAGTACAAAAGGATAAAGTGATACTATTGAGAGTATTGGGGGAGTAAAGTAATACAATTGAGAGTACAAGAAGGCAAAGTGATATTGAAAGAAAGTAGAGAAGAATAAAGTAAAATTAATTATTTTCTTTTATTTGTTTGTACTCTTGTAATTAAATTAAAAATAAACTGCATTATATTATTTATTCTCATCTTCATATTTAATTTGTTGTTAATTGTATTCCTTATTAGATATTTAAGCACTACACTTTGAACACGAAGAAATTGATTTATAGAAACATTGTTTTAAAATAGCTATCTCATTAGATGAGTACCAACAGAAATAATTAGTATTGTTACTCACATTTAAAATAGTTGTTGTGTTATTATTGTATTCAAACTTTAATTTGCGATAAATGGAATCAAACAGATTGAATTAGGAATTGGCAATAAATTACGTTAATTTTAGTAATGTGTTAATCTCTTTTTCGTGCAGGAAATCTCTGCTGCTGAAGAGGAAGAACTTGAAAGACAAAAAAAAAAGGTGAGGAAGTTGCTAGCCCAAATATCAGATGACTCATCACATAAAATAGAACTCATTGATGCATTCCAACGGCTTGGAGTGGGTTATCATTTTGAAAAACAAATTGACAAATCCTTGCGACACATACATGAGACTTACCCAGAATACAGTAGCAAAGACAAGGATCTCGATGTTGTTGCTCTTCGTTTTTGTCTTCTTAGATAGCAAGGTTACCATGTCCCTTGTGGTAAGCATTCAATATTACTCATTTGCAAATTAAATTGGGCAGTAGAAAGAAACACAACTTTCTTTATTGATTAATTTTCGCATGGCAGATGCGTTCAACAAATTCATAGACCATGATGGATTATTGGTGTATTAGGATTGCATCCATATTTGAGATGAGTTGGGATATATTGTGTCCAATATAAAAAAGAAGAGGTGTTTAATCAATGACGCTATTTTTTACTACTGTCAAGTTGTATGGCTATCCACGATCTGCCCATTTTATTTATTTTATGGCAAAATTTGTAGATGAAAAAAATGGTTAGGGCATATTTTGAAGAGGCAAAATAGCTTTACAGTAAGTGTATGCCAACGATGGAGGAGTATATGAAGGTGGCACTTGTATCTGGTACTGATATGATGTTGTCCACAACTTCCTTGGTTGGTATGGGAAAGCTAGTAACAAAGTAAGACTTTGATTGGGTTTCAAGTGAACCACTAATAGTAAGAGCAGCATCAACAATTTGTAGATTAATGGATGATATGGTAGGATACGGGGTAAGAAACTAAAATTCCATACTGAATTTACACTGCATCCGCTTATTGAATTCAATGAACTTGGATACACTAAACATTTTGACTTTATGTCAATTTCTAAGATTTTGATTCTATTCTTGCACCGTTTGAACCAAAACTCACAGCAGTGCAATGTTACATGAATCAAAATGGTGCCTTAAAGAAAATGGTTTTTGCAGAATTTCAAGACCTAGCAAAGAAAGCATGGAAGGATATAAATCAAGAATGCCTTCAACAGTGTTGATGTGGTCAAGTTCGATAGTGCCCATCAAGATATTGTCCGCTTTGCCCCAGGCCTTGCCCAGGCCCGAGTCACTTGGGGCTCGGGGAGGCTCACGGCTTTAAAAGGCCTCTTGGAAGGTTGGACTTGGGCCAAGCTTATACGGCACACCATCTCTCCATTCCACACCGATGTGGGATAACCAACCCCCCACCACAACATAGCCCCCTGGTGTGCTCAAGGGGGCGCCGGTATGGTTTTCCATAGACGGCGCCAAAAATGATGTGGAAATTACTTCCTTATAATGGATCGGATGAATTATAGCGCTTGTCGATCACGAACTTGGTGGGTTGCTACCTACGTCACAAATTTATGTTAGGGGTGCCAGGGGTTGCCCGACGATGACCCTCCGACGATCAAGTCAATAAGCGGCGTAAGTAGATTAAAATAGAAACCAGAGAATACTTAAGACTTAATTGAAAACATACCGTTTAATTATGAAAATTAGAGGGTATTTATAGAGAAGAATAAAATTTTATAATCTGATGGGCCTCCGGCCCATTAGAGAACTTTCATCTGGGTCTTTAACCTCTTGACCAATATCTTCCGGCCCATATTACTTAGACTAGCCCACCATAATATGGTCATATTATAATGAGCTTAGGGTCCAATTAAAATGGGCTAAGCCCATCAAGTGTATTTGCCAATCCTTATGAATGTTGTTAATCTTGCTCGTGTGATAAATCTTATGTGGATGAAGATGGGTATACCAATTCCAAAACTAAGATGAATGATATTATAAACTATGTACTGATTGAGCCGGTGACAATCTGTAGATCCAAGTCCAAATGGTGTGTGAGGGTGAATCCTTTGCTCCTCAACTTTATCAATTAAGTTACAACTTATCAATAAAAGACTTCATGACATGGAACAATACTTATATAGGTTAATCAACTTTGTCATTATTGGTGTATTAGCATTGTATCCATATTTGAGATAAGTTGGGATATATTGTAATAAGGATGATGGTTTATCTTGTATACTCCTAATTAGACTTTAAAAGGGATGGAAATGGAAATTCATATTCTAAATAAGATTATCTCTCTCAATAAAATACCTCTCTCCTCATTTTCCGTCTCTAAGAGGTTGATATACATTAGCACATTAATTTTAGAAAAATTGAAGACTTTTTGTCAAGTGAGTAAGGTGCAGTTATATGAGTACAAATATGTAGATTTATAAACTGAAGACTTTTTGTCAAGGGGGTAAGATGTAATTATATGAGTACAAATATGTAGATTTATATATGGCAAAGTATGTGTTTAAGAGATTATATGGTTAAATGTCACTATTTTTCACAAACATAATTAAGAACTTAACAAATCTAGTATTCTTGTTATGTGAGAACTACAAAACCAATGTTTCAAGTAAAAAAAGAATATTATAAACTTGAAGAGAATAAATATATTATGAACTTAAGCCAAGTTAAAAAAAACATTTCAAATAAATGACACATATCAATCTTTTTTTTTTTCTGCCCCAAAATCTTAAAACTTGGGTTGAGAGAACTTCCTCCAACGCCTTTCTTACTTGAACTTCTTTTATTTTTCTCAACTTGTATTTAATTTGTTGGAGATGACCTCTATGTATACTTATAGGAAGAAAACTCTTGCCATTTTTACTTGATAACATGAGAGGATTTGATTAGTTCTTCATAATTTGATGAACATTTACTGTCTTAATCATAAGATGTGATTTGAATTATTAAAATATTAATATTCACTTTCAGAATCTACTAGATATGATCTTTATTGCCAAATATAATAATTTGATATATGGCTATTTTTAACTATATTAATTAAATATCTTATTTAATTTTGAAATTCAATGACATTTCAAAAATAAATATAAATATAAAATAGATAAAATAAAAATACATTACATATGTCAATGCATAATTGGCTATAAATTTTCTATGTCTACAAATGCCCTCTCAAGACTTATTCACGTGCATCCAGAGGGAGTGAAAAGTGAATATAAGTCTCAAAATCTTTGAATTGATTTGAACTTGTAGATAGTTTATCCTCATATCAAGGAGTTCTTGACTTGATTTGACTTTGTAGATAGTTTATACTCGTATCAAGGAGTCTTCATTTGAATTTAAAATTTATAGATAGTTTATACTTCTATCAAGAAGTCTCAATTTGAATTTGAAATTTGTTAGATAGTTTATACTTGTATCAAGAAGTCTCAATTTGAATTTAAAATTTATTAGATAATTTATACTCGTATCAATGAGTTCATTTGAATTTGGCTTTTAAACCTTTTATACTCATGTGAAAGAGTGTTTTATTTGATTTAGTTTTAGACATTTTATACTCTTGTCAATGAGTGCTTCATTTGAATTTGAATTTGTAGGTAGTTTATACTCGTACCAAGGAGTTTTTATTTACATTTGAATTATAGACCTTTTATACTCTTATCAATAAGTTTTATTGATAGTTTATGCTCTTATCAAGGAGCACTTGAAAAACTTCAATTTGAAAATTTTAGATAATTTATGCTCATATATAGGGGCATTGGAAAGTCGAAGTCAGTTTGCATATGATACCGCATCCCATTCATTTTCATCAGTTGGGTATTCTTGTTTGTCAAAATTCATGCTTATCTCAATGGCATGTGCACAAGTTGCTAATTTTCCAAAAGTTTTTGATTTGATTCCTTGAAGTATGTAGCAGAGGCCTATTACATAATTGTGTTTCATACAAATATGGGCGTTCTTTGGAACCTCCTTCTTGATTCTCCTTCATCTTTCAAAAAAAAAGAAAAATCTGACCATCTATTCTACTTTCTTTGTAGAAAATTAAATAACTTACATAGATGGAATAAGAGGCTCGCAAGCCCCATTTTAAAATCCAAAAACATTAAATAAAACCAATCATATTGGTCCAATGGCTCATGATCTTCCCATGCATGCTCATAATTAACATTACATGCAATTATCAAAACATGCAAATTTACCAAGTTGTTAAACACAATTTTTTACTCGGAATAATTTTTAATTGCTTGAAAAATATTTTTTTTTTTGAAAAATAATTTTTTAGAAATTATTAAAATTAACATTTAATTTTGAAATTCTAGGAAAAAAATAAAATCAAAAAAATGATGCGACGGGCAGCACGAAGGTTGCCCATCGTGTGTGCATAGCCATTGGGTATCCCATACCCGACGTGCGTGTAGCTTGTTCCCTTCACGTTTCTTTTCTAATTTTAATATTTAAATAATTTAAATAAGAAATTAAAATAAATCCCAATTAAAATTGCTAAAAATATGCAAAATCAAATTTTACATACTTAATATTAATTTAAACAACTAAAAAATATGCATACATAAATAAAATATTCACTTAATAATCAAAACCTGGCTTTGATACCAGTGTTGGGTTTCCTATAATCTTAGGTACATACGCAATGAAAAATTAAAATTTTTATCAAACATAAATTTACCCTCTCAATTCAGAAATGATTTTAACGATCACGCTTATTTAAGTGAATATATAAAAAAATATTAAATTCAGATTATACATTTCATGCACTTTGATTATTGTAGGGAATGAAGCAATCAATTGCTTAACCTAGACTTTCAAAACTCGTAGGGATCTAAATATCTCCCCTCTATTAGGTCCACAATACGATAGAGTAACACCAATTAAAAGAATTCGCTAGTATCCTTTTAATTGTTTACTAATCTAGAACTGGAGTAAATTTTAAAAAATAATAAAGATTAATTCTTTAAGTTTTTGAAACTATAATATGAAGAGAATAACAAGAAACTGATTTTCTTTTAAAGAACAACAAAATCAAGATTACAAGAAAAATATTTTTTTTCTTTTCTTGGAAAGAAAAATAGAAGACTTAACAAAATAATTTTTACTTAATTTTTATGAATTATTTCTTGTGATTGTTTGCCCTAATTATTTATAGGCATTGAAAATCTTCTCATTCTCTAACTCTTGGAGAGGTGTAAATTTTGAACTACTTTAAAGTCTTATTTTGGAAGGATTCAAAATCTTCCAACAAGTCTTCTATTTTTCTTTCTCCTATGTACGTGGAGTTATTTGAGACTACATTAATCATCAAAATTGTCTACATACATTCTTGATATTAATTTGAAATGTTTAAATAATATCAAGATAGATATATATCAAATATATATACTTAAATTATATTTATATAGAAAATAAATTATAGTGGTTGATTTTATCCCATGACATCAGTCAACTTCTTTATTTATCTATAAATATGTTAATTAAATAAATTATATTTATTTAATTTATTCTCTTTATATTTTAGTGGACTTCTTAAGTAATCCACATTAATTTTTGCTCATGGACTCAAAAATCCACAAATCAATCCAATTGATTTAATCTCAGTTTAATCAATTCAATTGATTAGTTTATTTTACTCTAATTGGACTTCCTAATCAAATTAGGTTCAATTAAATAATTTAATTATTTAATTGAATAATTTAATTTAACCATTAAATTAAATAGAACCCTTAAATAATAAATAAATATTAATTAATTAATTCTTAACCATTGGATAAATTCTAAAATTAAAAACATTATTTTTCATAAAGATATATGACCCTCTTAGGTTCACTACTAAGCTAGTAGTGAGCTTGCAATATTTTATAACTTATGAATAATAATTATTCTAATTAATTAATCTAATTAATTAATCCGTTTGGAATTAACTCATTAATTTCAAGAACCTCACTATCCATGAAAACACCTAGCAAGTAATCATAGCAAACTAGTCATAGGTGAAATAGCGAGTAAACCTATTTCAGTTATGAGTACCAGACATGTACGATCCATTTGACAGCTAATCTCCTGATTAAATCTAGGGCATGGATTATTAGTCGAAACCCTAAATAATTAAATAATTGTGATTCCATTTCAAGTTCCAATGATTCTTGATGAATCACAGTTCATTCTATCTTGACCAAAGTTTTTGAATCACGAACTATGAAAACACAAGAAATTCCCTTGTTTAAAAAGACAAGTGTCGAATTCTATATTGACCATTGGCAAACATCCATGCACACCAGTGCAACACCCAACATACCCTATTTATGATTGTCAAACAATTAGAAGATATATCAAAGTGCTACAGGATGCACACAAGGCTATCGTCATGCTTCAAGTCCGATAACTAGTTGTGTACTATTGAAATATATAAATTCTTATTTCAACAAGTGAAGCCTTCAGTTAAGTATTTCTTGTGGGTCATGTTCGATGTACTTGTTTCCTAAAAAGCACCCATATACATGCACTTGCATCTCTACACTAATGTTAATGAAATACGACATCCTCGTCTCACGATCATACATCATATGTGCGAGTCTTACTATGCTATTTGATATTCATCTCAAAAAGCTCTCGACTCAAAACTTATTTAAGGCCAAAGTCTTATAGGCATAATGATCGCCATCATATGCACAGCAATGCCCCGTAGCTAAAATTGATCTAATAACTTTAATAAATGTGTAGAAATAAAATATGCATGACATAAGATAAAGAAAATACATTTTTATTACTATGATTCCCAATAAGATTATTTTTACAAAATAAAAAGAGTATAATACATCCAATTTAATTGGGAAGTTTGGCATCATACTCTAACTTAATTATCCCAGAAGAATAATCAAAGAACAAAAAAAAGATGAAAAAAATAAAAATGGGCGTAGTAAGAAACGTGGGAATAGTTGAGCTCACTGAACTTACCACATATGGTGGAGCTAAAATAACGAGGATTGAGTCTGACATAGATCCATCAATTGAAAACTAGAAGACTCTTAGATTCTTTAAGAAAAAAATGGACCGAGTGTTAGAGACCAAGTACATAAAACTCACTTTGTACCCATAGTGGCAGACCAATAATGCTCTAGTTCCAAAGTTTGGAGATAAATGACATCTACTCAGCGACTTTGTGGACTTGATTAAGGCATGCTCGAGGGAAACTCTTCCACTCCCATAAATAGACATGTGGCTAAACTTGACCCTAAAAGTCTATTTTGGAAGTATATTCGAAGCTTACCAAAGATATCACATGAAATGGCTAGCTTCGGAAAAAGCCTTCTATCATAACCATGTCAAGATTAACCCAACCAAAAGTGTTTCAAGTATACAGGAAATAAAGGTTCTCAAATGCAAGACTTTAAAGAGAAATTTTGAGGTTATCCAAGGAAAAGTTCATGATATCACAACTATGCCCCCTCCCTGAAGCATTAAGGATACATAGAAGACTACAAAAATTGCAACCTCAAGTTAAATCATCTCGAGATTGGTGGACAGAAGTCGCCACTCCTACTAGTTACTTCATCGTGGGAAGGGCTCCAAGTAGGTAAAGATATGGCAGCAGACCATTGGGAGGCCAAAGACATAATTTCTTCATTTTCCACCTTAAATAAGAACTGAGGATGATGAAACATTATTTCTCCCCCTATTGGTCTTAGAGAAAGCTATTAGCACATTTCTAGTACAATGGGAAAGAAGAGAGCAACACCCTGCATACTATGTAGGTCATACCACACACAACTTGGAATTTTAGCACCTCAAGATTGAAAAGAAAGCTAGACACTTCTCATAGTTGTCATAAAGGATATCTCCACATAAACAAAGGACATTGTCTCCATACAATGTCGAGCATTAACCTCAGAGTGAGCACAAAGGGGCTACTTAGTCCCTTGTGGAACAAAGCAAAAAGCAAGAAGAGTCTACGAGGAAGAGGATTTGAGTAAAGATAGAAATAGTAATCAAAACCTGCCCAAGTGTTCCTCTAGCAAGAGAGCATATCCCATAGAAGTGCCCCCACTAATACAGCAACAAGGGCTCAACAATGTACTCCTCCAGTATGGTGACAAGACTTCCCTAAGTACGTACCATGTCCGTATAGTGACCAACATGTCCCTTTAGAGCGTATCGCGACATGGGCATAATAGCCTCATTTCAGGGCAACTTCTTCAAAGCAGCTGTCAATACATATCCTAAGAACAACCATCTTGCAAGTAGCAAAAAATGCATTGACCGCCATGAATCCAAGACACCTCCTTGGCTTCTAAAAGAGTCATAGGGACAAGAAATCTCATGAATAAGAGAACTAGTGAGAAGAATAAAGTTAGAAGCAAAGCTTCTTCTACCTAATCTTCCAAGGAAGTAGAGCATTTATCCTTCAAGGAAGTAGAGCATCTAAACTCGAGAGCATCCTAAAGTGGATATGGTAATAAAGTAAAGATAAATGTTGATCAATGCAACTTAGAAATGATAAAAGGAATAAGGGATTAAATCAGTCATGCACCTGTATGGCAGACTCAGCTGGCTCTACACCTTAATAGACTATATTAGTTGACTTCGTGTCTCCACCAATAGCCTTAATTGATTCTGCACCGAGATTGGAAGCCTTTGGTGGCTCCAAGCCTTGGCTAACAATCCCTCAGTTGCTAACAAAAACGAATATATACATCACATACCTCAAGTGTTTATTCTCGAAGAAGGTGAACTATGTAATAAAAGTGATTCACAAAGTTATTTGTAACCATCGTCTCAAAGGAAAAGCCTTAGAGATGATGTTGAGGGAAGGTTATCCATGGCATACAATGCTTAAGGATGCCTACCATCAGGTTCTGTGTTGTTAAGCATGATAAGAGCATGCCAATACCTACCATTAATGCAACCTATTAGGAGTTCATCTTTATTTCTCCATCAATTCTTTTCGGAAGGGAAAAAATATAAATTTCTCTTTCCCTTTACAAATCGCTCTAAGCAAGTGCTAATTTATGCATCCAAATACTCTTCATTGTAACAACATGAGAAAACTCTTGAAGAAAAAACAAGAGCCCCAAAAGTCCCGCACTTTAAGGCTCAATAATCAATACATAAAGAATCCAGAGCTCAATAATGTTACATAGGTCGTAAAACATAAAGGCCCCGAACTCAATCAGATTCCATGGGCCGTAAAACCTAAAGGTTAAAAAGATCAATAAGGTTCCATAGGCTATAAAACATAAAGTCTATGTAGCTCGATAAAGTTCCATAGGCAGTAAAATATATAACTAAAGAAACCCTCACAATATACTTCCCTCAAAGTTCAAGACATCAATCTTGTCCAGGGATGCATAATACTTACCCCTTGAAGTTATCCAAACATAAATTTGGGTAATGCCAACCATCATCTTGAGAAAAGAAATACAAACATTAACTCCCACTCCTATGTGCAGAAACATAATAACATATGAAGATAAAGTGAGTGGCAACAATAGCGTAAAGCAAAGTAAATATTCCCAAGCATGATAATAGCGGTCATACTATAGCATCTAGCTGAACACAAAACCAAAACTCCTTGACATGCGAGGTGAAGGAAGAGAAGTAGTGGAAAAGCTCCTTTACACAAGCATTTAATATCATAGGGGCAAAGCTCCCTGAGCCCAACACTTAGTGCGGTAGAGGCAAAGCTCCTTGACCTCAGCACTTAGTATGATAGAGGCAAAGCTTCCTTATTCCAACATTTAGTTAATTCGAAATTAAATTGTGAATCACATCACTTACCTCCGACAAAGCAATGTCTCGCTCAAACAAACTTCATGGGCGAGGCAGCATACCAATTCATCCAGCACGTAAAGCTATGGTATAAGGCAATGTATTTCTGGACTAGCGCCAACTAGTCGGTAAGGTATTACCTCACCTCCCCCAACTTGTTAGGTAAAGCAATGCCTTGCCTATCTTAATCTACTCATTTGCACCTGCCTATCGAGCAGACAATGCCTAGCTCAGGCTAAGATCCCAAATGAAGACACATCTCACCACTCAAAGGTTTAAACACCAACTTTATACTTTACACGACTGCAGAGTAAGTCCAACTAATCAAACAATATACTCTTAGACAACCTACTCTTCGTGTAGCTTACCTGGTAGTAGGTGATTGTATGATACACCCTAAAAAAATTTTAATTCAATATTTAGAAAATGCAATCCAATAAATCAAAGAGACCTAATCTAATGGGACTAAGCCCAAGAGTTCAAAAACCCCTACTAGTGTATGCACTGTATCACATTATAAAATAACCCCTACTAAAACAACTATAAATTCCTCCATTCATTTTTTTGAAAGTATGTGAAATTTATTTTTCACTACATACTTTGTGCATTATTTTGATTTTCTTTATTTTATATTGACTTATTCATTTAATGGTGCCACAACTTTAAGGTTGCAAACCTAAATGCAGGTTGTGTCAAGTAATAAATTTTTCGTGAGTGCGAAGTTCATCCATAGGAAAGTTATTTGAAGATTTCAATATTATATTTCTAAAAAAATTGGGCTTTATATGGTTTACAATATATAAAAAATAATGTATGCTATAACTGAAAAAACCAAAGTAATAAAAGTACTGAGGATTAGGGATCTGCTCTTAAGTTTTGGATGAAGGAACGATTACTTATTTTTTGTACCTCTTTTAAATGCCATAATTGGAATGCATACATAATGATAGTTCCAATGCGAAGATGTTATTAAATAGCTTGTGTATTAAGATAATCATGATATTATTTTGTTGTTTGCAAATTATATCTTAACACCAATACTTGTTTATGGGATCAAATATTTATACACACATTTGTCTACAACAAAATCAATATTTCACATTAGCAGTCAGTGGGATAGAATCGTACATCAAGTTAAATGAACCCAAATATTTGTTGTGACATTAGTAGTACAAAAATCAAGAATTGCCACTAAACAAGAGGGGTTTTAACCCCAACACTTATTTATGGGATCAAGTATTGATGCACTCCTTTGTTTATAACAAATCAAGATTTTATATTAGCAGTCGGTGGGGTAGAACCGTACAATAAGCTAAATAAATCCAAGTATTTATTGTGGCATTGGAGATATATAAATCAAGAATCACCACAAAATAAGGGGGGTTTCAATAAAAAATTAAAATAATAATACAACCCATATGAACATTATGCACCTTTATAACCATTCATCTTCCTCCATTAAGAGTTTTACCCTTTCTCCTCAGTTAAATAAAATTTAGAAAGACATAATGAAAGTAGAAAATATTATATATAAAAGAAAAACTAGATAATATATTTCTATTATTACTAGAATCACCTAATTCCAACCACTAGGGAGAAAGTTATGCTTGATATAAGGAGATGTGTCAACATAGATAGATTTGTTCCAATGCTCTAATTTGGATGAATTTTATGCTATAATCAAGACTGAATTTGGGTTGAGCTTCCAACAGCAAATTTGTAGTTCTATCTCTTGGCTTTCAAATAAAGTAAGATTCAGGTCCATAGGGCTTTCGTGCATGGAGTTATACCCAAAATACCAAAACTGCACAAGTTTGAAAATATGTTAATTTTGAGCCTAAAAATCACTTGAAAGGTTCAAGTGATTTTTTGCATATATTTTGATCTACACATGATGGACTTACGAAAAAGTAGTCATTTTCTTCTAATTGTGATGCTTCTTTGACCTAATAAAATATTATCTTTCAATTTGCTCACGAAACCTATTGTCTTCTTCGATTTAATATTAACTCTTTTTTATATTTTTTTGTTCATTGATTTTATAACACAAAATATTAATAAAATTATAATACTAACAAGAATAAAGCAAGAAAAGTATAATGACTAACTTCCAACCATTATTCTTAGGAAGCAACTAAATAATGTGGAAATGAAATCAAACAAATATTGAATCTAACCCTTAGTCATTAAAAAATCAATACATTTTCACAATAAGCATATTTTTAGTGTGTGTGTGTGTGTGTATGAATAGTTAATGTCAACAGTAACGAAACCATACATGCTTCAAACAAGAATTCCCATATAACCTCATAAAAACCATCACCTAATCTCTAATGGAAGAGTTAAAAATCATAGGCTTTTCATTCGATACCTCCACTACACCGAAGACACCACATGAAATCAAAAGGTCGATAAAAAATATTGTAATGGGGCTAAATGGTAGTGATGTGGCTACAAAGTAAAAGGATTGGATGCAACAAAAGTTCTAAAAACTTTATGGGATTGGAGATATAGAGTTTATCAATGAAAAATTCTCATACTCCACGAATTTCAACATTGGGGCCTATTGTTATTTAATTGAACTCCTCTTCAATATTATTATTGATTTTGCAACATCCCATTTTTAGTTGCAACTCATAATATTTTTAACACTTTGTAATTTTTTTTTTATTTTTTTTAGAAGAAAAACTCCCCCACACTTATCTTATATTCCAACCCAAATTTCTTTTGTAAGCTCACCTTATCAATGGAATATCTCTTAAATTCTAAATTATTTTTAGAACAAGGGTAAGATAATAGTATATTTAGGTTAGATAAGAAGATATGGTTACCAAAAAAAATTCTTGTTTATTGAAAGACTCAAAGTGGCTCACTATGGGGGATATTCTCTTAGAACATCACATGGGGAACAAGCTGATTTGGGCATAGTGCTAGGAAGCCTAATGTCTTAATCATTTTCAAGTGGTGCTCAATCAGTCGTTCGCCTCGAGAGACCAAAAAAAAAATTCTAACACTCAACCCCTTCATGTCAAAAATCCAAGTGATGATTAAAATGAGGGCATAAGAACTATCTATTTTTGACATATTTGTCTCCACATTGAATAACATAACTATTTGTGCAAAAAGATTTGAGTATAATTATTACAAAAATCATATTAGCCAAAGAACAATATCAAAGTCCAGAACAACACCCATCATCAATCAAACCACATTATTCGTGCTTAATTTTAATCATTGAAGCTGAAAGAATATCTACAACTAAAAAAAATGACAATTCATAAATTTTCATTAAAAACTTCACAAATTTGCCATGTTATGCAAAAAAAATAGGGGTGTGTATCAAGAGTATTGCAGTTATCCTTTACTCTACCACCCTTTTTCATGATTTCAATAGACCCAAAAGAAAATACGCTTGAAATTTTTTTTTTCTTAAAAAAAATTAGAAAAAAAAACACACATTGAACACACAAGACATTATATCAACTATTTCATTCCCCAACCTAATCTAGACATTGTCCCCAATGTCGAAAATAGATAGGGAAGCAGAGTTTAGAAGATATTACCTGAAATGTTACTTATTGAAAAATAAAGTTGAAACAATATAATATATACACTAATAGTTGAAACCATTAAGGATATATTTCATAGGTTGAGAGTCAAATTCATTTTATATTTTTTACTATTGTCCTCGTTGGACCAATCCACATGAGCCAATGATAGGTCAGGTTCTGACACATATGAGAATTCATCTCACAGATGGTTAAATAAAATATTTTTCTACATCATGATTTACAAAAGATTGCAAACCATTGCCATTAGAATACCTACAGGTTTCTGGTGAATGTTGAGTTGTACCCAAGAGACAACTTGGAATAATTCCTCTAATGTACCAAAACCACCAAGTAGAGTGATGAATGCCTCCGTATTGTTTAACATGTTAGGCATTCTGTCCTGAATATGTGACACTTTTAGCTCATCTCTAATGGTCATACATGTGATATTCAATATTGTTAAAGGTTTTGGGATAACTCCTAAAAATTTGACTCCTCCTACATGAGCAGAAGTAGCAACACTCCCCATTAAACCCAGACTACCTCCCCATACACTAAATGAATTTTTCTTTCTACTAAGGTTCTACCAAGGTTATTGGTTGTCCCTATAAACTAATTATTTTTTTCCGAATTAGTTTCACAAAAGATACAAATACAGTTGAACTTGCGAGTGGAAGACCCTTCCATTTTTTGTATTCTTCATTTTTTTGGGAAAGTGAGTTGTTCAAAAATGGATAAATGCGGTGCTATTTATTAAGGTCTGAACAGATGATGTATTTATTGTACGTCTTTTTTTTTTTTGTAAAAAATGTTGAAAATAAGGACACAAAAATGAAAATTTGCTACTTCTACATGAATATACATGTTGTGACTGTAGCTCACATCTTCCTCAGGTTTTATATCTAATAATGGCTTAAACACCCTCTATTATTCGAAAATCTCATCCAGTTTTCTTATAAACTGGCAAACAAGGTCTTTTAATATCAGATTTTCAAGACTATAATGCTCATATTAATCTAAGAAGTGATTTCATAAATCAAAAATTGCACATTGCACTATTCTACATAAATGCATCTTAAAAGTCAATATAATGTCATCTAAAGACTCCTTACTCGATCCATCCATAATGAATTAAATTTAATTTTCTCGATTTTTAGAAACCATTCCTAAAGAATGACACTTTGTGTTGTAAGTCCATCAAGCACATTTCTAACAATCTTGCATTTTTCGCCCTTCGTTTTTTTTAATATGTGTTTTTACCAAAAACATCCATGTATTTAGTAAGTAAGTTTGAAAACTCATGTGAAAACTCACCTACTATTCTTTCATTTACTTTAATTATCTATCGTATATCCCCTAGGATGCTCTTTTGCATAAGCATCCTTAATCTTTCAACTCTAGTTTTATGAATTTTGAAATTTTCATTTTTAGGAAGAAAAGAAAATCATTTCTTGAGAGTTAGAAGAATGTCATCTATTTTGAAAAGAACAAGAAAAGAGAATGAGAAAAAGAGAGAAACTTTGTACAAAGATTTCAATTGCTTGGGAAACTGATAAATCTGACTTCAATAGCCACGGAGTACCGTTATTAGTCACTTAATTAGAAAAAGAAAAGAAAAATAATAAAAGAAATAAGCCTACAAAACAAATAAAACTAGAGAATATATATATATATACACATACTAATAATAACAAGGGTTAGAAAGAAAAAAAATTTCTCTTATGAAAATTGATTCTCTAGGAACGATTTAAGTCTTTGTCTATTTACTTTAAATACGTTACCATTTCTAAGATTTTCAATATCAATTTCCCCATAAGGATATCCCTTTTTTACAACAAAAGGACCACTATACCTCGATCTCAGTTTTTCAGGAAACAAATGCAATCAAAAATTATAAAGCAAAACCTTTTGACAAACCTCAAATGTTTTTCATGAAATTTTATTGTCAAGAAATTCTTTGATTCTTGCTTTATGAATTTTAGAATTCTCATATGTATCATTTTTCAATTCTTAAAGTTCATTGATTTGCAATTTGTGTAATTTTGAAACTTTATCAAGGTTGAAGTTAAACATTTTGATTTCCTAATAAGCGTTATGTTCAAGTTCAAAAGGTAAATGACAAGGTTTTCCATAAACGTACCTATAATAAGACATATCGAATGATATTTTAAAAGTAGTTTTATATGCCCAAAGTATGTCGGTAAGTCTAAAAGACCAATCTTTACGATTTGAGTTAACTATTTTTTTCAAAATTTATTTTATCTTCCTATTCGTAAGTTTAACTTGTCCATTTGTCTGAGGATGATAAGGAGTTGCAACTATGTATGATTTCATATTTCCTCATTAAATTTCTAAAAAAAAATTTACAAAAGTATTTTTCCCCATCATTGATAATGGATCGAGGAATTCCAAATCGACTCAAAATATTTTCTTTCAAATAATTTATCACTATTTTGTGATTATTGTTTCGATAGGGAATTGCCTTAATCAATTTTGAGACATAATCTATGGCGACCAATATATAAATAAAATCAAATGATAATGGAAATAGTCCCACGAAATCAATTTCCCAACAGTCAAAGATTTCAATCACTAGAATAGGGTGTAAAGGCATTATATTTCGCTTTGAAATTGATCCTAACTTTTGACAATTTTCACAACTTTTGCATAAAGTGTAAGTGTCTTTAAATAGAATTTGCCAATAAAATCCACATTGAAAGATCTTTACAGAGATTTTCTTTGCCAAAACGTGGCCATCATATGCTCCTAATGACAAAATTTAAGAATATTACCTTTCTCATTATCAGGCACACATCTCCAAAAGATTTGATCAGGACAATATTTGAATAGGTATGGATCATCCCAATAAAAAAAATTAACCTTAGTCAAAAATATTTTTTTATCTTTGGAATTCCAATACGGTAGCATCTTTTCTGTCACAAGAAAATTAACAATGTCAGCAAGTCAAAGTAATATAGGAATATTAAATAGTTGTTCATCAGTGAAAGTGTCATTAATGAGTGTGGTTTTAAATGAGTCATCACAAATAAGTTTCGACAAATTATCAGCCACCATATTCTCTACTCATTTCTTATCTTGAATCGTAACGTTGAATTCATGGAGTAAGAGAATCCACCTAATTAGTTTGGGTTTGGCATCTTTTTTTGACAAAATATATTTCTAAGCTACATGATCACTAAAAATAACAACCGGTGAGCCAACAAGATAAGATCTAAATTTATCCAATGCAAAAACTACAACAAGTAATTTTTTTTCAGTTGTTGAATAATCCAATTGAACACTATTCAAAATTTTACTTACATAGTAACTGACATATGATTTCTTATCTTTTTTTGTCCTAAGACAGCTCTGACAGCTTAGTCACTGGAATCACACATTATTTCAAAAGGTAAACTCCAATCAGGAAGTTGTATGATTGGAGCAGACGCAAGCATGTTGTTAAGCTTAACAAAAGTATTTTCACAATTTTCAGTCCATTCAAAAATAGTGTCTTTTGTTAAAAGATTACACAAAGGTTTAGATATTATACTAAAATATTTGATAAATCTTTTATAAAAATCAGTATATCCTAAAAATGATCTTACCTCATTCACAAACATTGGTATTGGCAAATTAGCAATTAACTCGATTTTAGATTTGTCTACTTCAATACTTTTTGATGAAATAATGTGTTCAAAAACAATACCAGTTGTTACCATGAAATGGAATTACTCTCAATTGAGTACAAGGTTTTTTTCTTCACCCCTGATCAAAATATTTTCTAAATTAAACAAGCAATTGTCAAATGAATTACACAAAATAGAAAAATCATCCATAAAAACTTCAAGAAAACATTTTACCATGTCGCTAAAAATACTAAGCATGCATCGTTGGAATATAATTGGTGCATTATATAATCGAAAAGGCATCATTTGATATGCAAAAGTACCAAAAATACATGTAAAAGTAGTTTTCTCTTGATCTTTAAGTTCAATTACAATTTGATTATACCCAAAATACTCATCTAAGAAGCAGTGAATTCATGTCCTACAACTCTTTCCAATATTTGATCTATGAAAGGTAATGAAAAATGATCTTTTCTAATAACTGAGTTGAGTTTTATGCACATTTGTCAACCAGTAATAGTTCTAGTTGGAATTAATTCATCATTCTCATTCTTGACTACAGTAACTCAAGATTTTTTAATACAACTTGAATAGGACTTACCCATTTGCTGTCAGATATAGGATAAACAATTCCATTATCTAAGAGTTTAATGACTTCATTTCTCACTACGTCTTTCATATTAGGATTTAGCCTTCATTGCATTTCTCTGAACTTTTAGCATTTTTCTCTAAATAGATATTATGTGTGTAAATTAAAGGACTAGTACCTTTAATGTCAACAATAACCCATCCTGAAGCATTCTTATACATTTTTAGAGTTTCGATCGACTTACCTTCTTGGAATGCATCAACTTTGGAAGAAATTATTACTATAAAAGTCTTATTCTCATCCAAATAAGAGTATTTCAAATCAAATGGCAGAGATTTCAAATCAACCACTAGAGCTTTAATACTTGGTGGAACAGGTTGTAATGTTGATGATGAAATTTCTTCAAACCTTGGCTTCCAAAAATATTTTTCTTGTACCTATGAAAATTCAGAGAGTATTAGAGTGTGATTTTTTATAAATACTTTCACTTTCAAAATAAGTTTCCAGATGATCAAATGAATTAGTGAAAGTAAAATATTCGTGAACAAGTTCTTCAATTGAATCAACTTCATGTACTTCGACATCTTCTGTAAGTTGCTTACAAATATTAAACACGTTTAGTTCCAAAGTCATATTTTTAAAAGATAACTTCAAAATACAATTACTATAATTAATCAGAGCATTTGAAGTTGCAAGAAAATGATGACCCAAAATGATAGAAATCTGTGTATGTATATGTACAATAGGCTTTGTGTCCAAAATAATGAAATCCACTGGAAAGTAAAACTTATCAATTTATACCAACACATTTTCTATTATTTCCTTTGAAACTTTAATTAAATTGTCAGCTAGTTGGAGTACAACGACAGTAGTTTTAAGTTCCCTCAAACCTAACTATTGATAAACTGAAAAAGGTAGAAGATTTACACTAGCACCAAGATCAAGCAAGGCACACTCTATGTTAATGTTTCCTATGGTACATGAATAGTTGGACAACTTGGATCTTTGTACTTCGGTGAAGTTAATTGTTGAATTATTGAACTAACACTTTCAGTTAAAAATATTTTCTTTTGTAATGATGTTTTCTTTTGATTGTACACATATTTTTCAAAAAATTGGCATAAAGTGGAACTTACTTGATTGTATCCAACAAGTATTAATATCAACTTATTTAAAAATTTCAAAAATTTCAGCATTTGAGTTCAACTTTTAATTCGGTTGCAATCTTTGAGAAAAGTGAGTTTGAGGTGAGTATTTTTCTTTTGCATCATTTTCGAACTCACCTTCATTAAACTTACCTTTATTGTCAAGGCTATTTCTATTCTTCATTTCTGAAGGTGGATTAGAATCTTTCTCTTTAGGGTGAATAGTCTCATCAACAACTTTTCCATTGCGAAGAGTTTTAATGAATTAGTCTTCTTGATTGAATTTTCACCTAAAGAAGAAACATGACATTGAGTGGAAGGATTATGTTGAGATTAATCAGGATATTTACCTTTTTCATGAGTACGCAAAGAAGCTGTCAATGTTAAAAATATGTTTTTGATCTCATTGATGGCTTGTGAAGTCTGGTTATTGATGTTTGTTTGTCCATGCATAAATTCTTGCAAAATCTCCTCAAGGGATTTTGTATGTGGAGCTGAATTAGAAAGAAAGTTTGGTGGCTTTTGTAAATGTAATGGTTGTGCACGATTCTCATCTCGCTAACTAAAATTTGGATGATTTCTCTATTGTGGATTGTAAGTTTTAGAATTTGGAGAATGAAAATGATTTTTTGAATGTGCTCATGACATTTCCATGTACTGGAATATTTAAGCATTCATTGGTGGAGTGTCCAACAAGTTCACAAATGATACAAACTTCTTCATCTTGCATAGATCTGATTTTTTTTACTTTTTTAAGTTCTCTGGCCTCAACTTTTCTTATTAAACTAGCAATCATAGCATTTAAATCATCTTCTTAACTAAGGTAATATTTTTCTTTATTACTATTAGCAAGATTAGATCTAATAAAACCTTCGAAAAATTAACATTATGACATGATTGAGAATTTTCTACTAAATGGTCTAGATATTCTAGGGTTTCATGAGATTCTTTATCAAGAAACTCACTATTACACATTATTTCAACAAAATATTTTGTTGAAAGTAGTTAAACTTTCATAAAAAAAAATAATTAAGTGTCACTTTTCAAAATCATGATGTGGGCATAAATTCAACAAATTTTTAAATGTTTCCCAACATTTAAAAAAAGTTCATTAGATATTTAAGAAAAAATTTGAATTTGTTTTTTCAAAGCATTAGTTTTATGAGTTGGACATGACTTTTTCAAAAATTCAACTTGCATTTCTTGCTAAGTACCAGCTGACCTAGGTTTTAAAGAGTTAAGCAAAGTTTTTGCTTTATCTTTTAAAGAAAAGAAAATAATTTGAGTTTAACGATCTCATTTGTACAAGTTTGATCTTCAAAAGTGGCGCAAACTTTATCAAATTTTTTTAGATACAAGTAAGGGCTTTTCGAGTCTAATCCATGGTAATTAGGAAATAAAGAGATCATATTTGGTTTGAATAGAAAGTTATTTGCATTGAAAGGAAAAATAAATCAAGAAGGAGAATAATTTCAAGAAGGTTGCATGTAATAATGCTTGGTACATACCTGTTGATTCTCGTTTTTATCTTGGACACTTTTATTTTTTGCCATAGTGGAAGTGTGTGGAGGTGACTTAAACAAATTTTCAAATAAAGTTTCAGAATTATTTCAAACTAAACGACGAGAATTATGACTACGATACCATATGAACATATAATAACACAATATTTACAAAGAAAAATATTTACAAACCTAAATACTTACCTTACTTTCTCCAGCAATGGCATCAGAAACTTACTACAACTTTAAGGTTGCAAACCCAAGTATATGTTGTGTTAAGTAATAAATTTCTTGTGAGTTTGAGGTCAATCCACAGAGAAGTTGTTTGAAGATTTCAGAATTATATTTCTAAAAAAATATGATTTATATGGTATGGAATATATAAAAAATAAAATATGCTATAATAAATAAAATAAAATAATAAAAGTATTGAGGATTAGGGATCCGCTCTTGAATTTTGAATGGAAGAACGATTATTTATTCTTTCTACCTCTTTTAAATGTCATAATTGGAATTCATACATAACAACAATTTCAATAGGAAGATGTTATCAAATAACTCATGCATTAAGGTAATCATGATATTGTCTTACTTTTTGCAAATTATATCTTAACATCAATACTTGTTTATGGGATCAAATATTTATACACCCCTTTATCTACAACAAATCAAGATTTCACGTTAACAGTGGGGTTGAACCGTACATCAAGCTAAATGAACCCAAGTATTTGTTGTTCTATTGATGATACAAAAATCAAGAATCGGCACTAAACAAAAAGGGTTTGAATGTCAACACTTATTTATGGAATCAAGTATTTATGCATTCCTTTATCTACAATAATTCAAGGTTTGACATTAGCAGTCCGTATAGTAGAATCGTACAATAAGCTAAATAAACTCAAGTATTTATTGTGTCATTGGAGATACATAAATCAAGAATTACCACAAAATAAGGAGGGTTTCAATCAAAAAATAAAACAATAATACAATGCACCTGAACATTATGCACCTTTATAACTATTTATTTTCCTCCTTTCTTCTCAACTAAATAAAATTTAGAAAGACATAATGAAAGTAAAAAAGACTAAAAATAAAAGAAAAATTAGAGTTAAAAAACTTATCCTAAAGAAAGACAATAATAAGACTTTCTTTCCCCGTATAAGGGTTTTTGTGTGTGTTGAATGTCATCTAAGAGCCCCTATTTTTAGTAGAAGAGTGCCTAAATTATCATTTCCAAATTCACTCCAAATTAATTTTAATTATGATCTAAATTCATATATTATTTTCAAATCTATTTTTTTGTCATTCATTTTTATCCTTACAATTAGTTGATTTTGGAAAAGTGATCACATAAAAATTGTACCATTGTCCTTTAGCTTATT